>JAFMSR010000004.1:51682602-52010102 GCA_022818135.1 Saxidomus purpurata
AACGCGTGAATTAAATCGATTATGAAGCAAGCACTATCGTTGTTTCTTATACGGACAGTGTCCTGAATTACGTTTACCTGTGCTAAGCAGCAACCTGTACTCATGCATTGCAGCTAACACTAGAGGCTTCTTTTACAAGTTTGACTGTATGTTAAGGTTGTCTTTAATCATTTGTTCCATTCAGTAATTAGATCTCAACAACTTACAAATTTGTAAGCAATAATAACTATCTACATTTTGTAGAACCAACCTATTGGCAAGAATCTGCTAAGGACAGAATGCGAGAAAGGATGAAACTTGTGGAAAACACTAGAGTAGCAAAGAACTTGATTTTATTTATTGGTGACGGATTGGGACCGACAACTGTAACAGCCGCTAGAATACTTAGAGGGCAGCTGAATGGGCGCCCGGGGGAGGAAACTGTACTAGCATTTGAAGAGTTTCCACATGTAGCATTGTCTAAAGTAAGTATATATACACAATCAGAAACATTACTGTTGTGTTGTCTAAATAAACAGTGCTATTATATGGTTATTATTTTAAGACAAAAGATTTCTATACTTTTTCATAAGTTGCCATAGTAATATGCTCAGGGCTCATGGCCTCTGTATGTACTAAAATATGTTTTGTCTCGTCTTGATGGGTCTAAGACCTTTAGTTGCATAAAGGGTTTTCCCGCCGAGCTACAATTGATCTTAGCTTCTTAAACTAATTTCTGACGTCATATACGGGCAGAGTTGACTCGAATCTCACTCTGATGATACAGGATGGTCCAGTATTGTTAAAAAGGTGAAATATGCAAACATATCATAATGTGACGACTCCATTCTGAGTTTCAAATACTAATATGTATCACGTGCGCTCGTAAAAATGCTGTCCAACTAAAAACCTCGTAACGTTTTCTTCCAGATTGCACATTAATTTCTATTGCCCATGCTTACAAATTGTCCATATTTAGTTCAAATTCCACTTTTAGCAGCAACAATACAATCTCTAAAGACAAAATTACTGTGTTACCCATTACCAGCGAATTCCTTAGTGGTTGATAAGCCTTTGGCTTTCTTCGCACTTCAACTGAAATAAGTTTGTAAAGACCATACACTAAATTATTGCTAACTTTTACAAATTGCTTGTTCTAGACGTATAACGTGGACAGACAGACTGCCGACTCTGCTGGTACCGCCACCGCACTGCTCAGTGGGGTCAAAACCAACTACTTCCTTGTCGGTCTTGATGCCCGGGCAACATCCGGTGACTGTCTAAGTGCTCAAGGAAAAGAGGTGGACACTTTAATTAATTGGGCCCAAACGGCTGGTAATATGTTTTTCTAATTTCAACACATTTAGTAGGGTACGTCCATCAAAAGGCCACAACTGCAAGGAAGTACGGACCGCTACATGTCTTAGAATAATGCACCAAAGAAAGATCTTTTTAAACAAAATGAGATAAATTTTAAAGCGAACAATTACTTCGTTTAATGCCGAAAAAACTGCAAAAAGTATCTGTTTTGGCACAAAAACTATTTAATGTTGAAATATAATATCAGATATCACTTCTGTAGAAATGTGAATAGATAGGACTACAGAAAAAAACAATTATTTGGTGCAATACACAAACAATTTGATTTTCAGTAAAATATGCACATTTATACGTCCTTTGCGACTGATCCATTCATTTTCTCTATCTTTCGCATGTCATGTTATAACTGGAGGAGAGTTAAGCCATGGATAAACGATTCCATGCGAAAGTTATTAAGTGGGCTTTTTTGGGAAGAGTACTGGTATAGTGACGTACAAAACGTATTTAATGTTAAATATAATATCAGCCTATCGTCACTTCTGCGGAACTGCTACTGGGATTTAAGGAGATGTTGACACAGCGGATATAGAGGGAGACTGTAGAGATATAACACATGCAGCTTATTGATGATAATAAAAATATCAATGTAAGAATTTTGATGTTCAATTTACAGTGTACAATTATATGTCCACTTTGACCTTTTATTTTTTTATGTATGTCGTTTTGAAAACATGAGTGATTAAGGTTTCTAACACTATAATATCGAGTCTACATTAAAGAAGTGCAAATAAGTAACAGTAATTATGCATAAAATGTATATAACAAAGCATACAACTTACCTAGCCAGCATCTGCGGACGGCTACTGAAGCAGATGTTGATCACAACGATAATGGAGCGCGATCGCCTCAGAGATCTAGGTCATCCTCAGCTGTTTGATGGACCCAATAAAAATAGTGAATGGTGAATTGCATGTTCTTTAGGCAGAACTAATTCCGATAACAATCCTACATTGACCTTTTATCGCTATGGTAACAGATTAGATATCCTACTACTATACAAACACTCTGAAGAAGATAGAAAATAGGATAATGAGTCTAGCCCGGACTCTAAGACTGCAGATATGTATTTGAATCTCTGTTACGGTTGCAAAGCTTGAATGTTGGATATTGTACGATGTAACTGAAATACCCATCCTATATATCAGGTACTTCTTGGTGGAGGGAGGAGATACATGTTGCCAAATTCTACGGCTGACCCAGAGAAAAATGTCATCGACAAGAATCATCGTCGAGACGGCAGAAATCTAATTCAGGTAAAAGAACAGTTGTTTGTTTTTGGAATTGGCTGCCGGAAATCGATCTTTATTTGCGCTTTACAATTTTTCTTAACTTAAACCATGGAACATTCATTCACATGTATTTTCGTTTGCAAAAACTAGCTGTTTGAAATTAGTTAAAACGTTAAATTCAATCAATGCTTTCATGATTTGGAATCAGTTCGTATGTAAGTAAGAGCAATCATAACGGAATACAGTAAACTATTAGTCAACAACCTGTACTTTCTTTGTGTCGTATACTCTGTGCTTATGCAGTTACCTCTGTTTTGCCCACACGGAGTGGGGCGGGGCCTACAAGCTTTTTTACTGCCGCTTCTTCCCGTCGGAGGGGAATCCGACGTGTGTACTTAAATCACGGAGGATGTAGGAATTCGCGTCCTATGTAAGACATTAGACAATAAAATCGAACACTATCCCATATATTAGATGGCTTAATTCTTTCCGTATTTGTTGAGAATTATAACAAAGCCGAGGTTAAAATTAATCTTAATCTCCTGGTTCCCGGCCGTCACCAAATGCGGGGAGAACAATGAAAAATGTATTTATGTTCTTATTTTAAGGAGTGGGAAGCAGATAAGGAAGCAAGGGGTCTAGACTATAAATATGTGTGGAACAAGGGACAGTTTGATTCCGTGGATTACAGATATACGGATTATCTCTTAGGTAAGGAAGAGTCATCTTTTTGTGTAATTTATGCGTACAGATTTACAGCATCGGCTACAAAAGTTTCTACATGATACATGGAAAGGCGAACCTTCTATATTTTTAACTGTAGAACTGTCGAGGGTGAATGTCTTTTGTGTTATCGTTGTTTTGTCACTTGCCCATCTGTCCCGTTACATGAAAATGTTTGAATAAAATAAAAACATATTACTGTTTTTCCTGACTCTTCAGTGGTTAAAGTGTGGTGGTCTTAATTGAACGAAATATCTTTTGTGTTTATATTGAAAACGGTTATTAAGACAGTTACAAGTTTAGTTGTACCATGCATGTAAGTATTGTAAGTAGAGAAACATGTTTTATTCACCATCATGCACCACATTTTACCGAGCACCTTCCCTTATAAAATATGAACAGATTTCGGTCTTTTGTACAAATAAAGGGTACATGTACGTGTGCTGAAAAACATGGCACCTCCCAACTGCGTCGGAATCGGTTGGTAAAAACATGTACATATACTTTATTTCAGATATCATACATTATGTATTTTTTAGGATTATTTGAACCAAACCACATGCAGTACGAACTAGACCGTGACACATCTAGTGCTGGTGAGCCTTCGTTAGCTGAGATGACAAAAACAGCCATAGAAATTTTGTCTAAAGAAGATTATGGTTTCTTTCTGCTAGTGGAAGGTAGGTCCGGCGATGTTGATGATATGAGGTGTTTTCATGCTGTATTGTGGGATCTATTCTTACGGGTATTATAGCTGTATATACTTAAGCTCCACTGTGTGAAAACCAACATTTGAGTTTAACAAGCAGTTTGTACAATGTATCCTGTTTTAACGGGACATTAAAGGAACTGTAATATATATAAGTTATGATACTTTGTGGAGTACATATGTAGCATGTTTATATAGACTCTAAGCTTGTATATAAAACGTTGATTTTCGCAAATCGAATCTCATTTTACAGAACAGAACAACATCTTTCTTTTCAGACACAGACTACAAAATTACAAATGCATTTTGTAATAACATATGAACTAATTAGAATCCTTTAAATTCCTTAATAAAAATTTCATAACTGTCGTCAACAGGTGCACGTATAGATCATGGTCATCACGATGGCCTGGCAAAGAAGGCTTTACACGAAACTTTAGCATTTGAGGATGCAATCATGGATGCACTAAGACTGACCAATTCTGAGGACACGTTAATAATAGTTACAGGCGATCATTCGCACGTGTTTGATATAGCAGGATATGCGTACAGAGGGACGGACATTTTTGGTAAGACCATGTTGATATATTGCGTGGAATTTACGTGTGGTCTTCTTGAATACGATTAACCAAATTATTCCCATCACATATCTGTTAGGGCTGATACAGCATTATATGAATATTTAAAATAATAACACTCAGTTGATGGATTCATAGCCTAACTAAACATATCTCGGCGTTTCTTATATATGTTACCTCACTGCCATTAAAATACTTTGTACATGTATAAAGAAATTCTCCAAAGTGTAAGAAAAGTGTGGTATATACGTGATTTAATTTACGCAGTTAACAGTACATCCAGCTACTTGAATGACATTTGCAAAATAAACAAGAGCCATATTTATATGGCCAATTCCCCGCCCACCGAGGCAATGTTTTTGTGTGAATTGCGGTCATATTTAGGCCTGAATTCAATGGAAAGTCATTGAACGAGAACGTGTTGGTGATATATGCGCATCATGTTGGTGAAGCTGTTGACTTCCAGACAGTGATTGCTGTGAATAAGGACGGACACGAATTCGATGGTATAACAGAGTAATAAATACGTGAAAAAATATTAAACTACATCTTGCTTATTATATGCTCATCACTTGATAGTAAATCAGTCAGTGACTGCAAGTCAGTTGAGGAAATGCCCGGACAAGAATGCACGAAACTTGTATATGTGCACATAATGAAAGGGTTATAATGCAAGGTCAGAGTGCTCGAATATGACCATCAGACGTACGAACGCACGGACGCAGAGTCCACTATTTTAGAACTCCGGACTGAAAACCAAGGAATTGTGAATTTGGCGTCTTTTGTCTAAGTTACAGGGCCATGAAAACCCCCAAATCCCCATCCTGGTAAGCGAAACGGTCCATTGTAGATCTAACCCTTAGACATGGACATTTGTTGTATAGGACCGTACTTTGAACAAAAATATAACGTTAAGTTATCTCCCCTGAGCCCCCTCTGATGCAATTTCAGAAGAAAACTAAGACAGAATGGCTCCCTATTAATTTGTGAGCTACTAAAATGACACATAAACCTCTTTAAGCCACACAGAGACCAATATCATATCCCCCGGCGTGGGGATATTTACAAACAAATTTCAAACACATAAGCATCACTAATAGAGAAATATCTACTTAGACATTCGACAAGAGACACGATTTAAAGCTTAACTTACGAAATCACGATGGTCCACAGTCTTAATATCATACAGTACGATGTTTTTTCCCCTAATTCATGCGCGTAATACATGGGACAGGGGAAGATAGAACTTGTTGTTCTCACTTCAGAACACTTATTGAGAATGTTTTTTGGTTCTTTACAAGTATACGTTCAGACACTGCATTACTTATGTTGAAGCTTAATCCTGTTGGGATGTGTTTACTTTAATTAATTTCCTGTTAGTTATATCCGCGGAAGAGTAGGGTTAGTGCTACAAACCGGTTTAACTCACAACCCCGTACGATACCGAAGGGACAGGGGGATTTCTATTTTACAAGCAAGCCTTGTTTAAGCCTTAGACTAATATATGCCTTGTATTTAAACACTTAAATTTTTCAAAGGTCTGGTTGAACCAGTTGATCCGACAGAAAAAACCCTGGATGACAAACCGTACAGCGTCTTGTATTACGGGAACGGGCCTGCCTACTCAGAACCTCGACAAAACCTCACAGGAGTAGACATGCGTAAGTTGCCTTTGGATTCTCTCCCTTCGGTAGTAATTGCTGTTCTAATAATGTCAATAATTTTATCTCTGATGTATGTTCTTGACGTGTCTTTTGTTTATGTCTATGCCCTTGAGGGTACTATATTATATACGAGTCACTTCGTCACGACGCATCACGTACATTTATCGTGGCGTCACATACATTTACTGTGGCGTCACATACAATTTTACTGTAGCGTCACATACATTTTACTGTGGCGTCGCATACATTTACTGTGGCGTCGCATACACTTACTGTGGCGTCGCAAACATTTACTGTGGCGTCGCATACATTTACTGTAGCGTCACATACATTTGCTGTAGCGTCACATACATTTACTGTGGCGTCACATACATTTACTGTGGCGTCGCATACATTTACTGTGGTGACATATACATTTACTTGCGTCATATATATTAACTGTGGCGTCACGAATACATTACAAATATTTTACTGTGGTGTCATATACATTTACTGTGGTTACATATACATTTACCGTGGTGGCACATCATTACGTGCATATACATTTGCTGTGGCGTCACGTACATTTACTGTGGTGTCACATATATATTTACTGTGAGTCGCATACATATACGGGGGGGGATTTACTGTAGCCTTCACGTACATTTACCGTGGTGGCACATACATTTACTGTGGCGTCGCATACATTTACTGTGGCGTCGCATACATTTACTGTGGTGACATATACATTTACTGTGACGTCGCATACATTTACGGTGGCGTCACATACATTTGCTGTTGCGTAATGTACATTTACTGTGGCGTCGCATACATTTACTGTGGCGTCGCATACATTTACTGTCGCGTCATATACATTTACTGTGGCGTCGCATACATTTACTGTGGTGTCACATATATATTTACTGTGAGTGCATACATTTACGTGGTATACATTTACCATGGTGTAAGTACATTCTGGCATACATTTTACTGTGGTGTCAAAATTTAATTGATACATTTACGTAGCGTCAAATACATTGACTGTAGTGTTATATATATTTTACTGTGGTGTCATAACATTTATGGGCATAAAATTTTACTGTGGGGTCAAATTAATTGACTGTAGTCTTATACACGTTTTACTGTGGTATCACATACATTGATTGAGGTGTCACATGCATTTTACTGTGGCGTCACATAGATTTTACTGTGGTGCCACATACATTTTACTGTGGTGTCACATACATTTACTGAGGTGTCACATACATTTCACTGTGGTGTCACATACATACATTGACTGTAGTCTCATACATTTTACTGTGGTGTCATATTATACATTTTACTGTGATGTCACATACATTTTACTGTGGTGTCACATACATTTTATGTAGTGTCACATACATTTTACTGTAGTGTCACATACATTTTACTATGGTGTCACATACATTTTACTGTGCGTCACATATTTTCTATTGCATCATCTTGTTGATCATGTCATTCCTTGGGTTGGTGTGATTACATGGTTATTAAGCTCATGTTGTGATATTGCTTTATTGCATTCATGCTACTTTTAGCCACGTATGTACTACTTTTAGCCACGTATGTACTCCATACTTTTAGCCACGTATGTACTCCATACTAAAACAAATCAAGGAATATCATCTGGTGTCTAAATTGACCACACCCGTCACTGGTTTTAATATAGACTTAGTTAGGGAAAATATTTTAAAATATTCTCCAAACCATTAGGCATAGAGCTTAGAGAGGATTTTCATAAAACTTTGGTCAAAATATTTAGCACATCCAGACAGTGTATAAATTCAACAGCATCGAATAATGGCCAGTGTAATACTTAGGGGTCTAGGTCATGAAACGATAGTGTTAAAACATTTAAGTATTTTACTGAACTTAAGTCAATGTTAGTCCCCGAAAACGGCTTAAGGCTATGGTCACATCATGGACCCAAATGTCATAAGACTATAATTATCACCAAAACCGCTTGCAGGGTTTTCATGAAAAGTTAGAATTAAATTAATTTCTAATCCAGACAACGTGCAGAAGCCATTTTCTGGCCATTGCGATTCAAGGTCCAGGTTACTTTTCGGGGTCAAAGGTCATTAGGGTATATTTACACCACCACTGGATAAGGTTTGCGTGGGGTAATTTAGGCGTAACACATTAACTGTAGTGTCTTTTATTTGTGTAATTTTGAGCATTTGAAAGCAGACTTGGTACAAAGGTAGCTCATGAGGAGAAAGGCTTTATATGAGTTTGTCATTGTCAGTGTCACTGTTACTGAAAAATACAAATAAACATATCTATAATATATATCTTCTGGTAGATCTAGCAATGAGTAACCTCACAAAAATCACACAAAATGTGGTTTTTGTGTATTTTTGTCTCGATTGGCAGCTTAATGCAAATTCGGTTTATCTTGCAAACTGACAAAAAGTTATCGTGTAAAGTTGGAATCGTCAACAATGAGCTGACAGTACAGTTGTTCATGAACATTGCAATGTGTATAACTTCATTTTCAGATGACAAAAACTTTGCATTTCCCAGTGGTGTCCCAGCGCCATGGGAGACTCACGGTGGTGAGGACGTAGCCATCTATGCGCAGGGACCAATGGCACATTTGATTCATGGTGTTCAAGAACAGAGTTACATCGCTCATGTGATGGCGTACTCTGCCTGTATAGGACCGTATGACGGCGACTGTGCCTGGTCAAGAAGGGGCAGCAAAGTCGATACAAGCTCTGCGAATAGATTCACGTGTTGTCACCTCTTAGCCTTTCTTTGTATTTTATTCACCTGTCTTATAAGTTTATAAACTATTCCTATTTCTTTCATGTAAACAGTGTCTACCGACTTTATATGACGAAAGTAAGGGTTGGGTGATTGACGTATTGAGCTGGAAGTTATATCCTTACAACTTAAATAGAACAAATGTCGCCGAATTTAATTGTAATTTGCAGCGATTTTTATGCCCCCGAAGGGCGGCATATTAAAATCGCACCGTCTGTCCGTCCGTCCGTGCGTCCCCACTTACAAATTCGTGTCCGGTTAACTCTGTCATGCATTGAAGGTAACTTGGCCCATGTCTGCACTCAAGACGACGTGTCGCGTGCAAGACCCACTCCCTACCTCAAAGTGAAGTCACTGGAGTATGAAGGTTATGGAATCCTCTAATATGCACACATTCGTGTCCGGACTGTAACTTTGTCATGCATTGAAGGATTTTAAAATAACTAGGCACACATGTCTAGCACATCAAGACGATGTGTCGCGTGCAAGACCCACGTCCCTAGCTCAAAGGTGAAGGTCATACTTAGAGTATGAAGGTTATGGATTCCTCTATATATGCATAAACACATTCGTGTCCGGACTGTAACTTTGTCATGCATTGAAGGATTTTAAAATAACTAGGCACAAATGTCTAGCACATCAAGACGATGTGTCGCGTGCAAGACCCACGTCCCTACCTCAAAGGTCAAGGTCATACTTAGAGTTTGAAGGTAATGGATTCCTCTATATATGCATATATGTACACATTCGTGTCCGGACTGTAACTTTGTCATGCCTTGAAGGATTTTAAAATAACTTGGCACAAATGTCTAGCACATCAAGACGACGTGTCGCGTGCAAGACCCACATCCCTACCACAAAGGTCAAGGTCACACTTAGAGTTTATAGGTAATGGAATCCTGTATATATGCATACATTTGTGTCCGGACTATAACTTTATTATGCTTTGAAGGATTTTAAAATAACTTGGCACAAATGTCTAGCACATCAAGCGGATGTGTCGCGTGCAAGACATAAGTCCCTACCTCAAAGCTCAAGGTCACACTTAGTGTTTAAAGTAATGAAATACTGTATGCATGATTACTCTGTCATGCATTGGAGGATTTTAAAATTACATAGCACATCTATTGAGCACATGGAGAGGACACAGACTGTGAGGCACCTCTTTCGGGGGCATTCGTCACTTGTGAGGGCCAGCTCTTGTTATATCAAAAACACCCACTCACGCACGTTCATGCACAAATGAACAAAAATGGCAGATAAAGTTCCAATGATAATGGTACTGTCTTGAACCTTTAATACAGCTGGTACATTGCTTAAAATAAACTACAGTTAAACTAAATAATATGGCGAAAAAGCAAAAAATCCAAATGAGAGGTCAAACTTACTTTCAGAACGTACTAATGGGAGATAACTCCCTAAAGTATATGATAAAATATTTTAACCGTATGACGCTGGCTTCACACAGCTCGTGTATTTGAATATCTGCGGGACTGTTTACATGAAAATAGAAATAGTAGCAGTAGTAGAAAAGGTAATATTAACAATGATAAATAGAAATAATAATAATAATTATAATACTAATAATGATACATGTACAGGAACATCGAATGAACATCAATATACCTGAGTGAACACGTGGCCTTCTCTAACAATTTCCTAAATAATAAATCAAAATAACAGGGCACGCTTATTACATTCATCTATGAATAAAAAACGTCGTAGCACGTTTTAGACAATCACTCATTGATATATACATGTGTAGCAATAATTCCTAAAATACAGTCAAACTTGTGTCAAGGGTTGTCGGAAAAAAGAACCAATATCCGGTAAAAATGAAAAATCTGTCTATCTTTACCGAAATAGCTTTTTTCAGTTAAAAGTTTGACTGTACATGCACATGTTAGAATAAAATGTTAACCTTATTTTGTATAGTAGACACATTATATTCTAGTATACGGGTCTGTAGTTTTGTCTTATTTCACAAGATTTGCTTTTTAATGAGTTAGTCAGTGAGAGGCTGAAACAAACATTAAGAGGTGTGTTGTTCCAAGTATGTGCATAAATATTTCTCAAAGAACTTTGCATACATATATTGCATTGATTTTGGTATTTCAGTACTGTTATTGGTAGCAGACCGGAAGCTAGACTGGCATCAGTCGTTAGAGTCATTATCTCATGTTTTTTCTGAGCATTTTTATAACATCTTCACAATTTCTCCTTCCCTTGACTCTAATGAGCTTTGATTGAGACAAATGTTTGGTAGAGATACTTTCTAAAAAGAAAAAAAGACTTGAAGAGACTTGAAGGCTCACAAACTCAACAGACTTTTATAAAACAATTTTGTCTAACCTAAGGCTAATACATTGTATACATCCTATATTATTGCTAGAAAAGTTTAATACGTTAAGTATATAATCAGGGGCAAGGTTATGCTGAGCTTTATAAACAAGTATATGTAGCTGTATGATAGAAAATTGGTTTTAAGTCCCAGTTACAAATATAGAATAATGAATGTACGGATAGAACAAGAATATAATTATATTCCATTTATTAAACCATGCAGACATATACTAGTACCTCTGTTTAATATTTTTGTCGATTCTTTACTAAAATGTTTTGTCAGAACGTATTCTTATTTATGGCAATATCAGTAGATGTAAACAAAAACTGCTCTACAGGTATAGCATGTTTTCGAATTAAAAAGTAACTGTTTCTTGCGTACAATTGCCGGTAAGACATTTTTCTTGGTAATTCAAGAGCTGCAATGTATTTTTCATCCAAAATAATCATGGGACTTAGAAAATGAAAGTAAAAATGCATACGAAATATCTCTGTACAAGTTTAATATAATCGTCCAGTATTTGTAAATAAATATATTAAAATGAACGAACATGTAGTTTCTTAATTATATTAGTGCCCCGTTCCGTCCGTACCTAAAATATCCTTCATCACGACACCCAAACCCACTAATAGCATGATCGAGAAGACCGAGAGTACATGTACGGACTGACCTTAGCTTCTAACTTTAACAATGACAGTTACGTTGTACCAAGAATTTTCATTAAAAACCAAGTTTAAAATGGTTACAGATATTTCAACGTTTCTGATGTTTCTGTAATTAATGTGTACATGCATTTATTATGCCGATTGCATAAGAAGTACAACAATAAAGATTTCCCTCCGTAGTCTGTAAAGAATGACACTTTATGTTTAGCAGTGCAAGCTATTTTGACACCGTTAGTTTGAACATACTAAATGTATATATCACAAGGCATGCATGCACGATCAACGAGGTTAATGACACATAAGTAAGAAATGAAATTTCAATAATGAATGGACAACATTTTACCATTGCCTTAACTTTCACATGGACGTGAAAAGCACATATTGTTATAATCAACAAAATGATTGTTTTGCGCGTTTAACTAGAGGCTGAAAAGCCTGCATGTGTTTGTATTCATTTTGTCATACATCGTGACATGTATTGTTTATCAAAATAGTATTTCAATGTAAAAATCAAGAAAATGTGCTTTAGAGTACCTAAACACAACACGAGAGACACAGAGATATCCAAGATGACCAGATGATGAAGCAAGAATTAAATGAGTAGTTATATAGTACCTGGATAGGAGATATACCATGTAGTCCAGGCTATCATGTCAAAGTTGAAGGCGGAAATTTGTATGTACTACTGTGTGGGAAATTGGCCACTTACCTCTTTCTAAATAATGTTCACCTTCAATTATGACACGATCTTTAGCATTCGTCATTACACATGCCCAAATTCTTTCAGATTAATACGGTACATCAAAATTCAAGAACGACTGTCACAATTTATTTGGTTAGCATCTTATACATTAACTATAATAAAGAAACCCAAAATTATATCCATTACACATCGATACAAAGCACCGATCCCATACCTTCTATCAGTTGAGGTATTTTCTACATGTTCGGAAAGAAACTTGACTTTAAGGTCTGTGCCTTTTTACGCCAGAAGGTTTTTACGTTTTTCAAATACAAGTAGCCGTGTCCAATCCCTCGGATCCCTGGCAGACATGATTTCGACAAATATAAATAAAAATATGGTTTGAACATTGTAGAGTGTTTGTGAAAAAATGTCAGTTAACTTTTACAAGAGATTTTCTTTATATTAGTTAATATAAAAATGTGTGACCTTTATGGTTCCCAGGTAAGGCATGAATCAAACAATCATGCTAAAATATTATAGACACTGCTACACTATAAACTATATATAAGCCCCAAACTTTGCAGTTTTGAACAAGAGGAATTTTAAAGATTTTCCCTCTTGTTTCCACAGAAACCAGAGTTATGCATGCTGTAAAGTTTTGCTGAGCCAAGTGGTAACATGATTTTGATGGGAAAAGGAAACTATGTGATCAAAACATCTAAACAAACAGGCCGTACATTCCGCGTGATCATTATTAAGATCTTTGACATTTTGTCAGTAAGTGTTTTTTTCCAAATAGGTCAAAAGTAATGATGACATTTAGTCTATGAAATTGGTCAGACACTTATTTACCTATTTTTTTTGTGTATTTATACGGTTGAGTTTTCATACAATATTGTGAAACGCATGTTCTGGAGTTATAACAGAGTCGGAATTATCATTCTAACGCGATAATGCAGTCAAACCTACGTTTAAGACTCTTCTGAATAAGTCCATTTAGCTAATAAAGACAAGCAGCGGGAAGACAGGGCAGTGTTCATCTATTTCAGAAAAAAAACGTGCGAGTAAAGGCTTCACAGGTGTGACTGTATGTTGTTTTAATTGAAAGTATGGCGTGGTTTACAGCATCCTTAGAAACGAAGGATGCATCTCACAGGTAAGTAATTTTAGCTCTGACTAACCCCTTTAAAGGTGGTCAATTACTTTTAAGCAATATTTTATGACAATTTTTACTTTTTGTATATTCTGTTACAGATTTATTTAATGAAGATAAATACCCATTACATAGAGTTAGATCCCTATCAGAAATTTACATTTTATTAACTTTTATACAATTTTGTTATTACTCCCCTTTAATATGAAAGTATTTAAAACATCGAGTATTTCTTTTTTATTTCAATATAATTTTTACTTTTACATTTTAATTGGATAGATATACAAATATTTTAACATTCTAAACCAAAATGCAAGTTTTGAAACTACGTGTAGCTTCTGAATTCATTTTTTTCCAATCTATCTTAGGTGCGCACCCAAGATAGTTAAAGGGAATTCAAATGATTGAATTCCATAAAAAATAATTTAAGCAAATAATTCACAAAAGTACAATAGGTTTTCTTCCTAAGGCAAAGATATGTATCAAATTTTTACTTATGATAAAATAGCTCTATCTTGGTTGGGCAACCAGGATAGGCAAATCAAATTTTAAGAATACCTCCAGTGAAAATCTTACTTGAATTAAGCGCTAAGTGAACATAAATGAGTGTAAATGATCAGATGTTAAAGTTTCAAACAAATCTGTTACATGGCCAAAATCATATACCTAATGTAATCAAAGCGCTGTGAGCGCTGAAGGCCTGGGGGCTATAGGTTAACTCCCCGAAAAACAACTTTTCACCTACGTGTTCTGCGTTGAATCTTACCTAAAGCGCGGGTCGAAATGTGCAGAGGACGAAATTCAATATATGACACAGAATGAATGATTCACAAATATATGGGTGACAGGGAAGTTTGTTTTATTATGAAATGTACGTTAAATGAAAAATAATCACATAGTCAACATTATAAAATGTTTAAGCCAGTACAAATAATTCGATCTGCGCTTTGTACAACTTCAAGCGATATGATCTGATGATGTGGATCGAAAATTATTGTGTACCAATGACAAGACCTTGAAACAGAAATAAACAAAGCAATACCAGCAATGAAATATAAATACAGTACTGTACAATGTGTATAACAGAGAAAACCAGAAAATGATTCTGGGTTACCTTGTAGTTGTAATCAGTGAAACCGTTCACTGGGCCTCGACATGCAGCGTCCTCGATAAATGGCGGGTGAATTATCATCTCTCGGGAATGTACGTAAATTATATCTTTTATTAGAGACATTTATTTTTAGGTAAATATATATGTAATCGTTCGTAAATAACAAAGTTGTCAATGAAATAACATCGGAAATTTGAAAATCAAACTACAAACTCTTATATCGAGCTTCGTACGTTTTCGTAAATTTCCGTAAATATCCGTACTTTTCCGTGATATGAATATGATTATCTTCCGTAATCAGCTAACAGCGCATTAATTTCTAAAACAGAAAAAAATGTGTAATGCAGCCCGTAAGCTATATACCTTCCTGCAGTCGTTTGAAGTTTTATGTACTATTTTTATTTGTAACATGTTCTTATCATATGCGGCATTCAAACAGAAGATTGATCTGGTCTGTCTTGCACTACTTTCGCATAGCGCATGTTTACAGTTGTTATTCGCACATAGCACGGCTAAAATTCTTGCAGGGTTTGAAATGTGGTATACTAACTTAGGCCTTGGGGACTTTCAGTCCACAGGCCAATAATATAAATTACCATTATAATTGTGCAGCCGCCGTGGCACAGTTTAACATGCAATTGGTTCGCCTCAGGATCGGCGAGTTCCAGGTTCGATCCCCACCATGCAGTGATTTGTAGGGGTAGTGTCGCTAGGTATGACATAAATAATTCATATTGCTTCTCTTTCTTCGAGGTTGATACCATCTGACGCGAGACTCCAGAGCTAATAACCAAAGATGCTAGTATTTGTTTCGCAATCAAATATGAATAAATTACTATAACAAAGACATATGAATTAGACCTACACAGATCTAAATTATCATCTTTTAGTATTTGATAGCTATACGCTCTTAACAGCAACTCTAGTCATTAGCTCATGAAATGGCGGACATCTGGGACGCCATCTTTATTTCAATAGAAACTGACAAACCCTCACCAAAACTGAACTTTAGACATCGTTTTACGAAAATATACCAAGAAACTCTTTAAACAAAAACTAACTTAAATACCTCCACGGACAACATTATATAATTAGATACCTTTCTCGTACTTGAAGTTGCATTACTTTTCAGAATTTTATCAACTTCAAACATAAAAATGCTTTAAAAAGACGTAAACAACGTGTAAAAATGCCTGAAAATCAATTAATTAATCCTATACAACAACAACTGTAAGAAATAAGTTGAGCTAGTCATGCATCTTCTTAAGAAAAACTACTAATATAAACAGCTCATTGATTGAGGGCCATGGGTTCGAGCACTGCTACCGATCACGTCTGTTTACGTGAGAAAGTTATTAGTTTCTTAGTTAGATCGGGAGCTAGTACTGGTTCTTACCAGGAACACTGATTATGTCAACTACTCCTTGAAATAATGTTGAAATTAGTCTCTTCATAAAAATATCCAGTTGAACTAAGAACTTATCGGCAGTTTA
The DNA here is from genome assembly GCA_022818135.1 of Saxidomus purpurata. NCBI lineage: Eukaryota > Metazoa > Mollusca > Bivalvia > Venerida > Veneridae > Saxidomus > Saxidomus purpurata. Next base: position 51,699,100 of record JAFMSR010000004.1, read on the forward strand.
CACAACCGGTGGATTTTAATTTTTTGATTAGAAAAATAAAACTGATTTTCATGTGTAAAAACCTGTTTACTGCCGTTCCTAAAACTTTGATGGTCACTTTCACTTTGAACTGTGCTGCAACTACAGAAATATTCCGCTGCTAAGACGATGGATATTAAGACCAGACTTTTCAGAACCAAATGCTCAATATTATAATGTTATTAATCAAGTGATTTCATAAAAAATGGTTCTCATAAATAAACTGCAAGCACACTCTTATTATATATAATCTCGTTACCTAAGTGATCATATTTCATTGTTAAGAGAGAGAGTTATTAAATAAGGCTTAGAGCTTTCTACTCGATCCTTGCTGTTATTTAACAGAAATATTGTATATGCATTTATTGAATAAATACTGTTTAAACCAAGTGATTTCATATTGGCCTTGTTATTTTACCTAAAAATTGAAAGATTATAGTAAAGTTGATTTTATAAATTTAGCAGCGGAGAAAGGATATTCTCTAGTATATTTTCCCACACCAATGTGCTCTGACAATTTAGTGTAAAATGACAGCTAATTTGTAAATGGCTGAGAGATAGACGGGACTATAGAAATCTAGCGAAATTCTATTACAGCCAATTAATACAATAGTCCATTATTAACGGTCATGTTATTATCCGACACATACACTTTTGGCGGTCCCCGTCTGTCATTCTATCCGGACAAACATAAAAGGTATTTAGGGGGTGGTGCGTGCAACATCTCACCCTTCATTGTGTGTGTGAAAGTCCAATAAAGTCACATGTTATGTGCGAAGACTCCTATAATCTATTTGGAAATTCATTATAAGGAACACCACATAAACCTGAATGTTCGTCCGTGCGTCCGAAACAAACTTTAAGACAAAGATTGGGACATTTGATTAAAATTTGGTAAAATGTTTACAACTACAGCGAAATGAAGCTCTTGGTGCCGCCTTGGCGCAGTGCTTGCACGTTCGCATGAGGATCGGAGGGTCCTAGGTTCAATCCCCGCCTGTGCCGTCCTTATGCAAGAAACAGAAAATTCCATATTCCTCATTCACTGCGAGGTTACTTGGAGTGAATCTCAAGAATGATTCAAGTTGTAAGAAAGTATACGGTCCTAGTTTCGGACACTTTTAACACATATTTGCTATAACTCGCAAAATCGTTACCAAATCTGTTTTCTTATATAATAAGAGATCTCGAAAATTTGTTTTCCATAGAATGGTTTTGAGTATTCGATTAAAAATGAAGATTGCTGTTACCTACTATAAGGAATTGCAGCCCTGCAAGTAACAGTCAGATCGCTTATCGCATAATGTTGTTATGCTTATTAACACTTTTTGTTATATATTCTAAACAAAAGCATTAGATTTGTTTGTTAAAATGGTTGTCAGAATTTTGTTTAATTTGTCAAAAATTATCACATAAATCATTGCAACTGTTGCTGTTACCACAATCACCGCCACTACCACTACTAAAGCTTAATACAATGTATGTTGCTTTACCGTTGCTGGTACTTCTGCTGCTGCTACTGCTGCTATACTACTACTAACTACTACTACTGCTACTACTGCTGCTGCTCTACAGCTATCTATTAATACTATTGTTTCTATGCTGCTGTTATTGTTCCTTATTTATATGTCAGGTCACCTTAATCCTTGCCCAACTATTTTAGAGAATTCAAAATATTTTGAGATAAGAAAATCACGTACCAGCCTTTAATTTAAAAATGGATGCATATAGACACATTACTTTAACCCCCTTGGCGACCCAAGAAACTACAACTTTGTCTTATGTGTACTCTCATCAAGTTTTTCACCCTAGAATGCGTAAGTGCAAACAAACTAATGCGATATATGCAAGAAGTTATTTTACATACAATCTGAGTATTTTTGTCTCCAGACGTATAGACAAAATATTCTTCCTGTGGTATCCCGCATCTAAACTCTGCGGTTTGCGGTTTCCCACTTGCAAATATAATAAAAGAATAAAAGAGATTTCTAGATCGATGACATCAGGGGAATACAATTACAGCGGGATTTTCTGTCCCATAAAGTCGTTGTGAAATGCCTAATCAAATAAGAAATTGACAACCGAGAGTCCCGAGGTAATCAGACACTATTGTATGCCAATAAAAAGCAAACAAATTATTCCACAATGTCTACGCCGTTGAATTAAACACACTGGTCGTGTCGCAGAAATTACGTGATGTTTTCTTCATTGAATTGCCACAAACAGCATACGAGAGTACGGAAATGCAATCGGGGATGCACACGTCTGTTTGTTTTGTCTGAAAGGATATTCCAGAAAAAAAAGTTGTTTTCACAGTGTGATCTTAATCAGAAGAAGCGACTGAAAAGGTTTATTTAAGAGTGCTCCAGTCCCGATATAGGAGGTCACGGGCATGTTGTACGATAGGACATACGTGCTTAGATCGACGGGCATGTTGTACGTCGAAAACGTGCTTCATAAGCAATCATACTTTTATTGTTTCCACATTCATAAATGTTATCGTGTTCCAGAATAATGAGCTTTATTCGCTCATTATGTAATAAGGCCCAGAAATAAATACTACTTAGTACACGTAATATACATGTAATGTGCACAGGTTATTGTGCATTTTGTCGTCTGTAAAATTATTTTACCAATTCGGGTCTGCGAAAGTTATTTTTGTTTTATGAGTTTAACACCCCTTTCAATCGGTATTTCTGTCATTTTTACAGGCGGGCAGTCACCTAACCATCGTTCCTGGGAAGAACCAGTACTAGAACGCCACCCTCCGTAAGAAACTACCAACTTTCTCACCGAAAGAGACAGTGATCGGTAGCAGAACTCGAACCCATGACCCTATGAGAGGTTCTAAACCACTCGACCACAGAGGCGGTTCAAAAAGTTCACTAACAAGATCCCACTGAGAAATAAACGCAGGGCCTTCTGCGTGTTAAGCGGAGAAATTTATAAATACAACAGCGACAGGGAATTCGATTCGTCCAAAATAACACTTTACAATATTAAGTTTTTTGGAGTTAATAATATATAATTGTTATTAATTTATTGAATTCATATTGGCCTTGTTATTCGGCTTCAGTCAGTCGCATTTGCCATTTAGTCGCAAATCAATTAATGGCAACTGTATTAATTGACCTTTCAGTCTTTAAATCATCCTAACCGGTATCTACGTAAAGAAAAAAAGGTTTCCATTTTGGTGAAATGTTTGAAACAAATGATAGTTTCGATGCAGTTGTTTCAAAATGGCGTCCAGAACTAAAGAAACAGGGGTCCCTTATTGGCCGAGCAAATCGTCCAGTATGATTAGCTAGATCTTGTAATGATCGAGTGTTTTCCATATTGGCCGTGTTTTTCCCGTATTGGCCGAGTTTATGTATTTGTTGGCGAACTTTTTACCATATTGCAAGAATAAATTAACCAGTACCACGTCTAACATTATATATACTAGAATAGTTAATTAATAAAAAGTGATATAAATTCTGTAGGAATTTTTCAAAAAGTACCATAGACGTTGAATAGAGAGATAAGCTGCTTCATTTGTTTTACCGTGATCTATTATGTTTGACTATTTAAAGCTGCTCTCTCTCTCAGATTTTGGTAGAAAAATAAAGTTCTTCAAACTGTATGATAATAAACATATTTCAGAACATTTAGTCATAAAAAGATTCCAGTATAAATTCCTGTAACGTATATTCCCTTATGAAACGAATTTCTAATTACCTAACTGATGGCATGAAAATTATGTTCTACAATGCGTACATTTTATCATCTATGGACTATTGTTGTACTATATGGGGAACCGGAATACGGTGTTTAAATACTATGTCCAAGTTACAAGCAAGAGTCGCAAGACTGATTAAACGAAAACTTCGCGTACCTGTAGCACTCCTTTGCTAAATGAATTAAAATGGCTGACTTTGCTGATAGATGCTTATATCATACGGCTGTACTTGTTTACAAAGCTCGACACAATCTTGCTCCAGAATACATACTTGAGTTACTTAACTTTTCCAGCAATAAAACATATTGTCTTCGATCAGTAAGCAACACTAATATTGTGATACCAAAACAACGCACTATGTACATGAAACATTCGTTTACTAATATCTCTGATCACACTTGGAACAATATACCAATAGATATCCGTTTCAGTCAATCATTGAATTCATTTAAAAAATCATTGAAAAAACATTTATTGATGAAATATAACACTGCTACAGCACGTATGTGTATCGTGTGAAAAATGATGTATGAATGTTCTTTATTTACAGTCAAACTTGTGAGCAAATGCCACTCGCTGGAAATTGATTAACATGTATGATTATGGTCATCATTAACACCTTTACTTCATTTACATGAGTTCTTAAATGACTTCTTCTCTTTCCCTCCTGATTTGTTTTAGTAATAGCGGTCTTTAACATAGGTTTGCCTGTATATGGAGTTCAAATGTCTTGAAATGTTTGCTATGAATTATTGAGTGATTGTCATAAGTAGTATGTATAACTGAGTTGTGTATAGTTGAAATTTAAGTTTTGTTTATGTCCTTTTCATGTTTTCTTTTTCAGAAGGCCATGTTTAAACTAAGTCATATGAATATTCGTTCATATTTCTGTATGTGTTACCTTCTTTAAATAAAGAATTTATTATTATTATTATTATTATTAGATCGGTAGATTTTAAATAGACGTATACGCTACCAAATAAAGCGTTGCAAACGCTTTTGAAATTTCAATATACATATAGTGTAGCGGTGCCGTTAAACCAGCGTTTTTAATCGATTTTTGCAAATTTCTACCTAGATTTTTACTTTTATTGTTGATTCTAGCCTTAAGTTTTATATTTATGTATTAGTATGTCAATTTTGAAAATTTAATTTTTTTTCAACGGCAACTGAGAGCGAGCAGCTTTAAACTGAATGTATAGCCTTGTTAATACAAAGCCGTAGCATTAGGTAATTTTGTCTTTTCCTTCATTTGTTAAGTCCTTTTAAAAAATCAAGTTTATATAAAGGACAGCAATATTTCATATTCCCCGCTTGTACCAACAGTCCATCAACGTTGAACTTTTACGAATCTTTCAGGCACTATTCTAATTAAAATACCAGAATTTTAAGATATTGGTTTCAAGGACATTTGTATGTATTCCATAGTACAAACGAAAGAAGTGAGGTTTGACATGATAAATATTTATGCTGTATTTCAAACAGGGAATACTCCATTGCTATTGTAAAGTTTTAGAAAACAGTTTCAAAATTTATTTCCCAGTTTGAAATTCTGCTGCAGAAGAACGAGTGAATGTTTTTGCATTTCCTAAGATTGACCTGGGTGGACTTTTTGTCCTACTTTCGCTTTATTGCATGTTATATAATTTATTAATTCTTTTGTTAAACTCAAATATTCAACACAATATGGCCAGACTCGATGCAGTATGTCAGATGTTCGTAGAAGACGTCAATTCCAGATTTAAAAGAAAATTTTTCGATTGGGTCTTAGTAATGGACCTTTAAACTCAAATATTTCTATATCTTTCGGGAAGATCGTGCGTTATTTCAAACAATATTTAACATAGCCAACTGTCTCTGTGGCACAGATTTGATGTTTCATTACTTTCAATCGCAGGCAATTTCTAGTAGGTCGATGGTTTGATGTCGTGAATGGGATGTGAGAGCCGTACGTTATCGGTAAACCTTGGGAGTATTCACTGACGCAACATTTCTATAATGGAAGATTCAGTGAGCTGAAATGGTCGAGAGTAATCGGAAAGCATAGAAAAGATATATATCTTTGAAGAAACTGGTGAACTTGCACGAATAAAGTGAAATATTCATCTCGCAGCCAATATCGACTGTATAATTTGGATTTTTAGAGGCAATTGTAGTTTGCAAAAGGAGGCAATTTTGACAGCGTATTTTATCATTTTCAAAGTACTTGTAGTGCAAAAACTGTCGCATTCTTCTGTTACATCGGAAATTCTTGAAACTATTAAATATTCTCTTACGACTCGAAATGTGACATAGCAGTTGTGCTTAGTACGGATTCTTGAGGAATATCTAATGTGAGTACAAAATGTTTCTTTTATCTAATCTTCTAAAATAAGCAGTGGTAAAATGAAAGCTTCACATGCTATTATACATCAATCTTTTTCCTAATATCATATACGCAAAGTCTACTTTTATTTCATGAAAAAAAAACAACAACTGGATATTGATAAAATTACAGTTATTTATATTGGTCATGAATTTTTCTTAAAAATGTAGGATCAATTCGTTACGAAATAAAACTCTGGCAATATTTTGTTCGCGGTTACTTTTATGTACATTTGGAGGGCTACTTTAAGTATTTTCACACTGGCATATACAAATATACTATACTTACAACAAAGCACACTTAAAGAAATTTTGTGACCATGCACCCTGATAACGCAACACCGCCATGTTTAATCTGAATAGATACCTGTAGGACCCACACATGTGAAAATGGTCACAAATGTGAAATAATTTAACCCTACATGTAAATTGTTGTTCACATTTTTCGAAAATTATTATATATTGGATAAAATTATTTCACATTTGAGTTAATAATAGCCGACTTAGGGTTCACATTTGTCTAAAGGTTTTACATATTGGGTAATCTTTTTTTTACAGTTGTGACACTTTTGATCATATTCACATTTGGACGGGCAACAAATACTGTTTACTAGCCCGAGTTACAATAGAGCAATAATAGTTTAACTTCTTATTTATTCTTTTCCTATGTTTTTTACAATGGCTGTAAATGCCAAAAAATGCGTATCCTTTCGTACAGCATCGCTAACAATAACTTCATTTGGTGCTACGCAAATCATGTCTGTTATAAAAAATTGAAATCGAAATAATTAATATATTTTTCTTAAACATAAATTATTTGTTTTACTTTTAAAGTCAAGTGAGCGATAAAGGGTCATATTGGCCCTCTTGTCTGCATATAAAGTTATAGGAAAAACCTAGCTTCTAATAAGTTCCTATAACAACCAGCGACTTACCTAGCAACCACTGACTTCCTTAGCAACCAGTGACTTCTTTGGCAACCACCAACTTGGACTAGTGACCAGCGACTTTATCAGCCACCTCTTATTTACCTAGCATCCAGTGAGTTAGTTAGCAACCAATGACTTCCTAAGCAACGTACATGTATGAGTTTGAGCTACCCCTTGAAGCAAGTGGGCTATTGTTAAAGTACCATGGCCACTTAGAAAATAGGTTAGAATCAGTTTTTTATTTACCATATACTGCCTAATATTTAAAACTAGTGCTTTCGATTTAATGCATCGTAAGGTATGTTTTTTTCTTTGTACAAACTACAATCAGTTTCCCCGGTAAGGCATGTTTCTTGTTGGTGATATAAGCGCCTTGTAGACTTGTAATTATCCAAACTACGGTGATCAGGGGCCTTTAAACATCAGTAACTGAGTTATGACTTACACGATCTCCTCGGCATTTTCAGTTACATCACACTAAGCCTTAGATGCGGGCACCACTAAGCCTTAGATGCGGGCACCTTTCACGCCACGTTTATTTATACCGTGCGCGTAGTTCAGGCATTTTCTTTTTCATTTTAACGAAGAAAATGCACAGATACTTTCTATGCCAAGACAGCAATAGTAACAAAGGCTGTTATTTTTCTAAAAGTCATTCAACTTGAAGAATGAAAATATACTGCGAATATCAAACAGTATAGTTTTTGCATTTACAGTATTTTCTTCAAAAAAGTACGACATTTTATTAACACAGAATCTGCTACGAATCTGCTAGACTTGGTGCCTTTACTGCAGCAGGTTTCCTCTAGAATGAATTTATTGCTACGAGAAGTGACTTTGCGGCAAAACCCTAATCTGTCTCTTTAATGGTAGGCGACAGTTGTATGCTAACAAATCTACTGGGAGAAAATTATGTATTCTGATGCCAAAATACGGAGACGAACTATTTTAAAGACTCATGATCACTTTGAATGTAATAATCAGATAATTACTACATTGTATCAGCACTTGAACTACACCGCAAGATGTCTTACCAGCGAAACTGGGTCACTTGTACCAAAAAATTCCCAACTTTCCTTTTTAGATTTATTTTATTGAATAATAATATTGCAAAAAAGTTTTAAAAAATCCAGGCTTTCTAACAATAATTATTCGTGAAAAAATAACTTGAATATGAAAAAAAGACATGCGTCAATATTGTTTTAGAGTAATTACAAAACAGTTCTATCACTTTACTTTCAACGAATCCATTATTCTATCCCAGTATTATTCAAAGCGATCAGGGGACTTTAAGTCGAATACATTAAAAAATAAAAGCAGTTAGTATGCAAACAGTCTGCAAGAACAATTTTTTGAGCATTCACACTTTGTTAGTGATAACATTTAAATCAGTCGACACAAATACCAAACAAACGTAAATGAACGTACGTAGACTTACACGGAATCCTCGGTATTTATCGTTGAATTCAAATACGCTAAAATAATAGACACGGATCCCTTATAGATACGTGAGAAAAATGTTTAGAGTATGACTTTTCTTATAAAAAACCTATGATACCAAGTTAGAATTAAACTATAACTTTGACCACTTCTGCCCCCCCCCCCTTCCCCGCTCCCCCTACCCCCTCCCCCCCCTCAAATATTAAAATGGTCACAATAATTGTGAAACGTTTTAACGAAAATTGTGTGGAAAACAGGATAAATCACTTCACATGTGTGACCATTTTAACATTAAATGTTAAAGGGCTCTACACACGTCCTTGTGACTCACTTCAGATGGAATCAACTTTGAAGAGAGAAGAGAGGAGAAAGGCGACGTGGAGTTATTACATCTCTTAAAAGGACGCTACCACGACATGGCACTGGCGGAGATCGAACCTGGAACTGCCCTATCTGCTTCATTATGACTTTTAAGACACGGCATGATTGTGAGTTTACAGATTTGTGGTCTAGATAGATCCACCTCGCTTATTCGTGGTATCATGCAATAAAGTGAATGTCTGCCAGAATACATTTAGAAGGCTGATTCAAAAACTTAAGTCTTTATAAAATGAAAAGATTCCGTTAATCCTACAGTAATTGTATTTATTTAACTTTCCACTTGCATTGCATAAACTTTGTTAATGATAAATGTCATAAACTCATAATTAATTACACAACTTAACAGTTCCGTCAAGAAATGTTTGGGATTCTAGATCTTATTTCTTCGTAAGATATCAGAAAAAAAGTTCTTAAGATTATTCAATTAATTAAATCAATTAATTAAGCGCCAATATCAAGAACAGATATAGTTATTTTTCACTATAGCCGAGGTATTTCATGCGGATTTAGTTCTTGTTGAACAAATCTCGTATAATCAATCCTCATAAGCTTGATGGGTCCATCGGGAATGATTGGATGACGTCAACAGAATGCTACGGTGTCTCGCTCCGTCCCAAGCGGCGCTAACATCAATGTTTCTTAATACTTCTTGTACCATCTCAAGCTGATATATCTATTTGTCATTTTGTCGGCATTTCCGACCACAGTTATTATTTTATTAGTTATTTCTACCACAGGTTTGCGTTTCCTCGACTTTCTAAGATTTATTACAGTCTGCAATAGACTGACTTTAATATGTAATAAAATGTTTAGAATTACGTTCTCATTTAAATCTATTACGTAAACAAAAAGTATCTTTTAAAAAGATGGTCGGCGCGAATTTGAGTATATAAAAGAGATGGGTAGCTTAATTCCTGATAGTAAGAAGGCTCAACATGTCACAGGGTTGGAAAATATGCACTCTGACCGGGACGCGAACCCGGGACCCTTCCTTTAAAGGGTATATGCTCACCCGACTGAGCTAATCGGCCGCGTGCACTGTTTATCCCTTCGTACCGTGACATGTGCTTCAGGAAAACAAACTTAATCCTTGTTTTTCTAATCAAATATGTTACAGGAATTATTAACTGTTATTCACCGGCCGAGAAAATACAATTACTGTACACTCAAAATTAACATAAGTTGGGTGGTAACAACATATTTTGATGATAGATATTAGCTATTTACGTACTTTCGCGAAAGACTAAAAAGGCAAGAGTATTGTATTGATCTTTTTTTCATGCGGTATTGTCCAATAAAAAGGTGCCTTACAGAGTTAATTTTTTCAATCCATATTTGTTTAATACATTCTACTCATCATTTCATTGGTGGTTAAAAGGTTACCAACTTCGGGTCAAAAGCGAGCATAAAATAATTTAAAGTGTAGTACTGTTAAAAATCAAAGCGCTGTGAACGCTGACGGCCTTAAATAGCTTGATGGAAATTTACTAAATTTTACTAAACTCATCTTTTGTTTTCAAATGTATTGTATATGAAATCGTTCGTAAATAAGAAGGTTGTTAGTGGAATAACATCATGAATTAGTAAATCAAAATACAAATTCTAATATCGATGGCCGTACGTTCCGTTATATACATAAGATTATTTTTCTATAATCAGAGATTGACATTAACAGAGAACAAAGGTCCATGTAAAAGCTGAGTGACGTAGCATGTAAGCTATGAACTATTCTGCAGTCGCATGAAGCTGTCTGATTCCGATGACGCGTATGGAAAGTTCATCGGAGGCGGTTCATTTAGGCCGAAACGGAAACAAAGGGTTAGGAAAGGTTAAGCTCTGTTATAGTTAAGACTTCAACAGACTAAAATCTGGAGAATAGGTCGGCTTTATGTTTTTGTCATAATTTATTTTCTATATGCTCTTACAGAAAGAAATTATTGACATAATATTATAAACAACCCGGAAGCGATATTGTAAACGTGACTGCTTGCGGAACATACAAATTGCTTTTAGTGGGCTACTGTCTACATTACTGTTGGTTATATATTGCACAATAAAAACGTCGTAATGATCTTTGGAAAAGTCCATGAAAGCCGTTTTACAACCATATTATGATCCCTCTGCGCTCATCCTTTTATGTCGAGTTTGTCTAGAAAACATTGATCTATATGATTCGGATAACCCAGTGATGCTTTTGAGGTAGACATTTTCTTGATTTATTTGATCTAAACCTCTCTGTGAAGAGCCAATAAAAGTCCATTTACAATGCGTTGTACTTGTTGCTACATGTAACGGAAGTATTGCTTAGAGACCCAAAGGACATATTTCTGATGTTAATTGAAAGAGGACAAGTTCCACAGAAAAGAGACAATCAGTACAGTGATACCTATGTAATTGCTAGTCTTTTTTAAAATTGTTGATATACTAAGTATTTGTTTTTGTTTTATGACTACTGCATATATCTATAGGAAATCAGTGTACTTGGCAGTGTATATATCAATAGGAAATTAGTATAATTGGCAGTGCTATATTAGAAAACAGTAATTGGCAGTGTATATATCTATAGGAAATCAGTGTAATTGGCAGTGTATATGTCTATAGGAAATCAGGGTACATGTTCTTTCAGTGCATTGCATATGTCTATAGGAAATCAGTATAATTGGCAGTCATAATCTATAGGAAATCAGTGTACTTGGCATTGCATATATCTATAGGAAATCAGTGTATTTGGCAGTAAGGGCATATATTTATAGAAAATCTATAATGTCATTTTATTGGAAATCAGTGTACTTGGCAGTGCTTATATCTATAGGAAATCAGGGTAATTGGCATATTTGGATCAGTATTAGGATTGGCAGTGCATATATCTAAAGGAAATAAGTGTACTTTGCAGTGTATATATCAATAGGAAATCAGTATAATTGGCAGTGATATGGGTTTTTTGGGGGTTTGGGGGGGTTTTTCTATGGAAATCAGTTAATTGCAGTGTTTATATCTATAGAAAATCAGGGTACTTGGCAGTGCATATATATGAAATAGTATAATTGCAGTGATATATATAGGAAATCAGGGGGGGGGGGGGGGGGGGGGGTATTGGGAGGGCAAAAATTTAAAGGAAGTCAATGTAATTAGCAGTGTATATATCTATAGGAAATCAGTAGTGGAGGATATATCTATAGGAAATCAGTATAATTGGCAGTGCATATATCTATAGGAAATCAGTATAATTGGCAGTGCATATATCTATAGGAAATCAGTATAATTGGCAGTGCATATATCTATAGGAAATCAGTGTATTTTGCAGTGTATATATCTATATAGAAAATCAGTGTTATTGGCAGTTCATATATCTATAGGATATCAGTGTACTTGGCAGTGCATATTTCTTTATTAAATCAGTGTACTTGGCCGTGTATGTATCTATAGAAAATCAGTTAATGCATATCTATAGGCAGTGTAATTATATCTATAGAAAATCAGTGTAGGGTATTGGCATGTTTTTGCAGTGTATAAATCTATAGGAAATCAGTGTAATTGGCAGTATATATCTATAGGAATCAGTGTATATAGATACTTTAGTAAATCAGTGTACTTTGAAGTGCATATATCTATAGAAACATTGGCAGTGTTTTTAGAAAATCAGTGTAGTTGGCATTGCATTTAGGAAATCAGTGTACATTGAAGTGCATATATCTATAGGAAAGCAGTGTACATGGCAGTGTATATATCAACAATAGAGAACACGATCTATCCACAACAAAGCAAATGTGCCACGATACAAAATAGATAAAATACCGTTGACTCCAATAATTATTTTACTGTTCTCGTAAACAGTACTCTATCTTTTATTCATTTCACTTTAGTCATGAAAAACCGTGATACAAAGTATCACAGCGAGCCCACAAACAAAACTGACATGTAAATATTTTGGAAATTGGTGATGGTTGATGTTGAGGCATGGCTCCAAAGAATTCAAGGAGACCAAGCTTAACTTATACCTTAAGCAAATACATCTTGGGAGTAGATGTGATATTGAGTATAATTTGTTGAAAAGAAAACGTAAGGTATTCTGTCCATAACGGTCAATTGTTCAATTGTTATTTCATTAACTATATCATTTCAATGATTCATATTCAAAGTTAAAAAAATACCGTGTAATTTAAAAGATATATGGAATTTATACCCCTAGCCTCATCTTGTAAATAAGTAACTGAACAGTATACCAGAAAGAATAATTTGTCAAAATTCAGTAACCATTACATAACAATTTAACATAATTTTGGTAATAAAGTATACAGTATACACTGTAGAAATACAGTCTTATAACAACGCATTCATTTATCAGCCTGCCCAAAATGATAGTGATGTAGATATGTTTACAAGGTTAAAAATATTTAAAAAAGGGAAAAGGGGTTAAAACTTAAAGAAAATGCAAATCTTATTAATGGGGCGTATCCATTCCGCTCTGATAAATTTTGTCTTTATACTATTCTTAATATAATGTCAACAAATGATAATTTTTTCCGTCTATATTTTAAAATAACCATATCTTAAACAGCCATTATCCTTATAAGTTTCACATGAATGAAGATATTTATGTTTATTTGTCGTAAAACATTTTAAAATGGTTAAAAAGCTGAAAAAGATAAATAAAGCAGAATAAAACAAGAACTACCTTTAAAAAAAGATAGTCGGCGCATTTTTTAATAAATATGTAGATTTAAGAAATAATAAATGTCTCCCTGTATTTTATCGTTGAATAAAATATAGTCAGGAGTTTGGATACGTAGTAATTAAATTACGCGTGCGTAGCACGAGTGATTTATATATTCGCATCCACCTCAGAAGTACCTCAATTTTTCAATTATGTAATACTCAAATATTCGATCTAGTGCTTAAGTTTCCATGCATCGTTTACTTACCCAATATTAAATATAGCGGGCCGCTTCTGCTTCCCACAATAAACTGCTCATTTGGTACAGATTGGTTTGGTTTGCTTGTCTCGTGCAAGTGCACATTTTAACATGACGATAGTTAATAGGTTGATTGGTAGAACTGAGGTTTTACATTGATCAATAACTAAACAATGCATTATTTTGCCTCTGATACTTTAACTTCCCGGTGTACAGAAGCGATACATTAGATCTCGGTTTTGATTCTCATCCGAACCATTAAATATGCTAGCAAAGGAGCGCGCTTCCTGGATTATCATTTTAGTGTTTCACAGCGGTTATAGACACGTGCGCTATCACTGATTATGGGTCATAGGTCGGAGCCCCGGATGACTACCCGCCAGTAGAGACCAGATATTCTGCTGAGTCGGACATTAATCCCAAAAGAAAAACATATTTTGCATTAAATTGTATATCAATGAAGAATTTAATTCTCATCTAGTCTGAAAATAGTTACTTGTGCTCTGCATTTATTTTTGAGACCACATATTGTTTCTACGCCCGGGAAGACGACATACAACTAAAAAGGCTACAAGCAAACGGATTTATCATCAATTACCTTTCTTTGAAATGATAAAAAAGCCATTATCTGGTAGAACAAAAATTATTCAAGAATATACTTTGATGTCAAAGGCTTTCAAATTGTCGCAACAGATTATTTACGCAGACACTTTTCTGATGGCACATAGCCGATATATTTCAGTTTTCGTTGAAATCACTTCCGCTACAGTAGCTTCCAAAAAAACAAATCGCGACCTTACATTCATTCCTTTGATTCGTGTCTTTGATAAGCTTTTAGACAGACTTAAGTTGTCAACTTGCTGAAGAGACTGAAGAAAATTAAGATCTACATTTCTGTTTAGCATTTGTAATTAAACCAGGATTCCTCTTAACAAAAGAATGTTTGCGCGCAAAAGTTGATGCACAGTAGACAAACGCTCTTTCACTTCCGGTCTGTGACGGACTAATAGATTATGTCATGAGCACGCTGTTCAGATCGAAATTTGTATATCGGATCGGTGATTTTGCCCATGCCGGAAAAACCGGTCTGGCACCCCTCCTATGCCAGACGACTGTCGTGAATTACTTATGACGTAACGTTATAAACATTGTGACTTCACTTTCCTAAACACAACGTCGGATTATCGTTTGTTTTTTATCATATTTCATCATTTTGATAAGTTTGCATTTAGAAATCTCCTTTAAAGTGCAAGACGGTATGCAAGAAAAAAGTTTCTATCATGAGACATTTGGCTGAGATTGAAATATCCGTCACCTTGGGTAACTATTTTACGGGAACTCGACAGAGCCTCGTTCCCGCCAAAACAGTTACCCTCGGTGACGGATATTTCAATCTGAACCTCGTGCTCATGACAGAAAATATTAATCCGTCACCGAGTGACGAGTGACAATAGTTAGAAACTTCACTTTAGAGATTTACCTTTTAGAGTTTAAAAAAAATCGAATTCACACGAATCCTTAATATCGCTTGGAGATAAACTTTCGTTTTATTCGATTGTTTCTGAATTCAAGATCCTTAATATCGCTTGGAATTCAACTTTCGTTTTATTCGATTGTTTCTGAATTCAAGATAACTGTTTTTTATGCAAAAGGAGCTTGTGTCACAATTAAGTGATTCTAGAGAGAACTCACCAAGGGTCCAAGTGTCAGCATGAAAATTGTATTGAATTGTAAATTGAAATCATTTTGACACAGGTATGAGTGACAAAATAGTCCGTCAAATAAGTTTTCTTACAAGCTGCTATGTGATTAGACAGGGGAGTATTTACTTTCCGTCCAAGAAGAGAAATTAATTAATAGTTTGTCAGTTCAAGAAGGTTACCTGAGGTTACATGTCCCCAACGATCTCAGCTCAAATAAGACGAAGTGTCTAAGAATTAGTTTTAAATAAATGATACGTAAGATAGAACGTCAATTATCGTTAGTAGATAGTTAAACATAGGTATTCCACCGAAGAATTCTCCAAAAACATAAAATGTCATGTAGAGACGTTCTTACTATGAAACTAGAAGTAGGATTGCGTCTATCCGCGCTAGCCAAATCTATCTTGTTTAATTACAAAACAAATCTATCGAGCGACTGTTGAAGCTGGAAAATGGATTCCAAGATGCTTGCAAAATACCGATATTACTATTGTAATTTCATATAGCTGTCAAAAATCTAAAGCACACAGTTAAAAAGTATAAGCAACGAGATAAAAACTACATGTATAAAACGAGAACCGTCACAGTCCCTTGAAGCCAGACCTTAAAAAATAACAGCACTAATATTAATGCATTAAAAGCATGAATTCCCTTTTTCCTCTTAAATAAGTCCAATCATGGTAGGAATATCTTTTAAAATAATTTAAATTAGACCAACTGTTCTATCTCTCATTTTCCTCAATAAGTGTAGGAAGTATCAATTCATTCCCCTGTGGATTAAGTTCTGCACAAGAAAAAGGACCTTATGGTAGTTACACAAATAGATAACAATAAAGATAGTTATGGTTCTAGTGCATCGCACTTGATCTTGTTGTCCTCTATCTATATAAGTACCAATGGAGTTATGCTCTGAATGAAACTCGGGACAATAAATACTGACAAGAACTATCTTTAATCAAAGCGCTGTGAGTGCTGAAAGCTTAGTGGCTATAGATTAATTCCCCTAAAAACAACTTTTGACCTTCGTGATATGCGCTGAACCTTACCTTAAGCGCGGGTCGAAATTTGTAGAAGACGAAAGTTAATATACGACACAGAATGAATGATTAACAAATACATGGGTGGCAGGGAAGTTTGTTTTATTATAAAACGTACGTTAAATGAAAACTAATAACATGGTCACTATTATATAAATATCACATGCACTTGAGGGTGATAGCAGATATTGTGAACCCGAGAAAAGTAATGTCAACTGAGGCGATATGATTTGATGATGTGGATCGAAAATTATTGTGTACCAAGGACAAGACCTTGAAACAGAAATAAACAAAGCAATACCGTCAATGAAATATAAATACAGTACTGTAAAATGACAATGTGTATAACAGGGACACCCCAAAATGATTCTTTGTTACCTTATAACCGGCGAAACTGTTCATTGGGCCTACTCAGCTCCAACTTGACAGGCAGCGTCAGCTTCGATAAATGGCCAGTGATTTTGTTAACGTGAGTTCTCTCTCGGGAATGTACGTAAATGATATCTTTTTTTTTTAGGAAAATGTTTAGGTAAATATATATTACCTAGTAAATTAGGAATAGGAAAGTTGTCAATCAAATAACATCAGATTTTGAAAATCAAACTACAAACTAATAATCTGATAGTTGATGTGTTCTTGACTGTCTAACAGCGCAGTAATTTCTTAATCAGAGTCTATGAAAAACATGTGTAATGGAGCCCGAAAGCTATGGACCTTTCTGCAATCGCTTGAAGTTGTATGTACTATTTTTATTTGTAATATGTTCTTATCATTTGCGACATTCAAACAGAAGATTTATCTGATCTGTTTTGCACTACTTTCCTATGGCGCATGTTTACAGTTGATATCAGCACATTTTACAGTTAAATTGTTTGCAGTGTTTGAAATGTGGTATGCTAACTTAGGCCTAGGGGTAAAGGTTAATCATACAGAATAGTGACACTCGAGAACTTGTAAAAATACCACATTAACGATATACCCATTGCTTAAACTGAAATCGAACAACTGAATAATGCAGACTAACGAATTAAGCAATCTATCCGCTGTGAACAATGTAGAGTATAATCTGTAAACGAAGAAGACTTAGATTAATGAACACCATTAATTTAAGTGTTCACTAAGTTGTATTCAGTAAAATTACTTGGCAAGTATTATCAAGTGAACATTACTCACAAGACATACGTATAGTTCAGTGAGTAGTACTAATTGAAAATAACGAAGCAGTTAAATCAAATTAAACTGAGCACCTGTAAGTTGAAAGCAGATCGAGGGAGTGTGAGTGGTGCTACATTTGTGTCGGGGAGCGTTGGCTTAGTTCGGACATAAATTTGCGTAAAAACGAAGTTTAACTGTATTTTTGTTAATGCATAAACATGTATTTTGTCGCATTTCTTACATTGCTGTAAGTCGAAAAATCAGTATTTTCTCCGAAAGTATTTTTCAGGGTTTTCCTATTTTTGCTTTCGATATGTTCGTCCACTCATCAGTCCGAGAAATATCCCCAATATTTTCTATTTTCATGACTGTAAATGCATTTTCGCAAAGGAGGAAAGTCATGCATAATCCCGAAGTGTGGCTCAAACATGAAAAATAGCGAAATGATTTCGTGGCCATGCATCTATGGCATATAACGTTAGCCAACAATGCGTCTCATTCCGACCGTAAAATATGGACAAATCTACTGGAATGTTGTATTATTCCCGAACGTAACTTGTCGGTCACGTGAGAACCTAATCGTTTGGCTGTAAGTCATATATCTGTCATATTTTTTTCACTTGATTGTGTCACATTAAAGGCGATCATACATGATTAATGACCTAATCAGATTCTGTATTAATGAACTCGAATAGAAAGTATCCCGTTAAAGCGGAATGGAATTGAAAACGAAGCTAAGAGTTTTGTTGATTCACGGCCAAATTGCTTATACTCATGTGGACTCTATACATAAGAATGTTCAAGGACACTTGTTTTAAGAGACAATGGTTTTAACATTTTGTCGACTTTGTGAATGCATAGGTTGCTTGTATGAGACGTTGTTCGTGTCAAAATTGCGGTACCTTTATCGCGCTATATTTCTCTCTTTCGGCTTACTTTCAAAATGTATCGCGAGCCTGTAAATAGTGACGACTTATTCAGCAAGTATATTGTGATACTTACATGTGCAAGGAGCAGCAGTTAACTTTCAACAGAAACCCGATCCAAAAACGGCATACTGGTAAAGAAATGGTTTCTAGCTTTGAATAATCGGCTTACTTTACATAAAGTACTTTTTTAAAATACTGACTTTCTTCAAAAACAAACCGGCTTGCTTCAAAAATATCTTGATACTTGTAAACTTTCACACGAAATCGCCTCGTGAATGCCTGCTTCAGCAGGTAATTAAACATATTCTGACGATACTGGCAGCGCAACGTATGTCTGTGATAGTGAAAGTCCATGACTGCCCCTTTGGAGGTGGCATGAACAATTGTTTCAATAAATATCACGTGCTGAAAGCTGATACACGCTGATATATAATGCATGTTGTGCAAAAATTGAACCTACCTGAACTCGGCTTATATAATTGCTTTTGAAGGCTTAATGAATATTTAGGAAAACAGACTCAGTGTAACGTTTTATTTCTGAATTCCTTTGTGAAATCTTATCATTAGGTTAGTGTTAATGAGTTCACTTGACTACAGGGTGTCCACAGGGAGTCCACAGCAGTACTGTTGTTTCAAAAACAAAGCGCTGCAATTTTACTACTTCTCATTTACGTTTTAGTCAGATTTTGGTCACCTTAAAAAATCCGTTACGCGCGATTAATTTTTGGATACCGACTTGCACTTTAAAATCGATTTTTAAATGCAACCTTATCAAATAACGCATTGAAATAATATGTCAAAAATACAGGAAAAAACCCATATGGCATGTTCGATCCGCACAGTGCCAATATTGGTAAGAGTACATGCAATTGGCCCTTAGAAGATTCATGCATACACACATACACATGGCGTTAATAACGTCTCTTTTTAATTGGGTCGTCACTACTTGTTTATACGGTGACGTCCAAAAAATGATGTCGCATACAACAACTATTTTGGCTCAAATAAGTTAAATATTAAGTTAATTATCACTCTTTCTTATATCCACGCCATGCCCTTGGGTATTTTTAAAATGAAGCCCTCAAGGGGTTGTAGCACTTTTAAGTCCTAAATATTCTACATGCTTATAGAAACTTAAGAATATTTGTTTTTCTGAAACTTATAGTTCTGATTTAATTAAACAACTGAGTTCTGTATGAATGTAAGATGCAGAAAAAAAATATATTTCAGAGATTGGGCCCCAAGAGGGTGATGAAATTAAAAAAAATGCTTCTTTTTTCTGAAAAAGCTTGTCAAAATTTGATATTGTTTGGCTCAAATAATCAATATTGAATTCTCTAACAACGGACAATTTAGGAACAGGTGCTTCTTTCTTAATCATAGCGTAAAGCATTCCAGTTGTTTGTTATCTGTGTTTATGTTTGAAGATACTGAAGCTAAGCACATGAGGACTTTTATTTTATGCAGTTACGTAATCAAATAACGTAAATTGAGCACGTAGGGCTCGTGAGCTTTTAGGATCGTTGGATATCTTACATTTTATTCCTTCCGTCATCCAGATTTTTCTTCCAACGATATCTTCTTGCAAACATCATTGCGAATTTACAACTACACTTTACAGAACTGTTTCGTGTGTGGTATTCTACTACAGGTGTTCAAGCAGATTGATTCTAAGCACATGTTTGATTGTCAATGCATCCAAAACAAAACGTTTTATACCATTGTTCGTTAAACACTGTTCGGTAAAGAAATTAGACATCTAGACTGAAAAATATTCGAGACGTTCTCTATCAAGTCTCTTCAAATCTGCCTTTGGAGTTGAAATTTGTCCCACAGAAAAGATAATTTTAGAAGAGAATTGTGAAAGAAAAAAACTTTAAAACTTTCTCATCTTTAATCGCTGGCGGCTAATTGCAAAAAGAAGAGATAACGTTTCATTAATTATTTATGTCTGGCTGTCTGGCTTGATGTCTGAAACGCTGCTCGATTGATAACGAGGGGACAATGTATTGTGAAGGTCCTCAATATCAGTAGCGTTACTGGTGGTGCCTTTGTACGTAGATCAAATGACTAGCTCATAGTGATCTTGACTTTCAAAACTATGTCCAATAAAGTTCTAGTGTTAGCTGTAAGTTAAACTCAGCACTAGACATGTAATATTTAATACTTATAGTAAGAACAATAGTTTTAGCTTTTTGCTTCAAAATAAAAACAAACCCCTCACTTATCTATTTCAACATAGTCAATCAGAGCTACCGAAATGATATTGTTATTTCAACAGTTTCTGATTAATATGAAAAACACATTTTGCTATGGATTTCGTAATAATTTAACGGAAAAGAAAGAGGTCATTACATCAAAAGCCCGAAGTGCATCGAGTTGATTAAAATCATAGAAACTGGCATAAGTAATGATGTATACCTACATTACTTAATGACAGTTTCAAATAGTTCACGTGTTCATTGCTAATGGATTTTTAGTATTTCATTGTTTCATTTTATTGAAGTGGTTGTATTCTATATTGAATTTGGGATGAAATAAGCATAGACATTTCCTTAGCGCCCAAAATACTTGTCTAAATGCTAGTTTTTCCACGACTCTATTATAGTCTAAATCAAAGCACCGAGAGTACTTTAGGGAAACGAAACGGAACTTGCCTTTTTCATTTAATATGAATTTTTTTTCTTACATGTTATTTGCATGAAACTTTTGAATTCCTTTTCTTGTATGAGAAAATAAGAACATCATTACCAAAATAGGTTAAACATTTAATCTAAATTTGAAGTGAAGAGCGAAACACTTTTAAGCGAGTATTTACATACTGCTTTCCTCTTTATGTAACTTTTCTATGAAATCTCGATGTGCGAAGTAGTTCAGCTTTCTAATGTTGTATCTCTCAGGAAAATCGAACAAAGAAACATGTCCGAAGCACTGTTTAAAATTAGAGCATTTTAAACAGATCTTTGCGTGTACACAATATCTATGTTGTGCAGTTGTAGCATGTGTCAAAATCTATGAATGATAATCTATGAATGATTTGATTGATATGATTTGAAGCAAATTTTATTAAGGTCCGTCCATAAGAGCAAATACGTTAGCTTGAATTTGTGGATGAGACCTCGGCGTGCCTCCCATCATGCCTATGCCTATCAAAAGTGTTTTTCTGTTTCCGAAATAGTATAGATATACCTGACTGCAATTTCCAGCCAGTATAGCCAAAGGTTGAATTTGATTGGTTGCCAAAGAGTAGGCCAATCACGGCGACCAATGAGATCTAAGTTAATCTATGAATGAAAATGTGGCTAAGTTTTAATGAAAATTATGTGTATGACTATTAAATTATTAAATCCGCTTATTCAACAGTTCAACTTGCACAAATCGTTTTATTGTTCTTCAAGTTTCTTAAAACAACATAATCATGCAAATCTATATCTTTGAGTATAAGTGAATATACATAATTTTTATTTCAACTGAACTATTTTCAGTGCGAATGTATAGAGAAGAGGCGAAAGGGCAACTGTAACTATTTTTCCGGCTTTATGTCTGGCAAAATCGCTTCCCAAATGTCGTTTCAGTCACCCTACCAGTATATAAATTATGTGTACCAGTCTGTCTGTCTCCAGAAAGAATCGTGCGGAAAAGTCTTGCTTATTATTCTACGGGTGCTTTATTTGCCCATTTAAGTTCCATTTAAGAAAACCCTTTAGGCAAGTAATAAAATCTTCTCAAAGAGACGTGCATCAATGTCCTAAGACGTTGTTTTAAACGCCCGAAAGTTAATTGTTTTACACCTAAAGCCATGTGTCGTCTTCAACAAATTACTCTTTCTGTGACAAACTGATTAGAAATTAAGTAGAACTGTCTCCCGACACTATCAGGGGAACTATAATTCAGTAGCCCTAGAGACATAGTTCGATGATTAATTCTGTAGAGACAGCGGCCTGTCATGTTTACAGATCTAGTCTTTCTACAAACGAATGAATGGATTATATGACATTATCAAAGGAATGAAATACAAATGTACAAGCTATTGTGAAGGATATAGTATATACAAATGTTGAGGTTTAAGAAAAACGTGCTGGAAGGACTGTATTAGAGAGAAAGATAAGGACGGATTAACAAAGTAAGGACGGTTTGATAGAAGAAATGCTATACTTGAGACTAATCAATACGCTTAGACAGAGCTGAAGAGAGTCGATTTGACACAAAGTACAAAAGAAGGCAGTAAAAGTACACGTACTGAGCAAGGTAAGCTAGACACTCGGGGAGGCCGGCTTGAAAGAAAAAATACTGAGGAAAGCGGGATTGACTGAAAAATATCTAGGAAGGTCGACTTGATAGAAAAAGTAATGAGGAAGGTCGGATCGACAGATACATACTGAGGAAGGTCGGTTTGACAGAAAAATACTAAGAAAAGCTGGTTGACAGAAAAATACTGAGAAAGGTCGGTTTGACAGAAAAATACTAAGGAAGGCCGGGTTAACAGAAAAAATAATGAGGAAGGTGGGATTGACAGGAAAATATTGAAGAAGGTCGGCTTGACAAAAGAAGACTATTGTGATGAAAAAAGTGACCCGATCGGAATGTGAATCCAGGTCATTATTTGAAGTCGAAAAGTGACTCCTTCTTTGTAAACATTTGATACCTTTTGTAAGTGACCTTGTCGAAAACTGACTTCGTAGTAAGAAAGACAAGCCAGGTGAATACAAAGACCTTTATTTCGGAATGGTAGAATTATCTGAAAATCGTTATGTTTTTAACAGTCGAAAACAGAATTTTCTGCTATGAATGACGGCCTTAATCACTACAACTTTATATATGTTGTACTACAGATAAAACGAAAGAATATGCATTGTACGTTTCACAGCGTGTTAAGTCATTGTGGGCCGGTGTAGCAGCCCGCTGTATTTAATACGGGGTGTGTAAATGGTGCATGGAGACTTGAGCACTAGATCGAAATATGCGTTTCTCTTCATTGAAAAATCGAGGTACTTCTGAGATGAATACTGTAGACACAGTCTATTTTTTTCTTGAACGCACGATTTGTCGTTCGTTGTTTAGATATGTCTCTCATTATTGAAAAAATGAGGTACTTCTGAGATGAATAATGTAGACACAGTCTACATGTATTTTCCTTATAGAGTTGTCGTTAGTGATTGTTTGTGCTCTAAAAAAGTAACAATATTTCATATACTGTCCTACCCCCGAATTTAGACAGTCACTTTAATAAATCGATTCGATAACAGAAAAGTTTTTATACTACACGATAGTCAGTAGATGTGATGTCGTGTCGGTTTCTACTTGTTCAGCCAGAAGCTTCCGGGTCGATTCGCACTTAAGTTATCTCGTACCCTAGTCATCTCGTACCCTAATTGGTCAACTCGTATGTATCAAAAAGTCAACTCGCGCCCTTTGTAGTCAACTCGTACCTTCTATTCTATTTCAAGACTTCAGTTTTAACCAGGAACAAAAGGGGCTGATATGGAATGGGGCTTTATGGAAACTATCACGATATTATTGAAACCGTGGTTATAATATAACGTTTATATATTGACCCATTTTATTTGATTGTTTTTGTAGATTTATTTGTATGTCTATAGATAGGTGTTTATAGACTCATTTGCGCCTAAAGTAAGCATTTCGTTCATGTGAGCACACTGGTGCAGGTGTTCTTTTCCTAAAATACAACTAAAACACCGAGAGAAGTTCTGGCGGCAAATATCTGAATGATGTTTACCAACAACTGTGATTTCGGCAATCTGTAATAACAATTTATTAAACATAATCATAACTTGTTAGTTCAATGCGGCGATAAAACGAATGCATTAGTCAAACAATGCAATTTAGAATGGGTCTCCTTGAATTTCTTTGGGACCATGCCTCAACATAAACCATCACCAATTTCCAAAATATTTACATGCCAGTTTGTTTGTTGTGCTTATCACTATGCGTATCATTTTGTGGTATTAAATGAAAACTCGCCGAAAATTATTAGAGTTGTTAAAATATCTTGTTCGGCCGTTGGATGAAACATGGACTGATGACCGAGGAGTTACCTTTTGGGCGCCGAATAATGACCAAGGAGTCACTTTCTGACGTCAAATAAATAATGACCGCGAGATACTTTTATCATGCAACTAGGAATTAAATATGATTTTCATTTTTGATCATCATCCAATTTTCACAGTAAGTTCTCATTACCCGTATGATATTGCCTGAAACTTATAAGCTACCAATCAAAACCATTTCCTCCTTTCACGAAATCATGTATGAATACGTAACTACTAACACATCAAGAAACGTTCGATATATCATGTCTGCAAATTTCAATAATTTGCTAGAGTGAACTCTAAAGATAGTGTAACTATATTTCAGTGTTTAAGACATTTAAAGGGTTGTTCGAAAGAAACATACATTAACTATTTTTGATGTTTTTGTTTAGTAGTAAATCGGTACTATACCAACGTGGAACTTTCTTTATACATGTAGTTCATCTTTATACCGGTTCACTTACATCCCCTCGGTGTCACAAACACAGACTGTCGTTGTCAAATTATTTTCCTGAAATTATGAACTCGCTCATCCTAGAGGAAATAAACAGAATACCGGGTATGCTATTACATCGGTCAAAGACCCCATTCTCCAGTATACTGCGTGGAAGAATATGTCTGATACGTGAACTAATTATGCAAATTGAACAGAATGTCGGAGACAAAATATCAAACTCACAAGATACTGAAAATATTAATATCATAAAGTCGTACCGTGTGCTAATTATAAAATAACATCAGTTCCAGCGGTGTTAGTCGTTTAATAAACAATGATTTGGAGTACTGATACGCAGTAATTAGCCACGAAGGCCGAAGGCCTGAGTGGTTTATAACTGCGCTTCAGTACGACTAATTTTATTGGCGTTGATATGTAAGTCGTCTGTCCCGTTTCATACTTATTTATCAGGTCTTTTAAGGTTTTAGTGTCTACTCGTCTCCAGTTCATGTCTGCGGAGATTTATTTCTAGGTATTTTAAAACGTACACATCGTATACTGCAGTATTTTTCTCTTTGTTGCATGCTAGGACCTCAAATGTGAGAATGGTCACCCATTTGAAACCCCTTACTCTAACCTCAACTCTAATCACAACTATATGAAATAATTTCACCCTATACTGTTTTCATATTTGTCCAAAGGTTGTACATATTGGGTAAAATTATTTCACATTTGACCAGTTTCACATTTGTAACCATTTTCACATTTTGGGGTCGAACACGCCCGTTTATACTGCTTTTCGGACTTATATTAAATGTTGCTTGATATAAAGTCACGTGTCGTATAAAAGACGATTTGGTAAAATGTGCGACGTGAAGTTTTATTTATAGGACTTAAGGGCTTCGCTAATTTAACTATAAATTTCAATTAATTGATGAAGCAATGTAACGTTGATAAACATTTTAAGAAACTGAATGAAAATAATATTGACTCTATCATTGCAAATGTCTTTTCATTATTATATCAGGAGAATTTATCTTCTGCTATTCACTTTAATCCCGCTTCCTTCACTTTCAATGTAATTTGTATAAGATGAAAAGGCTGTAGCGGTAATTATGCAGTCTGTTGCTAAGTTACAACCAATAAACATGTCCGAATGGTCTTTGATAAACGTATTGTCGTGGAGAGACATTAAATTAAGTTTTTACACTAAAGAACTACCTAAGGGGTTGAAAGCTATTATTTCCGTGAAGTTAGCTAAAAAAACGATGCACGACATTTGGCATTCAAAGTTTGTATGTCGTGCCAGCGCGACATACGACA
The DNA here is from genome assembly GCA_022818135.1 of Saxidomus purpurata. NCBI lineage: Eukaryota > Metazoa > Mollusca > Bivalvia > Venerida > Veneridae > Saxidomus > Saxidomus purpurata. Next base: position 51,725,496 of record JAFMSR010000004.1, read on the forward strand.
TTCAACATTCAGAATTTGGATGTCGTGCATTCGATATTAAAATTTGAAGCGGCCAGCGCGACATACGACATTCGACAATCAAAATCTACAACACTGCTAAAGTTTGAATGTCGAATTTTATATGTCGCGATAGCACGACATTGAAACTTAAGCAGTATTGTAGATTTTGATTGTCGAATGTCGAATGTCGTATGTCGCGCTGGCACGACATTCAAATTTTGAATATCGAATGTCGTATGTCACGCTGGCACAACATTCAAATTTTGAATGTCGAATGTTGCGCTTGCACGACATTCAAGTTTTAAATGTCGAATGTCGCATGTCGTCTGTTGAGCTAACTTCACGGAAATAATTATATTACCCTTTAAAATGTCCCTGCTGAACTATGGTCGACATAGAGGCCTAAAACATAATATATGCTTTGAAAAAAGAACATATAGGAAATAAGATACACCGACTTATATCTGTTGTTGACAAACAGACAAGGAAATAGACCTAAAATTTCAACTTCAGATTAAGATATTCAAATAAGATTATTTTTACAATCTTTCCCTCTAATCGTATTCAGAAAGAATTTAATAACTCTATGAATTGCGATTATAGCGACGGTTTTGGCAAGTTCTCCCAAGGAGAAATCCCAGGATCGGTCGAGACTATAAACAGATGAAGTGATCGGTGACAAAAGACTGGCATGGTCACTTTAGCCATGTTACACAATATCTTTAAACATGTCAAGCCTGTTTCATGGTAAAAAACAAGGGTATTTTTTTAGGAAACTGTGTAATGACAACAGCAGAGTGATCTCCGTTGGATGGTCGATACCATCATAGAGCAAATGTTGTCATGTTTTCACCGACATTCACTTGATGTTGACCAGTGCATGCGGAACACTTGGCAAGAACTGCAGAAGCTTAAAAGCAAGTTGTTAACATTTTTTATAAGATGCGTTTCTAAGTTTTGATTTTGAAAGAGAAGTAAAAAGTTCAACAAGTTTCTCTCTTAAAAAACATTAAAATATTTTAATTACTTAATTGTTTGGGGATTTTTACCCTGTTCCACAAGAAACCCTTAAAACACTGAAGACCGAACTTTGCTACTCGCCGTATGCAGATCCTTAAAATATTTCCGATGACGATCACCGTATTCCTTAACTAGCAGATTGCAAATTATATTCACTGAGGTCGCAGTTTACAAAATGATGGTTACAAACCCAGGTACGCACTTTATATTTCCTTCGAACTCAGTTTCTCGTTAATGATTAGGCTTAACAAAAAATGAAATTATCTATCTTTTTTTCGGAATCATTTTTTGTGTGCATTTTTAGTAATTTTGGTTGGGTCCAGTCGGTAATTAATAGATATTAAAAGATGGACATTGCAGCAGGTTAACGGTTAAAGTCATATTGCACATTGCTAAGATGATAATGATAATAACAGAATAGTATTTAGATTTCTTTTTTTTATAGTAAATCTCAGAAATTCAGAACATTGAAAGTTTAATTTTCACCAGAACTATATGAGTTAAACTATCAAGATATTTGTTTAAGATTCAATATAAGTAATTCAAGATCTAGATGCCAAAATTAAAGATATGTTTAAAAATCTGTAGTTTTATGGTGATCAAAATTTTACACAAAAAAAAATAGAAAAATTGCTAGATCTACTTGTTGTATCCTTATTGGAACTGAAACTCGGTCACGTAAGATTTAGAACGGATACACGATATAAATAAAAGTACTGTTCTGTTCTGACAATAGACACATTTTATTTCTTCCAAAATCGGTCAGAGAATATACATGATGATATGGACAGTAAAATTTAGATACATGTAAGTGATTATTTCTCCAGACACTAGGAACTTACAATAACAAACACATATTATCGGAGAAAGTCAGATATTCATTATATATCTTTCTCACTCACAAGAAGTGTGTATGTTAAAGTCCAAGGATCACATTTACAAGTAGCTCTCATTTTATCAAGAAAGATGTCTTACTGACAGAAATGACCTTTATTTGTACCACAAAAACATTCTTAACTTTTTTTCTTATTTTTAAATCAATAAGTACATAATTATTAGAAACATAGCGCAGTATTTGTTTCAATGATATTGCAAAAAATAAGACAGGCTTTCTTGCACCTTTTATTCTTGAAGAAACAACTTGAATACGAAAGATAGGCATACGTCAACATTGTTTAAGAGCGAATAGAACATGGTTCTATCATTATCCTATCAATGAATTAATGTTACTATAATTATCAGTAGATTCAAAGAGATCCTGGGACTTTAAATATTAGGTACATAAATTGATTTGGTATCGGAAATTTTTGTTCTTCTTTTTCTAAATACCTTTTCTACGAATATTTTTACGTTCTAATGCTATTTTTGTTTTGCATGTTTAGTAAAAGTTTATTAAAGTTGATATATTTGATATTGATACATTTTATTTCGATCCAGAAGGTCTGAGACCCATGTGGCATACAAATGCATATAAACAAATATGGCGCAACAAATCATATTGCTGTTTCAATTACAATAAGAAAATATTAACAATTATAATGGTAACAATTTTACAGAATCACAATTTTATATCCATAAGTACATGTATGCTAGTTCAATTTATGTACTGGGGATGTATTTGTAGTCTGAAAACGTGCATTTAAACATATTGTTGTACATGTTTGGTCTAATCCGTTGTTACTTAGGATTATACATGTATCTCTCTATTTAGTCTTTATATATTGCACATTCTAGAACAAAATGGTATTCATCTTCTAAACTTTGACAGATAATTGCATATTCGGCATTTTATATCCGATTGCCATGAGCATTGGTTGATGATTTTCCGGTAATGTTTGATAGGGTCAAAAACTAGCTCACTAGATCAAGTCAAGGAAAACTAGAGAAAATGTCAAATCATTATGAAAAATGGTCAGATAGCTTGCATTGATGCGTCTCTGTTAATTTTTAACTAGTTTAAATGATACTTTGTAAGATTCAAGACAACTGTTGTACCTGTCCATACTGTAAATTGTGTAATGTTTGTGATTATTTCATTTTTGCCATTTTTCGCGAATATCGTCATCTCAGTAATAAAAGAATATCACAGGCGATTCATTTGACACATGTACAAACAGAACATTTTCCATTCGCGAATTTTAAATAATTTCTGACTGCTACAAAATCGCGAAGTTTTCGTTATTCGAAAATTTTAACAGTTGAATGTAGCTATTTGCAAATCTTATGATTCTAGTACTGGCACAGACACTTGGAGTATGGAAAGTGACCCTATTGCCATATTTTAACCCCCTTGACCTGCTTATTCTAACACTACTGTACATCTAGGGTCATATACAGTAATCATACATCAGGTTTGGTTGTTATCCAAGTGTGTTCTAAAATTTCAAAATTTTCGCTAAAAGCCTTGTAATATTTATAATATACAACGCATAAATATTTACATCATAAAAATCATGCCTATGCCCAGATTATCAACACGTATTTTACCCGTTTTGCGTCAATTATCCATATTACCAGTGTTTATCGACGCAAAATTTATTTATCTTCAAGATGATGTGCATGTCAGTACCAGATGTTTTCTGCTGCGGACAGAATTTCATCAGAAACTGTAATTTTGAATGAAATCGGTCATATATAATAATAATAACAAAATTATTTATATTCAACCTTATGTGACATTTTATTTCACAAAACTGCAGGCTCATTTTTTTCTTCATGGCGGTTTTGACGTAATTCTTAGCCATTGACCCGCATCACTGAGTTTGTCATAAGGTTGACATGTAATTAACTGCTGAAAGGTCCTTGCGGAGGTCCAATACCGGAGACTGACACCAGCAGTCCCGCGGTTGCTGCGTCCTTATTTATGAATCGCAGACTTAATTAACTATCATCCTGAGATTATGATAAAGGCTAAAACAGTTAATACTAGTTGCCCCGTCTAATAATTTCAGATAACTTTGTGGCTACAATGTAACGGTATTAAATAGTCTCATTTTAAGGTTTCTTAATTGAGTTACTCATTTTCAAGCTTTTTACTTTTATCGTTTTGTATTACTACGCGTATTGTCAAAACTGCAGACTAATTATAAAGAAATTTCCTCGGCAAAACCATATGTCTACCATAATTTAGAGTTTTAAAATGTTCAAGAACAAGAGGTCAAGTCACTGATCACATATCAAGCTTGGTTGAAATCCACCCAGTGGTAAAAGAGATATAGTTAACAGGGATTATGGGGTTACCAGGGGTTATGGGGCTAACTTCACGGGCTGCAGGGTTAACAGAGAATGTGGGGTTACCATGGAATGGGGTTTACCTGGGGCTATGAGAAGCTGTTGAAGCAAAGCAGAAATGCAAAACTGTTATTTTGTACAGAGGACCAGAAACTATACTCAAATCGCTGTACCCTTTTTTCATACTTTGTCTTCCAAGAAGTTGAAAGCTCGCGAAAGTCGATTTTATCGCGACGTTATTGCCTTTTGTAGACAAAATAACTTTCAAAGCTGTCAGGCTACATCTTGCCAAGATATCTATTTTACAATGGGAAACGGAGTTTTTAGAAGAGTCGTTGTTAAAGCTAAAGGTGCTATATGCGTATAATTATACTTTCTAGAATATCTGTATAAGGAATATGTGTGAAATTAGCCTATATTCCGGAATTTATATGGAACAGGAATATTAAGGACTACAAGTGTTTTATTTTATCGTTGAATGCGCGCTGAAAAAATATTCGTATGTGTACACCTTACATCCTGTCACAAAATGTATACATGCACACTTCATTTGTATGCTTTTTTTATCTCTGAATCGCATGTGTCATTTTGTGAAATTTGACAAATTTATAAGTAACTGTGATATCACAAGTACGGGGACATAAGGAAAATTTAATTCGCAGTCTTTGGTCAAGACGTAAACTCGTTCATCCCTTTAACTCACAACTTGCGACTAACTGAAATTAGAATACTGTTCAAAATGGACCAGGATACATTACATTCACTGTGTTTCTGCTATTTATTTCAGAGTTACAGCCCTTGGATGGAGAGACAGAGCAGTGTAAAGAAAAAATGAACGGCGGAGGGAAGCATTACGTGCTCGCAAATGGCGAAACAGTCGTCACCTACGAGTAAGTAACTGTAGTCAGTGTGTGTTTGTATAATTGTATTAGTGCTTAACAATTACCACCTACGAGTGGTTTATTACATTCGTCAGACTTTTGTATTTATGAATTTCTACGCATGTGTACGACTTTACGTCACGTCCGCTTTATATTGTTATTTTGATGAAGGCTTTCGCCGAAACGTTTATATAATAATGTGTTTATAATGTGATGTTGTTGAATTTTCCATTCTTACGCATACAAATAGCAGTCAAACTTACTCGAGGGACTACGTGCATTTGACATGTGTATAAAGATACCATTAAAAAAACGAACTTGATCATTTAAGAAGAATTTATGTTGTATTAAAGCTGCTCGCTCTCAGTTGCCGCTGAAAAACATTTTTTTAATTGACAAACTTATACATTAATATAAAACTAAATGCTAGAATCAAAATATAAGCAAAAATCTATGTAGGAATTTGCAGAAATCGATTGAAAATGTCGGTTACACGGCATCGCTATACTATATGTCTATATTGAAATTTCAAAAGCGTTTGCAACGCTTTTGAAGTTGGTAGCGTATTATTTAAAATTCAGAGATATGCGTGACAGGAATTTATAGTGAAGCATTTTTATATGACTATATGTTCTAAGATACGTTATTTACATACAGTTTCAACAACTTTATTGTTTTACCAAAATCTGAGAGCGAGCAGCTTTAAGATACCGTTTTATTAAGAGACTACTTTTTCAACTTCCCAAGGGCGGTCTTCTGATACCATTTATACTGTATATTTATCTTTTTTTTTGGCATTGAAGAAGATTTGTAACAAGTTATTCTCAAACTTAAAGGCCTGTAGCCTTGGTCAACAAGCGCCTTACTGGGCAGATATAGTCATCAAATGTCAGTTCAATAAAATGTATATTGTTGATCTATAGAAAATCTTTCCTACAAAAATTGTCCATATTCTTATGATAAATTTTAAACAATGTATGAAATTAGTGTTACTTTTTATCAAACGCGCGCAACTTGTGGAACACCACCTCCTGAAACAGTAACTGAACTTTTAGAACCAGGAAGTACGTTATTGAGGTGCTGTATTACATTCAACTAGAACTCGGATAATTGTGTTTTGGTAAGTTTTCAATGAACCGTATGGAAAGTTATAGAGCGGATAGATAATGCACGCTTGGTCGAAATGTAAGCCAAATGCGTGTGTTCCCATTTCGTAATTATCTATCATTGAAACTAGTTTGAATTAATTCCAAAAAATAATTTTATTCAAAGGAAAGCTTATATCTTTCACAGCTTTTTGATACTCGTGATTTCTGTATATTGCACTTTAGACATAAAGATTTTATTATATAGATATCACAGAAGCAGTTACGTACTGTTACAGTGAACTCAAAACACGTGCTCCCAATATGTTACGGAAGAATTAGCAAAATTCGACTCCTCTGCTTAGATTTAGAATGTAGTTAATAATATAATGTTATTAATCAAGTGATTTCATATTGGCCTTGTTATTTGTCCGAGGGTGGTCGTATTGGCCCATATATTGGCTCAGTTAAGCTTTGTATTAGCTCTACCTGTTTCATATCATGTGTGCAATTGATCTAATACAGAGTGTAATATTGTAAAGTTGAATAATAATAACAATTATTTCGTGTAAGTGTACGTACTTTAATTAACGGGTAACGTATGTATATCACGCTATTACTATAATAATATTAATAATGATAATAATAATAATAATATTCTTTATTTAAAGAAGGTAACTCAGTAAGTCTTCCTCGAGGCCTTCCTATAAACATTGCATTCATAATACAAAACAGTTAAACATAAAGAATCATGATCACTAAAACACATACATGCAGTTATGAGCAATTTCACCTGAGTTACAGTAATGAGAAATAATACACGATTTACAGTAATGAGCAAAAGTATTGAAATATCAGAGATCAGTTACCGATTGAAAATAATATATACAGCACAACAAGGTCTTTATGAAATATAACATGGTCATGGGCAATTAAACCTAATATAACATAACATGGTCACCAGCGTGTATTTTATACATGGTCACAAGTTGCACGCGTTTAATATATACAGTCCTGAAAAGGCTTTCTCTTTCTTATGACTCCATAAAAAGTATCATTCCTTTTCTCAATCAAGTCTTCGTTGATATACGTAGCTATTAACGTGTGAAATGTAAAAGAGTCGTTGATAACCGTTTGATAGTCATCTACGCCTGACACTCACTTTCTAAAATTCGAAATCTGGAGGGACTGAAGTGATTGGTAACAGATATAAAAGTGAAAAGCCATTCCACATTATACAGCACAACAAGGTCTTTATGAAAAATACATGGTCACGGGCAGTTAAACCAAATATAACATAACATGGTCATCAGCGTGTATTTTATGTTATATAACGTAGTCATGCACTAGCAATAAAGCTTTTTATTACCCTATAACATGATTTCAGTTATATGATTGGCTAAAGATCCATAAAAAATTTACGACTTGTTCTAGTAAATATATAACGAAGAATTTTTTGTTCAATCTATATACATGTATCATGATTACTAAACTAAACAACTTAATATTAAATGTGATGTACATATTGTAAGGTTCGTGGGGGATCGCTCTCCGACCCCCCATTAAATCAGTGGACGGGGATAATAAATGGCCTAAAATGGGGTTACCCTTTTGGGGCCAAAAAAAGATCCGTAAGTAGAAATTCATTTTACGGACAGGCCGGTAATATACAATTGACATACCCCGTCAGTGTACCCCAGGATATAATGGTTCGAACTTTTTAGGGTACGCAATAACGGCTGTGGTTTCGAAAATAGTTGGTACGTTTATTGGCGGAGCATTGATTGAGAAGAAAAATGAGTTTTTGTATGCAGTCATTAGAAATAGAAATTTTTTTAGGAATGTATATGGAAATGATTCATTAACATTTCATAATACAAACCTGCATTCGTAGGAAAAGTCCTGCGTTTTTTTCCAAACAAGATGGCGGACGGCAAGTTCAATAACCTATAGTATTTGTGACATTGTTTTGTGACATCATGAAATCATAAGGGCATTTGAAGGTATGCTTACTATACACGTTCATTCGGTAAATGAATTTAAGATAAACCGAATCCTTCAGAACTTAAGAAAGGGAAGGGTAATAAAATTCTTATTTGGTTTTTTACATGGTATATTGGGATGTATTACCCGCCTCGACATTATATAACCCTCGCCTATCGGCTCGGCTAATGCAAATCTAGGCGAGTAATATTATAGGTAATTGAACTTGTATGGCAATATATTACTTGGAACAAGTTGATTTGGGATGGGCGACGAGATTGCAATGTAATGTTTCGCCATACAAGTTCAGTAACCTTTTTATTATATACTGTCATATTGAATAGGAACAAAGTGACATTATGTTACCAAACAACAATAAGCAACACTTTAAATTTGTCAGAAAACTATCTCATCATGCACATTTTCTTAATTGCTTATGACGTCATGTTTAGAAATTTCACTTGGCGTCCGCCATCTTGTTTTGAAAGACACAAGACTACGAATGAAGGTTTGTACTCTAAAATGTGAATATATCATCTATATATACAGTCTTAAAAAAGTTTTCTCTCTCTCTTATGACTCCATAACCCCACCCCTTGTGCTTCATAGTATTTATATTATTATTATTATAATGAATGTGCTCTGTATCTCATTTATAAACAAGGCCCACTCTGAAGTTTTAACTTTGTGTGTTCTATTTTGTGTTAGTGAACTTTCAGCAAATACCAATTACCCGCTATTGTCACTAGTTTAAATATGAACCAGTGGTCACAGAAATAGGTACAGCTGAATAGCCATAATGCAAAACAGGTGTGCTTGTGATAAGTAACACTATATAATTTTGTTGGAATATTTTCCACTTTATTCTGCAGCACACAGATTGGGGACAGATAACACAATAGTAATCCATAAAGAGAATAGGTCTTCTTCAAAAGATTTGGTAATTCTGCTAGAAGTATTCTTAGGGTCACTGAACTGGTCCCTCGAGGATATGCAAATAAAATAGTCCGTAAAGCTGATCGTTTGGACCTCCCTTGCCAACATTCAGTATCACATATCCTGCAAACGTGCAGTACCGTAGAATACTGAAAGAACTCTCTAAGGCAAAGTGAACGGTGAAAAACGAAAGTATATACAATACCACTTAAAAAAACAACAAATAATATGTAATGTAGCAACATGATCAAGGGCAATATAGTTTTATGTAATCAAACCTTTTCAAATGTAGTGTAAATTTCTGTAAGATAAAATGATCACGAGCAGTACAGCTTCATGCAATATAACATGGTTACCACCAGTGTCACGTTATGTAACAGTACATGGTCACGTAGAATGTAACGTTTTGTAACATAACAAGGTCACGAGTAATGTAACTTTTTGTGTGAAATAACGTGATCCCAAATCGTGAGCGGTGTAATAGTACATGTGTATATAATATAATGATGAAAATAACGAGGTGTGAGCAGTGTTACTTGATGTAGGGAGTTACAAGTCATAGGTGGTCTTCATTCACTGAAGTATCTTTTTGAAAATGTGCTGTTGTTTAACTTTGCAAACTACGTGAATTTTTTTTATTTAATTAATTTCATAGTAATATGATCTTCAGAACAAGCTGTAATGGCCGAATAGAAGATATGATGTCGCAGATATTTTTTCGGATGTTTAAAGGCACACGTACTGCATTGGTCAGGTCAAAATTGTTTAAATAATTGTCGCAGCGTTTTCTTTTAATACTGTGTGTAGGTTGCAGTTCAAAGTGTTTATAACATTACAACTGCGTCTTTGGTTTAGCGTGTTCAATGTATCAAATTTTTACCCTTGTTAAACATGTCCCATGCCTGCAATTTACACCCTTGTTGGACGTGTTCCATGCCTGCAATTTACACCGGTCCCTTGTTGACCGTGTTCCATGCCTGCAATTAACGCGATCCATGCCAAGAATTTACAATCTTGTTGAACGTGTCCCATGTCTGCAATTGCACCCTTGTTAAACGCGATCCAAGCCAAGAATTTACGATCTTGTTGAACGTGTCCCATGTCTGCAATTGCACCCTTGTTGAACGCGATCCATGCCAAGAATTTACAATCTTGTTGAACATGTTTAATGCCTCGAATGTAGACCCTTGTTCAACGTGTTCCAGGCCTGGAACTTACACCCTTGTTGAATGTGTTTTATGTCTGAGATTTACACCCTTGTTGAACGTGCTCCATGCTTGGAACGTATTTATTGTTTAAGTCCTAGATGAACATGTTCAATATATCAAATTTTACTCTTGTTGTCCGTGTATCAATGCATCAAGCTCACATACTTATGTAAGGGTTTTGAAACTTACTTCTGTTATGGAACACTATTTGGCTGGCTAAACGTGAGATACCGTAATAATCCTTTCATGTTTTTATTACCGTTTCAATAAAGGCAGTCTGCAACCATGTTCTTTATGTGCCTGTATTGGATTTTGGTTCGGAGATTGTGAAAGACACTGCTGTATTATTTATCCAAATATCAATGTCTTATCGGCGTATTTAATTGGATTAACGTCTGGCACGGATTTGCTGACGAAGAAGGTTGAGGTCACGGTTATCGTTAATCTCCAATTGGGTTATATGAATGTTGGCGCAAGTACTGGGTCGACCTAATTGGATAAAGGCGCTCCGCGAAACAGTACTTCATGATTGGCATAATTAGCTACATAGAACAATTGTTCATTCCCAGCGATTTTTCAGGATTATCTACATGGACCAGAGCACCAGTAACTTATCCTTTGATATAAACATAGTTTAATGCCAAAAGGTAGACAATGGGCTTGCTTCGACTTTTACTTATGGAAGCGTTATATGATGGTTTTCTTTGGCAACCAAAATGTCGATATTGCTAAACTTATTTTGGATCCTGTATAACTTTTTAAAAGTTTGGGATAGTTTAACGGAACTTGGCCTAGTGAGTGTGGTGATCGAGTTATATTTTTGTTTTGAATCTATGACGTCACCTTTAAAAAAACGAGAACAGTCTAGCAACTGCAACCTTTTAAAATCATGTAGTAATATACGACACTCATTTCGATATTGGCTATTTAGAGGATTTGACCCTGAATTAGTGCCTTGGTTACTATGGTTGCTATGGTTACATAGTGTAATAATCTGAAACGCTGTAATAAATATTGCATTTAGTAAAGAGAATAGTTAAATACCAGATATGCAGAAAGTACTCGAATAACAATCTGTATGCTGATTGAACTTAAGGTTGAATCTATATTTGAAGGGCCATAATACCTAGTTTTCTACTTTATCTGACACCAAAACTTCAAAACTTGTGTGTATGTTCTGAAAACAGCGTTGTATAATTATTCAGCCAGTCTCTCGAAATCGGTGTCGAATAAATCTTCATAAAATACATGTTTGTCTGCGAAAGACTTTGTTTCACAAACATATTACGTAGGCCTTAATCGTGAATTTCGTCAAGGTTGACGGTACCAATCATTGGTCAAGGTCATCTGAAATGTGACGATATCAGTACAAGTTCAATAGCAGTTCTTGTCCTTCAGTGATCTAGAATAAAGTTTAAATATATCTCGGTTGTTTACGTAGCTTGATGGAAACTGCACTAACCCGAGGTGAATTCAAACGATTAATGATTTCATTGTTAAAGAACCATTTGTCATTTTGTGGTACACATAAAACGAATAAACAGTTTACAGAAGAGCACAGTTTGAATATGTGAATGTGTGAACACGACAAGAAATCAAACCCTGACCACTGCCTATCAGTTTGTTCATTCATTAACTTTTTTGTTCTTCATTCCATGACTCAAAATAGATGTGTCGATTTCGTAAATAACATACAGCTAAAGAACGAACGTGTTACAAGTTCGAACGAAAGACAAATAAGCATTCTTTTGCACAAATGTTCTTCCTACGTGTTATTCCGCTATTTTGAATGAATATACATCAAAACTCCGCTTGAAAACCCGAGAAACGTGCATCACGTCCGACCCCCTGACATTATAAACCATAAATTAATTTATAAGGGAGACTTATGTTTAAACCATTAAAACATGATTTATAACATTGAATAACATACATTTATAACCTTGAAAAGTTCACTTAATTTCAATATTAAAATGATAAATGTGGTAGGAGAACGTTTTGCTTCCGTTTGCGTTCGAAGTTAGTGACTATTGTATACACCGAGAACTATATTCGGCGCGGATGTATTGGAAAGAGAGGTAAAGCCGAATGAGAAGCGGATGCTTAAAAAAATTGCCCTACTTTCAGTTCAACATGTGTTATACATTTTTATAAAGAGTATATTAATATAAAATGCATGCCGGTTATGCATAGGAATGGATGTAATGAATGATTTATCGCTAATAGAAAATTATTACAGGTTGATTAGTTCATGTTCGCTCAATTAACCAATTAATAAATAGCATAGTAACGCGTTCAATTATATTTTATTGTATATTTATAATTATTATATTATATACCGCACATTTGATAGTAAGGAATATTTCCTAACATTTCATTTCGATATCACCAAACTTAAGTGCATAAGATTTTCCATAGCATTGTCTTTTTGTAAACTAAAAAAAAGTCGCTATGTGAGGACCTGGTGTAGTTAGTGACTTGTATTATGATTATAGATGATATTGCTAAAGTGTTCCCCCTGTGAACGTTTGTTTACTTTCATAAATTCCAATGACTGTGGTCTGTTTCTTTCACACGCACGGACTGATTTTTATATAACTTCACACAAGTGTTACCCATACCCCCAAGGACGTGTTATGCATAACAACCAGCCATCTACTCTGAAGGTCAAGGTTACTTTTAGGGTTCATACTTTTAAGGGCTCGAACACTATGCATAGACCAATTTTGTTTCCGGCATGCATTGACCAATTTTGAAAAAACTTCACTTGTTACCCATATCCCAAGGGGATGTCATGCATAACAACCAGCCATCCAAGGTCAAGCTAACACTCGGGTCAGGGATATACTTAAAGTCCCAGGATCACTTTGAATTGACTGATATACATCGTAGTAAAATTAATTTACTGAAAAGAAAACATGAACTCTGAACGCCTTTCTTTCGTATTCAAGTCCTTACTTCGCGAAAAAGAGTTGCCAGAAAGCATTTCTTTTTTATGCAATTTCATTGAAATACTACTTCGCTATATTCTTTACACGAAGATCTATAGAGAAAAGTTTGGCATTAAAGGTCATTTCCGCCGGTAAAACATCTTAATTGGTAAAATAAGAGCTACCGTGGGCTTTAAGGGCTTGATCTCTGTAAATTTATAGTGTTATGCACACCCTTCTTTATCGATTGCCCCAAACTGATATTGGACTTTGTATTGCATGACAATACCCCATCAACCTACTCATGTTAAGTTAACGTGTGTGTTCTTGTCTGATCACAATGTGTTCGTACCTCGTCGGTCCGATGTTGTCATGGATGCTAAATCTATGATAATAATATCAAATCATAAAAATGCAGTTTTTGCTGTTTGCTATATGTACAATAACATTTTTTCCTTTATTTTTATATACGGCTTCACATATCTTTCTTAAAATTTACTACTATGCAGTCAGAATGAATCATGTATACGCTAGAAATTGCCAAAAACCCGCAACATCGGACGTTACGTCTATATGAAATTGCCTTATAAGTGCATTTTATCATGATTTCTATATTTAAAGATCTGTCCATATACAAACATAAGATTGTAATTACGAAATGTATTTCATCAGAACGAAATAATCTTAATGTAATTTAGATGTTACGAAATAAAATTTCGTATTTATGTGGCGTATTTATGTGTCGTATTTATATGGCGTATTTATGTGACGTAGTCGGTATATTTATTGGTAGGCATGCATTACAGAAACGTTGTTTCATGTAATGAAATTTAGAAAAAGTGAACATAACAACCTGTGATGTGACATAATTATAATTTATATAAAGGGTAATTTATTCTAAAATAACAATATTTGAAGTAAAACATTGTGTATTTGATCGATAGGCTACACTATAAAATATCGTATACCAATTATAAATCCTTAATCCTGATTGGCCGATAGCGATCATGTGCTTGGTCCACATAAGTACGTGTAATATGTAGACCTGCACGTCATTTCTGTTATATTTTCGCAATTTTTCACTACTTTTTATAAGGTATACGATATAATAATTTTAGATTAATGTTTAGTTTAATACATAGTTTTGCAGCCTGTTAAAAAGTTAAGTATTGACCGAAGACTTCTCTGACTTCGTCCTATGTCAATATCACCTTTTAACAAGTCCGCAAAACTATATATCATATACCTGTCACAAATACTTAATCCTGATTGGCCGATAGCGCTCACATGCCGGGTCTGCAAAAGTATGTGTAGACCTGGAAATGATGTGTAAACCTGCACGGATTCCAAGACGTCATTTCTTTGATATTTTCGTGTAATTTTCACTACTTTTTATGAGGTATACGATATAATAATTTTATATTATAATATTATATTTATTTACCTTTTACAATTATAGACTAATTTTTCGGTCAATATATAGTTTTGCGGACCTGTAAAAGAATGATATTGACCTCGGACCTCGTCCTGGGTCAATATCACTTTTAACAGGTCCGCAACACCATACGTTGACCTCAAAGTTAGTCTATAATTGTAAAAGGTAAATAAATATAACGATAAATATAAGTGCTTTGCCACGTGCAAGGCAGTAGTCAGAAATAATTGCACGCTTATTCTAGAAATTCTGATTATTACTACTAGTTCTTTATTGTGCCAAATGCATTCATCCAAAGAAAATACCCTTTTGTTTGAACAACCTAATTGCAAACTTGGTTGTACGTAACAATGTTACCTGGCTGTAGTAAGATGTACATTGTTTATGCCACTATTAAATCTTATAAACCAGAGAAGTTGGATAAAACTCTCTTACATTTAAACTTTTTTTAATGTGACGCATTTAAGTGTTTGCCGTGGCTGCTTGAATAAATAAATATTGACATCGGCTTAGAATTGAAAATGAAGTTAATTATTTGTATTTGAAGAGGGATGCGAAAACTGAAGTTTATATCAGTTACCTAATTTATGGAGTGAAACTAACTTCAAGGACGAGCAGAAGAAATGGAGAACAAGTAAGGGCATGAACTTCGAATATTAATTTTGACAAAACATTAACTTACACGGCGTTGTATTATTATGATAATAAATAACGTCGATTCTTTTTTTCTTGCAATACACTTGACTTCACTTGAAATAATGATTTTGAATACTTCTGGACAATTGTTTTAAAGGGCATTGTCTTAATAATATTTTAATATTTTTGTTAAGATAAATAATTGTATTGTCAACTAGGCATTGGCTTTTACTTGTAAATTCCTTTTCGAACAAAAAAGACACTATTATGTTGTTATATTTTCGAATAGTTCAAATCGCATGGATCTTTAAGGACATTTTTTCACAGACATGTTTGTTTCATAAATAATTTATTTTCTTGCGCAGTCTCATTTCAGGCTTTCTGATTGACTTATGTAATTTATAAAAGAAATATTAGTACTTGTTCATGTTGTTTTTGCCATACATGTATATGTAAATGTTTTATGGATGTTTGCCATATTGACCAATAATTTCTGGTTTGAAAAAATTACTCTTACAACGATGCAATTGTAACCTTTATCGCGATTGTTTTAGTACGCAAACGCGGCTCAGTCTTATTGCTTCAGTTTGTGAATGGATTTTAAGTTGTATGGAATACTTGTCGCACGTGATTCTGTTGTACTAAAATTAGTTATTGTGTATAAAATATCTAACTCATTTTGATTCTCGATATGAATGCGACAAACATACAGTAAGTCATGGCGCAATTGAATAGTCCACTTTTATTATTTAATTACAGTGTATATTTTGAAGGATAAAATCTTTTTTTACCCAAGATCTATTTTTGTTTTAAAACTTTTGTGTACACATAAATATGTTACGTCACTATCACATTATCCTAAATACTCTGTAAACCTTTTTCTCTCGCATTTACAAATATGCTTTCTTCTTGCAGTTAAACCTTTCATGTTAGTTTCAAACATAACCTTACTTGTCAGTGAGCGAATTACTTTCAGGGAGATTTTTGTTCCTTGGAACTGTGTCTTGTACGTCAGGTTTTCTCAAAACTACATTCCATAAAAGAATATAAGATTATTAGAATCGAAAATTGGATTATGTAAGATTTTACACAGGGATATAGCTTTGGTATTATCCGTCCGTCGGGAGTCGTATCAAAGAAATTATTAAGAATATGTTAATACTTGGCTTACTACAAAAATAAATGCGGTCCTGCAAGTTTCAGTGTACGTGAAGTTGGCAGTAGCAGTAGCTGGCAGTAGCAGTAGCAAAAACGTGAAGTTGGCAGTAGCAGTTGTTGGCAGTAGCAGTAGCAAAATCGTGAAGTTGGCAGTAGCAGTAGCTAGCAGTAGCAGAAGCAAAAACGTTAAGTTGGCAGTAGCAGTAGCTTGCAGTAGCAGTAGCAAAATCGTGAAGTTGGCAGTAGCAGTAGCTGGCAGGAGCAGTAGCAAAATCATGAAGTTTGCAGTAGCTGGCAGTAGCAGTAGCAAAATCGTGAAGTTGGCAGTAGCAGTAGCTGGCAGTAGCAGTAGCAAAATTGTGAAGTTGGCAGTAGCAGTAGCTGGCAGTAGCAGTAGCAAAATCGTGAAGTTGGCAGTAGCAGTAGCTGGCAGTAGCAGTAGCAAAATCGTGAAGTTGGCGTAGCATACTGGCAGTAGCAGTAGCAAAATCGTGAAGTTGGCAGTAGCAGTAGCTGGCAGTAGCAGTAGCAAAAACGTGAAGTTGGCAGTAGCAGTAGCTGGCAGTAGCAAAAATGTGAAGTTGGCAGTAGCAGTAGCTGGCAGTAGCAGTAGCAAAACCGTGAAGTTTGCAGTAGCAGTAGCAGTAGCAAAAACGTGAAGTTTGCAGTAGCAGTAGCTGGCAGTAGCAAAAACGTGAAGTTGGCAGTAGCAGTAGTTAGCAGTAGCAGTAGCAAAATCGTGAAGTTGGCAGTAGCAGTAGCTGGCAGCAGAAGCAAATGATAACTCAAGAGCGCTTGGGCCTAGGGACATTTTTTTCGAAAGGGCACTGGGGGAGGGAGTTTGGGGGGGATCAAGCTGGCAGTAGCAGTAGCAAAAACGTGAAGTTGGCAGTAGCAGTAGCAAAAACGTGAAGTTGGCAGTAGCAGTAGTTAGCAGTAGCAGTAGCAAAAACGTGAAGTTGGCAGTAGCAGTAGTTAGCAGTAGCAGTAGCAAAAACGTGAAGTAGTTAGCAGTAGCAGTAGCAAAATCCGGAAGTTGGCAGTAGCAGTAGCTGGCAGTAGCAGAAGCAAATGATAACTCAAGAGCGCTTGGGCCTAGGAACATTTTTTTCGAAAGGGCACTGGGGGAGGGAGTGGGTGGGGGGGAATCGAGATCATTGTTAATAAAATATTTTTTTTTCATTTTTTTTTAGTTTTAAATTATTTTAGCAAAAAAAAAAAAAATCGGGGTCAAGGTCACTGTCACTTAAGATATATTTTTTTCATTTTTTTTTTTGATTTTTGAATTATTTCAGCAAAAAAAAGATTGGGGGTCAAGGTCAAGGTCGTTGTTACTAAAAATAGATTTTTTGACCTTGACCCCCCCATTTTCTTTTACTTAAACAATTTAAAGCTCAAAAAAAATAAATTGAAAAACAAATCTTTTTTTATATCAATGACCTTGATCCCCCCCTCATTCCCTCCCCCTGAGCCCTTTCGAAAAAAATGTTCCTAGGCCCAAGCGTTCTTGAGTTATCATTTGCAACTGTACTGCCAGATACTGCTACTGCCAACTTCACGATTTTGCTACTGCTACTGCTAACTACTGCTACTGCCAACTTCACGATTTTGCTACTGCTACTGCCAGCTACTGCTACTGCCAACTTCCTACTCATCAAGTTTCAGTTGTATCTGCATTGTAAAAGTTATGGTTCTTTTGCTTACACATTCTATTTATTATCTTTAAAACTATCCGTCTCTGAATTTAATTTCAGTTTGCATAAAGAATCGGGACACGAGACTTTACGAAAATTGCTCAATGAAAATAGATAGCCTAGAGGATGAGACTGTTTTTCCTATATTGTTTATGGAAATTTAGAAATTCTTGTTTTCTCAGAAAACGGTTGTCAGAATTAATATTTCAGCCGCATATCATTCAGTGACTATATGGCAACATTTTTAAAACAAAAATACTAGTACCCCAGTAGGAATTGACTGTTTTTCCTTTATAGCTTGTATACTAAAATTCTAATGTATAGATTTACCATATTTTAGACATAGTTTGGCGTATTAAAACAAACTGGATGAAATGATCTCCTAATCATTTTCTATCACTTATTGGAAATATACATGTATAGCTCTTGCAAAATAGAGGCTCCGGTATAGTTTCGCATTTTTCCTAAGTTGATACATATAGAAACTTACAAATCATTATTCTCTGAAACCTGTGCAAACAAAACCTGTAAAAATAAAACCCTTTTTTCAGAAAGGGTATAGAACCCTTCCAACATGTGGCCTTTAAGCGTTAAAACTGTTTTCTTTCCCAGTAACGTGTTCGTCGGGGATACAGATTCTTTATATTTACTTGTAAAACTTATATCACATAAACAAATGTACGATAAATGAAGGACCAGGCAAGCTACGTGTATTCCTGGCGAAATATAGCATAATCTTAATACAGATTGTGACATAACACTGCAACTCAATATTTTTTCTTTTTGATCGATTAATTTAAGGTAAAGTTCTTGAGACGTGTATCTCAATTGGTGTGTATAATGTATTTAAACAGAAAAATCAGTCGAAGTGCTGAAAGATCGTAGTGTCAAAGTGAAGGTAACCGGTGCAAAGTTTTGACAAATTTGATATTGTGGTATGTAGCCTTGCTATAATGTTAACGTAGCACACGGGTATCAGTTAGGATGCATTGATCTTTACGTTAAAATGGTCGTATCGAAAAGTAAATCACTACTAAAGACATGCGGTAGCCAGTTCATATACATTTTTCCCAACGCGCAGATGTTATTTCCACTAACAGTATTGTTGAGATCATCCACAGTGGCAAAGTTAGTATCTAATAAAGTCAACTAGGGCTAGGTTATAGATGTTAACGTTGTGGCATTAAACGACTGCAATACAACTTGGACACGGTGACAAAGGGTTAAATGTGTATATGTACATACCTTGAGGTAAACGACAAAAAGCTGCTGAATAATTTAGACCAATACACTTGAAAGGGGCATGGATCCAAGACGTAAGATGTCCTTTATTTTCGGTGTATCATATCAAAGCTTTACCGCTATGTAAGCATATAGTTTTATCCGTTGCTCTGATATTTTGCAAATACGTCGACCTCTTGAAGCAAGTACGTCAGGTTTGCTTAAAATGGCGGACGACTTCTGTCGCCCTCATTACTTAGCTGATGTCTTTTGTCCCCTACCCGACATGTTTTGAAATTCGTAGTTTTCAATATCAAGTGCTGAGCATGATTCCATCTCAACAAGCTAAAACAGTTTACATTCGTTTATCATTAATTGCAGTCACCTATTTGAATCCCATACTTGTTAAAGCAGCACGGTTGCTATTATTTGAAATACTATATTTCAATAGGGGAAACTATCGCTCTTTCGGGTTCATTTGCTGGGTATTAGTCTGATGAGATTTAGCATATATATTATTATATTTTATCTATGCTTTGTAATATTTCAGGCCAAGCGGAAAACCTCGGCGATCTTTTTGCTGTGGACGGACCTATCTTGAGGTTGCACTGTTGTTTGTTAGCTTTATCTGTTCAGGAATTGCTGTCGCTCTTGTGATAGTGCTAGCAACCAGACCTGGGAACGAAACCAGTAAGAATCATTGTGCGATTTCTTTATGAGCGTTAGATATAAAATTATTTTCTGACTAAATTAACTCTCATTCTGCTCAATGTTTAATTTGGAGAGCACTTTTTATGATTCAGAGGAATGTTTGGTGAAAAATATGCTACATGTAACTTGATAAGCGAAGAGAGCAGATCATGATCAGAATCCATAACATAAAGTCTAATCATGATCTGCACTGATCACAGAGCCAAACACTTGTAAGTTAGCAAACCTGTTTTTCGGAAACATACACGCTATTTTCATAACGGCTCGTCGCGGGATCGATCTCTCGCAGAGCATTGTCCTTCAATAATACACAGCAATCTGCAGCGAGTCACGAGAGCGATTAATCTAAGATGTAAGAACTTGTTTCGCAATCGAAAATAAATAAATTAGTATGAAATGAGACGTAATTGGTTTAGATCACGGTGGTCTCCCGAGTGGTAAGAGCACTACTAACGCAATTGCGCCAAAACATTTATTTAAGTAGTAGGAATAATAACACTGTTTTCGTCAGTTTTCCCGTCAGCAATTACGAGTACATTAGATTGGCAGTGAAATATTTAAACAATTTTTGCTTCTTTCAGTTCGTACCATCACTATTACGGAGACTGATATAGGATATAGACCACAAAATGACAAATTGTCTGGATCTTCACTATCCGAACAGTCGGATGGACAATACTACACTGAAGACTCCCACAAATTGTGCCTTACAGAAGACTGCGTTAAAGCTGGTAAATAACATCATCATTCATTTCGGATTCATTTTGTTAATATGAAAATCAAGATTAATGTAAAGATCTTAGTCTCAGAATCTAGTTCTTTACAAATTTGAGTTTAGGATAGATTACAAATTGGACTAACGGAAAGTGAAAAGTCTACCCTTAATCTGTTAAAATCTTTATTGGCTATCCTAGTCAAAAATTAAAATCCCAGCCTTTCTATTCTTTATATAACTGTCAAACTAAGAAATAACTCAGCATAACTCAGTTATCACATGTTTGTAAAGCATCTGTTGTATCTTAAGCATCATTTATGACCTTTATTTGATATTGCCAGTCTTGTAAGGTAAAATTAACTAAATTTGATAATTATAGCTGATACATTGTTAAACTCTTTGAGACGTTTTGTATTTTATTTTTCTTTACGTCAGTCGATCAGTCTTTTTTATTTTGCCTTTTTTGCTGTTGCAACACTTGAACATAATTGGTATTTTTATCATTTTCACATACAAACAGTTTGAGATCGTTATTAAAAAGTTAAAGCTGATTGAGAGACCGTAAACACACAATAGTTTGTTAGTCAGTTAGTCCCCACATATCAGAAACTATATTGTGTTAAACTTTTAACTTAAAATCAAGTATCATGTTGATTATGTATGTTATTGGCTTGAGCACCCGGTCATTACAGCCCTGAAATCATTACATTTGATTGGATTGCGCTGGTGACATCTGCACACAATATAAAGTATTTATACTTGTATATATCTACAGCCGCTCGTTTGCTGGAGTCAATGGATGATGCTGTCGATCCTTGTGAAGACTTCTTTGAGTACGCCTGTGGATCATGGAATAAATTCAACGAAATTCCTGAAGATCGAACGAGTTTCGATACATTCTCAAAGCTTAGAGATATAATAGATATTCAACTCAAAGGTTGGGCTGTTTTCAGCTTTTTTTTTCTTGAAAACAACTTTCAATTTATGTAATCATAAGGGTGTTACAGGCGGAACACTCAACAATGCAGCATTTATTTACTTATTTCTGTAAACATTTATCCAAACTATTGCACTTACAAGTTTCAATAAGCCATCGACATAAATCAGCTGTTGCATACATATATCAACTGTTAATAAGATTTCAACACAATTTAAGTTATAGAAACTGAAGCATTTTCAACTTTTGCTTTTCTTTAAGGTATTTTTTTGGGTATTTATTTGAACACCTCTATGTTAGGTTCCTTGTACTATGGGGGCATGTGATTTACATATTTCAGATTATTTTGTCTTACTGGAAAACGCCCACGTCAATGCCTCTTTTGAACCGGCAACGCCTCTTTGTATAATGAACTGATTTCAGCTTGTTTTAAAAAGATGTTGACATGCTTGTCCTTGACCATTTAAACGTTTCCGGTTTAAGACCTACTTACATGAACAACAGTGATTCGATTATGACTGTGTAATGCGTAATTGTCAGGACCCAATGGGATAAGCATAAAGCACTTCATTAAGCATGAATCACTTTGTTGAGCATAAAACATTTTGTTAAGTATAAAATCATTAATTAAGCATAAAGCACTTTTAAGCATAAAGCATTTCTTTAAGCATAAAGCATTTTATTTTTAGATTTACTTGAGCACCCAGAGATCAGCGCTGACAGTGAAGGAACAGTTAAAGCCAAACGGCTCTATAACTCCTGTATAAATGAGAGTAAGTATCACTTGCATTGTACGAGTTAATCATTTTGTAATATGATACACTCGTTTAAGAACACTCACCAATTTTTGTTCTGTCAAAAATTTCCTCTTACTTCTAATACCAAGTTGTGGCGTAAATATAACGCCTTAAATTCAATGAAATATTTCCTATTAATTTTGATGATTTTTTTATGTATATTCACATTGACAATGCATTTATAATATTATAAGATTTATGTGTTGTAAATTGCCTCATTGAACGAGTGCCCATCATACACACATAGCTTTTTACCTTTTTTTATTACGGGAATTTGTAGTTCAAAACAAAAGTACGAGAAAGATTGAAAAATATTTAACCTTGAATGTGTTACAAAAACACCTTGCATATCGACAAAAAAGATGGCTTTTTTATTTAATGTGGATATCAAACATTGTTGATATTGACAGTTGTGGCAAATATTAAACAGAGGATAATTGTTGGTTTCGGTGTAAGATCATGTTATAATTACCGAGTGAGCACCAAAAGTGATATTTTCACGAGTGGCGCAGCCACGAGTGAAAATAACAGCTTTTGGTGTTCACGAGTGAAATAACGTGATGTACACCGAACCAACAATTTTCGTTTATTTTATGGTTAAAACTCTACTTTTATTGAGTTTGTTTCTACAAAATATCGAAAATCGCGGGAAACATCACCAGAAACATAGCGCAAATGACGTCATTTAAACGACGTCATCGTCGCATGGTTTCCAGCATTAATTACGCTCGGTATACTTTTTGACGTTAATCCGGGTAAAAGAGCGCAAAACAGTGAAAAATAAAAATGGTAATCCACTGTTTCAAAACTGTGGATTATCACTTTTATTTCACTGAGAAAACTCTATAATTCACTGAAAAACATAAAATAAACAAATGTTATATCTTTTAGTTTTCTACATTTTTCGTTCGTGAAAAATTACAAAACGTTATAAATATTATCAGCTAAAAGCAAATTTATATAAAATTAGGTTCATTATAGTATCAATGTCTTTGCTGGCACACAGTATGCATTTTAATAAACAGAGTAGCATAATATTTATAATGGAAACACAAAAGAAAACGTTTTCAGAGTGAGGTTTTCCACACAATATACTAAATATAAAGTCACATGACCACTTTGTATTTATCAATCAATTTCTGTTAGTATATGTCTTCCCGACGAAATTGGTCATTATTTGTACAAAGAAATCTTTAAACTTTGGCGTTTAAATTGAGAGTACATGTACATATATCTTTTGAGTGATATTGCCAAACAAAAAACTTTTTGACTACACGTTTTTGTGGAGTAGTGATGTTAAATCCAAATATGCAGAACTTCTTTTAGTCATATATTAATTTAACTTAAAGACAGGGAGAAATAAAAATGTGTCACTTTTTACATATTATTTTTTCTTAACGATTTCATAAATAATTTGTAGAGAAAGTTAATCTCGGTCTAAATGTAAACGTTATAGCT
Organism: Saxidomus purpurata; assembly: GCA_022818135.1. Taxonomy (NCBI): domain Eukaryota; kingdom Metazoa; phylum Mollusca; class Bivalvia; order Venerida; family Veneridae; genus Saxidomus; species Saxidomus purpurata. Next base: position 51,749,532 of record JAFMSR010000004.1, read on the forward strand.
GAGACGTATCAAATATCTGACAATTTAAACTATACAGGTACATGTACCTCATCAGACTTTCTATACTTGGTCGGTTACATACCGGCAATATCTTTACTATGGCTGAATCAATCTGCAGCTCGCATTTTTCACTAACCTTTAAACAATACCGTAGTACATCATTCTAACTCTTAAAATGCTACATAAATGAAAAATATTTTGAATCCTCTGTACTTCAGCTTTGATAGACGAACGAGATCTTACACCAGCATTTGTTCTGTTAGAAGCTCTTGGGGGATGGCCGGTTGCGAATGAAAAATGGGACAAAAGCCGTTTTGATGTAATAGATTTGCTGGCCACACTTAGACTATATAACAACAAAATTCTCATTGACCAGTGGGTTGGTCCTGATGACAAAAATTCTGATGCCTACATAATTCAGGTAATATCACAATCGCTTTAAAATGCAACAGTCACCAAGGGTTACTTTTCCATATAGTTACAATGTATAGCAATCACAGCAACCTTATGTGTTTTAAAAGTATTTGTATTGCATTTTTCCCTCTTTTTTGGTACTTGTAACAATTTACATAGGTATTGCTGTGTAAGTAGAATTTGTTAGAATCAAATTAACAAAAATAGAGACAGGCTATTTTAAATTTGATAACATACAGTAAGTAATATGATTTGTAATGTCAGAAAACTTGTAAAGATTATGATTATCGAATTTCGATATTTTCCTTCTACACATTTATCCAAATATTGTTCTTTCACAATGTAATCATTTAGTTCACAATGTAATCATTTAGTTTTTTAGGAATATTGTCTATTCCATTGTGGCACTTACATAAAGAGCACGTCGCATCCTGTCTCATAATTTTGAAAATACTCTTATCAACTGCATATTTAATACATATTTACACCAGTAGTTTTATAAAAGTAATTCGTTTTGAGTGGTAATTAGCCATTTTTCTAGAATTGTTCAAACTGCAAAAGATTAGTTATTGTTTGAATATGCATGCGTCAAACAGAAACATGAGGGCTACTGACCACGTTTAGTGACATTTTATTTCTTATTTTATTTTCAGCTTGATCAAACGGAACTTGGGATGTCATCTCGGGATTATTATATGAAAGGATTTGAAGACCCTCGATTGTTAGCTTATCAGGATTTCGCAGTGAGCGTGGCAATCCTGTTCGGTGCCTCAAACACAGTTGCTAAGAAAGATATGAGAGATGTGATTGAATTTGAAATCAATCTGGCAAATGTAAGAAATCACTTGAAAAAAATATTAGAAATAACTCGAGAAACATTTAAGAAATAAGGAAAGGAAAATGACGACTCGAGAAAAATAAAATGTAAGAATATTACTCAAATATTTTTGAGAATAATTAAATGTAAGTATATTACTTGAGAAAAACGACTCGAGAAAAATGTAAGAAATTACTCGAGTATAATTGCAATATTGATAAGGTCTAAGTTTATCATTCATACCAAAGGATCGTCAACAAAGCTGTATTTAGCTATATTTGTACCAAATATCTGTTTAAAGGGAAACCTTTTTAAAACCAAAAATAATATCAAACGGGGGGGCCCACGTACCAAAAACGCAGCCTCCCAAAAACCATTATTTATTTCATTTATGCAATTATAAAAAATCATGTATTGACAAAAAGGTCACCAATTTACTTATCCATACCGGTCACACACAATGTAAACTGGTCCTACTCCAAAGCAGACATAGCTTGGCTGACATAACATCAAGTACAGAGGCATTTGAAGAACTGTATTGGACAGCATGTTCTCTAGTAGTTTTTTTGTACATTTCTAACATTTCTATTTTAGCTTACGATACCACAAGAGCATCGCAGGGACAGTGAGGCTCTTTATAATAAAATGTCAGTGAGGGATCTACAAAACGAAATACCGAAGGTATATATCGGATGCTTTTGTCGTGTTACTGATTTAAAGTCACTTCATAGATACAAAAGCACTGGATATCACATGTTGAATAAAATCGACGCTTTTTTCTACAAATATACTAATCTACTGTTCAGCAAAGATATAGTAACTAAAGTCCAACCATGCTATCAACTACCATTACATTTTAACTCACTAACGAGTTTTCAATCTTCAAACAATCTTTAAGCTGTTGCTCTAATATCTGTTCAATGAATGTAAGTCATTTGTTATCTTATTAAAGATATTCCCGATTGAATATCAAACCAGAAAACTCTTAAAGCAGATTTAAGAAGTTTGACAAATAGGTCAAAGAAATTAAGCCTGCTTGCTATGGCACAATACATATTACTTTCTGAAGAGTCTTTAAGTTTCTTTACTATACCTAAATTAGTTAGAATAACTAAGTACAGCTTCTCTTTTGTTTGCAAATTACATTTCTGTATTACTATGTCTTTACAATACAAATATGTTTTGTTGTAGTTTGACTGGGTGAGGTATCTTCACGAGATATTTAGCCGCGTTAATGTAACTGTCAGTGATACAGATACAATAGTTGTATACGCCCCGGAGTTTCTCAAAAACATGGTGGATCTTATAACGCAAACAAACGAGAGGTAAATGTTATCATACTATGCAATGTGACTCTTATTCGTCAGTTTTGTTACTTGTATCAGCTCTGGTACCATGCATTCAACAATGTCAGTTTCTTTTGTCAGACTGAACCTTTGTACACCCAAATGCTAAGTAAGACTTTTTGTCTCCATAAAGGAGCACAATGTAGCACATATGCATCAGCATACTTTTTAAGTACGTCCACATTTCCAAGTTTGTTAAACTACCTTTAGTTGACGTGTATGAATAACAAGACTACTTTTTACTCACAAGTTACTTCAACAGCAGACGTTGTATGTTTTATTTTTATCATAAATTTATATTTCTAATTATCGCTTGATTAAAGCAGAATTTTGCAGATATTGTAGGATTCTTTTATTTGCCTGTTGCAGGAGGGCAACATTGAGCTTTTGTGAAATCTTCAATTGCTGAAATACATAGCATCAGCTCATTGCTTTTACTCTGTTCGGTTACTTTTTGCTAAATGTCTTTAAGAATGTGAATGATCGAAACACTTCAGTCAGTCATATATACAGTCAAGTGTAAAACTGGTCTTACACAGTATGGGTTAGTTGCTATAGTTCAATTTCAGTGAAATCGCCTATTGGGGGAAAAAGCCTGGCAACCGCTAGTCAAATAGGGAGAAGCTTTAAAAGAGCTATTTTAAGCCCAGACAAAATTAAACGAAAACAAACCACAACAATTTTACTATTCAATGTCTTAGGAGTTTGTCAGATTGTTCTTTAAAAATTCTTGAAAATAGTTTAATGACGTTCGGTGAAATATCATACACGACAAAAAAAGACAGAAAATGATTAATTCGGCCTATGTAAAATGATCTATAATTTAATTATTTTCTTTAAGTTTCTTAATTAAGATAAATAATTTATTGTTACAAACTTTCCTAATTTGATACAGATTTCCAAAGTGCACAACTTTTCTCTATAGTTTAACAAAATCAGGTCGAAACACATCATTATATACGAGAATGTTATGTTGAAAAAGTTGTCACAAAAAGATTTTATACAGGACCGTATGATATTATAAATATACAGATTTGTTTAATCTAGTTTTATAAAGGGCGGCATTTATATTCAAAAAATTTTAAAAAATCACGAATTAAAGTAAAGGCCCTATATTGAATCAATGTGAAACAGATACATAACTAAACGTCACTTACATGTTGCAGAACACTTGTAGCTATCCCTAAAATCCATTCAAAAATAAATAACACAAACAAATCCATTTTACAACGTTGCCATGGTTAATGATGGAATTTATGTGGATCTAGCCCAAGGATAAGTCACAACAAAGGATGCGATATGATTTGTTGTTAATTGGCGACCCCCTGCCAGTAATCTAACTTGTCACACATCATTGCATATTGCACACTACGGGTCGTACCGACTATGCCTCGAACGAGGATGGTGGACCCAATAAGCACAATTACAAACAAAAAAGCATATTGCACACTGGTCAATTGCATTTGATAATTACATAACAATTTGCAGAGTGCCCAATCTAAATTACGCAACTTTTTTTTGTGTACGATCGATCTAACATAAATTTATTATCATGGACAATAACGAACCAAATTAATGAAGATAAACCTATATAACGTTTATACACATACGTTATTTGACACTTACCTTCAAGTTACATTTTTAAGTATGATCAAGTCTGCATTTAAAATTATTTAATCATCTTACATATATAAAACTTGGTAAAAAAATCAGAAATGAAAGTTTCAAGTAACCTTACAAATAATCAAAAATACTTATTTTTGGCTGTTAGACAAATTTAGTACCCGATGAAAGTTTTTTCTATCAGTGAAATTAGACACGTACATGTATTTAGGTAGATACGTGATTTCAATTATAATGAGTTTTAATAGATTTACGCAACTTTGTTTATAACTAATAAAATCGAGAAAACTATTTTGATTTAAGATCTGAAAGTAGATCGCTGTAAATTACTAAATTCTAATTCTTAAATATACCCACAAGAAAAAGTTTCATGAAAAACCTTCGATAACATGCTTGGAATTTCTTCCTCATTTTAGAAATGTATTAAATGGAGCATTTGAATTCTTATTTTCGAGGCAAGTTTTAATCATCAAAGGAACAAATATCGTCCATAATGAATAATTTGTAAGTGATGTGCAGCGTTGATCTAGATCGTTTCGATACATTTCTAACACATTTAAAATGAAAAATATCTTTTCCTTTTGATAGAAACAAACAAGAAACAGAAGTCGGTGTCATTTGCATATAAAAAAACTCGTCATAACTGCTGCATTTTTATACTTTAATCAAATAGTTTTTAACATACACGGACTTCGCTCTATACGTTATTAACAAGATGGCGGTTGTTTTCACCTCGGACAGCGTTGCTATGCCTGAGCAGGTGCGCGCAACGGTAAATGCCCGGATGTCCGACCTGATCAATTTCAAAGAACTTTGAAATTTCACATTCACTAGGACTATGTAACTATTACCATTTCACATTGACATCCAGTAATCACAATGGACCCTTTACTGTCCATGACAAAAGCTCCCAAAATCATACAACTTTGAAGTTTTCAGTAATATTATCAGTATATTTGGGTTTTATCATTGATACCGGTTTCCCATATGACCAACGTCCCTAGAAGAGGTTAGTTATTTTAGGCTGTCGGAGGATAGTGCAATATACAGTAAGCGTTCCAATTCCAGAGACACCCTTGGTTCTTTTACATGCCAGCTCCCATGCTTTTAAAAGTTTTCTGAGGACAATCTCATGCTCAGTACGAAATCATGCTCAAGTAATATGAAGTAAACTCAAGTGAAATCTGTTCATAAAGTTGGGTTCCATAACAACACTCAAAAGGTTTGTTCTTGAGCTTATGTATCTATATATTAAATCCAACTTTGTAAATAAGTATAACTTTACTTGACCTCATATTACTTGAGCATAATTTCGTGCTGAGATTGAGATTGTTCTCAACAAACGTTTATAAGCACGGAGACTGGTGTATGTCACCCATACATGGGACCTCGGTTTCAAAGTCTCACCCGAAAGACTGTAAGTAATTTTAGTTGGTCAGCTCCGGGAATCGAACCCGCAACGCCGACATTTCAAGTCTCATGCTCTACCAATTGAACAAACCGGGCAATCACGAAAATCCTTATATAGATTTTAGTCAGTGACCTTTGATATTGTGACCTGGAACTAATAGGTTTCAAAAACCACCCATTTACGAATGCATCTGTTAATGTAGACCATAGCTTAATAGTGTTTAAATTCAGTTTGTGGGGACCATCAACAGAAGGTCCCAAATATAATATTACTGCCACAGGTTTAGTAGTTACCACGTAATGTTCAAAGAAGTTGAAATCATACAAAGTACATCGAGTTATTTTCCTTGCAACCTTGTGAGTGTCTAGATGTGTTACTCTTGTTAAAGTAAGAGATCTGTTTTCATGTCTGAAACTTGTTCAATGTAATGTTACATTGGTGCAGCATATTCCATAAAGACCTGATGTTGCATTCATGCAACTTGGAAATTGTTTTAGACAAATGCAATAGAAACCAATTTCTTAGAATTATTTGCTACAATCTAGAACAGACAGCCATAAATTGTAATTGTAATTATTGATGGAGAGTACATATCTTTATCATACTTATAATAACCATTACTTATTTTATTAAATGCAAGGACGTTGGCAAATTACATTATATGGAGATTTATGATGAACAGAATTCCAAACCTTCCTGGAAAATACAGAGAACTTAGAACAGAGTACTATAAGGTAGATATTAAACCATCTTGAAGACTTATCAAACACTAACTTGGAAATAGTAATTAAAATGTAATACACGTTCTTTATTACAGTGACTTTCAATAGCGGTACATGTACATCTTTTTGAGGCAACATATCTGACTATTATCACGATATATATATAGACCCGGGAATGACTTTATAGTAACTATGCAGTTCCTACAAGGGTGTTGGATTAGTCAATATTTTTCTGAAAACCTGACCATCAGATGTAACAGTGAAAGGAGTTTAGTAGAAACAAATGCCTTATAAATTTGAAATTGTTTCTTTTCTCTTCCGAAAACAGTCTATATTTGGCTCAAAACAAGAGCGTTCAAGATGGAGGGAGTGTGTTAGTTATGTCAACGATAACTTGGGCAATGCAGTAGGAAATCTTTTTGTCAGTAAGCACTTTGACGAAGATGCAAAGAAAAATGTAAGTTTTGTGTAGAAATCATTGAATACCAAGGTAACAGCGAAGCAAATGACTAAATAACTTCCATTAGCTAGAAATAAATTTAGTCATGATACCGGTATATATAATGTAAACCGTTGAGTATTGTAATCAGTAAAAATCACATAAGCAAGCGCATCTATTTGGACCGATGTAGCATACAAGTATTGTTTATGATAACTGCAAACACGAAGATGTTGGGTTTTTTCTAAAGACATCAATTCACGTGTTATCGTATTTCTTAATTACTAAGACGCACGTCATAGCTGGACCAGTTTTGATTATTTATTACCATCGGACATGCAATCGATGAATTAATTAAACTAATTTCTAATTAACAGTGTTTAAGGCTTACAGTAAGACAAAAACACGATCATTTAAATTGAACGAACATGTTCATTATCAAAACACATAAACGGCACTCAATATTGTGGTAAGGCAGAAAATATTTTGATCCGCTCTTACATATAAAATTGTGCGTGTTACACATATAGAACTTGTTTTTTCATGTACATGTGAGTAAATCTAGAGGTAAAACTGGTCTGAAATGGAAGCTTTATATTTTGTTTACAACTAGTCTCTTTCATCTAAATTGAGCCACAAATATGCAACAATAGTTCGTTGAATTTTAGTATCCCTTTTAAAAATCAGCTGAAAAAATGGGGGTAGAAACTTGTCATGAAACTTGATTATTTACAACTTAACTTTATGCGGAACATGAATTGGGAAACGTTTTAGTAAATAGTAAACTAAAGTCTCATTAACTAATAACTGAATATAAAGGTCTGTATCTCAATACTAGCATCTTTTGAACGGCTATTATTTATATGTAAGGATATAGTATGATATGAATAAGGTAAGACAGTCCAAAAGACCAAAATTCAATATCAAATCCATATTAGACTTCACGATGTACTATTGGATATCATGCGAATTCATTGTGACTTTGCGCGAACTGCATAACTTTATTTGGAAAATCTTTTCTGACTATTAAAGTAGAAATTATCATCTGCCTATTTTGCAAGGCGAATTGCCATGTGTATCTGATGATAACAATAACTTGGAAATAATATTTCTACACGTTGTGTTGGTAATAGGTAGTATCATATCGTCAAAAAGTTTCTTTTTTATCTTTATGTCAAATGAAATATTATCATACCAATATAGTAAGTAATACTCGTAAGCTCAATTTGTATCAGTACTCTATAGTTATATTCATAGATTTTATCAGCCGTAGCTTTAGCCTTTTCATATAAGTATTGAATAATGCAATGCCTAGACGCAGAAGAAAATGAAATCTATTTCATTAATATTGTCCTTAATCAATGTTTTTTAAAGGTGATCTATGAATAGGAATAATGGCTCTTCCCTGTTGTAAACTGATGAGGACTTCGAATATTCAAAAAAGTTTAAATTAAGTTTTATATAAAGTTAGACCAAGCACAAATATACTCAGTCATGTTTGACAGCCTTTTTTAGATCTGATTAATTTTACTTAAAGCGCATCTTAGTCTTCTGTATCAAATGTTTCTTTTTCACAATCCTTAATATTCGAAAAAGTGTTATAGATTTTTATACTATTTATATATTGATACTGTACTACATTTTCATCAAGTAATGTATTTTAAAGAAAGCATTTGTTGTATGTCTCCTCTGACGAAAACGAAATCAAATACTTAGCGTCTTCAGGACTATGCTACTCATTAGTTCTGTTTCTTAAAAATGGGTAACACTTTGGTCCTGAGTCTACTAATATTCAATAATATACGCCACTGCAATTAACGGTATATTTGCACCATTTTTCATACTTTTTTAGATATTCTACCTTTTCTTCCGCTTTCTGGGATTTATTCAAGTGCTATGATATTGTTAAAATCCGGACATTTTAAAAAGACTGGGTACATGTGTTTGGTAACATTTCCTGTGTCATCACGATTTCAGATACTTTCATTTTGTTTTGCCATTTTAGTCATATTAATTATTGTCTGGATTGCCTGGAATAATTTATCCATTTTGCATCGCTTCAAAATTGTTCGCAACAATAAGTAACGACTAACATAAGTCTGAACTCTTCGGTGACAGTAACAGCAAAACCTGATCTTAAGTATTTTGTTTATTGTATATACTACAACGATAGTGGCATTTATAACTGCACATAACGCACACCTCATTCCAATTATTTTATGATATCTGATTAAATAAGCTTTCACTCCATTGATACAATACTCTTGACCTCTATTTTCGCATTTAGTTTTGTTCTGCCCGCATTTGTCGTTATGGCATAGTAAACGACAATATGAATCCCTTGTATTTTCCATCAGCAAAATGTAACGAAAGACGGATTCTAGTGATATTAAAGTTACAGTACTTTACCCTTTTAAATTTAAAACGATGTCATTTTGAACCGAAATGAGCAACAGTGGATGGTTTTATCTCTCATCTAGGAAACAGTTGCGTTACTCTATTTTTATTAGTAATTTTATACATATCTGTATAAACTTTACTTTCTTGTAGTTTTAAAGCAAATTGCACTTGGAACCTGTTCAATTTATATAACTTGGTCACGATATACATGTACATAATTTCTTCCTCAAGTAACATGGCTCAAGCAGCATGTAGTTACTTTTACATGATGTATTTTCTTAATAACAGCTTGTACCCGCTTATACCTGCTGAATGACCATCATGAATTACGAAGCAAAATTAAGTTGAACAATCTTGAGACTTAATCACCCCATACATTGAACTCGTAATTAAGGGAAATTTACTATATGTTTTCAAGTAAGATATTCCAATGTGAAGGATTATCTCTGTAACAATTTATAGATATTCAGTTTTTCCTCTTAGTTCAATGACACAGAGTAAATACAATATTGTTGAATTTAGAATTATGTCATTCATTACGTTGTTTGTCGTTTTAATTAACAACCCTTGGGGTTGTTGTTCCACAGTTATTAACCACCAAGGCCGCATTACAAAAACGAACGATATGCAATACAAGTAGGCTGATCTTTACGCGGACGTTTCCTATTACTATGTCATTTGGAATTGTATGGCATCAATTTTGAAGTCGTAATAGCCTGTTACCGGTCCGTTTGTGCAAATGTTATCACATGATTTACCACGTTTAATTCAACTCTTTGCTTAACTGACAAAATGACCCATATTCGAATATGTAGCTGACCGCTCTACGACAGTATGACGATATGAGCCCTTTAACGTCTGCAACTAGGTCTTTTTAATCATAGATATAATCTGTCATTTTCTTTTAATCATTAATATCATATTAAACTAGGTCAACAGTAACATGAAAATATAATTACCAAGTACACTCAGTCTGTTTTATCAGTGTGTAAAATTAATGTCAAAGATTCCTATTGTCAAAGAAATTGGATTAGTTTGAGTTATTTGAAAAAGTTACATGTTAGTAGCATACATTTTGTCCATTAGACATTTCACTCTAAGTCTTCTGTCATTAGATTTATCATTTAATACTATTGCTTAGATTTAAACAGAATATATTCGTCTTTTATTGCAGTTTTCTCTTTAAGTTTACCTAAAAACAAATTGACATTAGATATTACCAACAAAAGCAGAGAAACTAGTTAGACATTGTTTAAGATTGTGTGTGTCTTGTAATAAATCATTTCAAGACACAGCAAGTTTTGTTATTCAAACATTTGTTAAAACAATGCATCCAACGCATATATACTCATTAGGTTCAAATTGGGATAATTATTGCTGATACTGCAGTAAAATTTACTCATTTTATGGATATATATCAATATAACTAAACGAATAATAATGAACTAATTATCGTAATTCATATAGCAGTAATTGTTATCATTTTTGTGTGCGATAATTATCATAAATAATAATGAAATGTGGAAGTTTTATAGAATGAATAAACTCTAACCATTATGAAATTATCTATTTCAATCATACCGAGGAATGCACCATTAATTTAACGGGCTTAATGGCATTAATGAACATTATTAGGCACTGGAAATGGTTCAAGACATCAGAGTTGCAGTAAATGAATTACTCACTGAAGTAGAGTGGATGGACGAACACACGAAAAGGCTTGCTATTGAAAAGGTCTGTTACAGTTTCAAACAATTTCTGAACAATATATTGTAGATTAAGCATTTTCTTTAAAAACTTGTGTTAGGGTTAGAGAATGCATAGTGATAGTTAATTAGGGTTCATTAGGCTAAAAGAAGCAATACTGTAATACATTTTGCATCAGGAACATCTGAATGTGAAGATTCTGTTTGTTCTGTCATATGATCTTTAACGTTAAAACAGTCATAAGTTTGACTCATGTCTCTGATATATGTAATACAATGTTTCAATGGTCCAATTTTAGGCAGATGCGATGGCAGTGAAGATTGGATACCCAGGATATATCCTAAACGACACAGCACTTGATGAAGAATACAAAAATGTAATTCTCAACTATAGATAGTTCCCACATCTACAAAAGTTTGCTTCCTTGTTCTGAATTGGCAGCCATTTTTATAAGCATTAATAGCAGTTTTTTCTCAAATATGTGATGATTAAGAAAATACCGAGAGAATTTGTGTGTGACAACTACATTTTCTTGAATCTGCAGAGCCTTCTAGATCTACCCATATCAGCATCATGGAAAAATTATGTTTATAAATCTGATTATTTTATTTTATAATTGTTTAGTAGATTTTCTCCTATAACTTTTAAAGAAAAGTTGCCTACCAGTATGACTGATAATTCAGAGCAATGGAGGTAAATGGTGTAGATATGGGAACTTTCTATTCTATAATAATTGGTTTCTTTGATTGATATATATACATGTAGACTATATTCAAATGTGTTATCTGATTCAAAAGGAATTTTAAAGATGCCCTTTTCTTAGTAATATTTCGTTAACGGCTATAAAGAAACCTATTATGTATTATGCAGACTATGTTCGAGATTTAGCTTTGCAAAAGCACTAATTATTAAGGAAATATTTACCTCTACTAGTTCCGCATGTTCACTGCAAAGAACAAAAAGCAAATAAAGAATCCTTATCAAATTAAGGGATACTTTGTTCGAATACGAAACCTCAACATGCAATTCTTGTTTTTCAAATTCAAATTACAGATGATACGGTATTTGAAGGGGTATATAGAGTTACACCACTCTTTACATAATAAGTCAAACATGCGCAAAATCTTAATCAGATATGGCATTGAAAGAACTTTTGATAAAGGATTTCGTCCTTTAACTCATTAGACATTCTTTATACGGCAGCCATATTATGGTAGTTTTTATGTCTTAGCATATGATAGAAATCAGCACTGGAAGACATGATCTTGGGCACAAATTCGTGTATTTAACATCACATTCACATTGATCTTGTAGAAAACTAAAAAAGGGGGACATTTTGTCTGTCTTCTCAAATACTAAAAGATTGCACAAATACATCTTGATTTATGTGTTTTAAGAGTATGTGGCTCGTTTGGCACAAAAACAACAACAACAACAACATCCGCATCACTCATTTTATGTTAACACGAATAAATGAAGATCATGCTCGTATTACAAAATATATTAAACATCCAAATCATAAACACTTCGTACGTGCACAGTGACATATGACAAAACAAAAACGCACCAGAAGCGAATCAATGACCTCCGCGAATTTATTGTAAACCTTAATGACATGGTGGTTTTATATTTTATTACAGTCTCACCCATATACACACATAATGCAATATATATAAAAACATATCAAATATAAAACAGTATATGGCCATACCACGCAGAATTACAAGAGACTTTTTAATATTAATAATTATAAACATCTACATACATACAACTGAGCTTTAAAATTCTGTTACTAAGTCTATTTTACAGTAAAAATTTAAACACATAAAATTAGCAAAACGTGGCTGAGAGCTAACAATATTGAGTTGGCAAGAGACAGTACTTTGACATTAATAAATAGCATCATATTATCACAGGTATTATATCACATCTTGCACTGGTGGTACCAGAACCCTGAGTAATTGCACAGGCCCACCAAAATTCATATTGCAGTGCAGGTGATTACAAATGAAATTTTGACTATGATTATAATGCATATAAGTTCAGTTGTAAATGGAAATGTCTTAAGTTATTTTAAAAAGAAACATCCAGCCCATCTTCTAGACTCCATATCTTAGATTTATAAGGTTGTACAATTCAACCGAGTATCATCTTATTTGATAAAGTGTTGGTGGTTATCAAATCATGCTGGACTGGTGTTAATGATCTGTACCTGTCGAGGACCAATATCGTTAATGAGACGATCTTAATTGCGCACAGTTATTTAAACGATTTTATCAACATCTTGATATTAAATGAAAGTTTTCTAACCTGAAAGTAAAACAACAGTCACTGATAAATCTGTTTGATACTGCTGTTTTGTGTAGATTGGTTAGATCATAGCTTGGTTTGTTGTAGGAATAAATTTTCATTGCAGTTCAACTACCATTCAGACAAATACTTTGAGAATGTTTTAGAAACCATTAGAGGAATTGCAATAACAAGCCTGCAAATGATTAATAAACCTGTTGACAAAACCCTGTAAGTATATAGTTAATTGTAAATGTGATATAGGTGTGTCTGATTTAAAAGACTAAATCATAATTAATGGATATTTACATGTACGAGTATAACAATAAATAGTCAGTATACCCAAGTGGTGTACGCAAACAAACTTAGCAAAGCTAAGAAAATAGCAAGGACCTTCGATTGGTAAAAATCTGCAAAAAAAAAAAAATAACATGTATTAATGACTCCCATGTATAGGTATATATGGAGATCTATATAATTATATAGAAAGAAGACTGTTTCTGCTTTAAATTCTCTTTACCAAAACTCATTTCATGTACAGGTTTTTTTCAGTGAGTGGCGCCTTCTTGTATATTCGGTTACTGAATTTACTTTTATTTAGGCCCTTAATTTCGAAAGTGTTAACTCGCTATCGTATGTTATTCAGTTTTCTGTCGATGGCATTTTTTGTAGTTATAGGATATTTGATGCTAGATGAAGCCTTCTAGAGAACTTAGTCCATACGTAGGTGTAGAGAAAAAGATAATGATCATTAAGAACTATCATTAAATTAAATGATTGACATTGTGAAAAAAAATGTATTAGCATTTTCATATAAGTTAAATAGATATACATGTAGTTTTAATATGTAAAAGGATTAATCATTGTACAGGTGGTCAACTACACCAGCCATTGTGAATGCCTTCTACGCATCGACGAAAAATCAAATAAGTAAGAAGTTTCATACTTTTATTCACAATGATTATTTTTGTAATAGCATCTACTGTAGACACTGTCGAAATATATAACAAGTTTTAATGTTTTTAAGAGTTTTAGTATTTCTAACCGTCTAAAGTGTTATGCAATTTTGGGTTATATGACACTGATTACGCGAAGTCTTTATTTAATGATCTTGTTTTTGCTTTTAGTTTCATAATGTTATCCGTCGTGATGAGCTGTATAACAGGCTTAAATGGTTTCTTACCATATCTCCGTCTACATATCATAGTAATATCTTCTCTTTTTGCTTTCATAAATCTCATTAATTTATATGAAGTCTGCAAAAATATTTTCATTCACAATGCTTTGAACATGTTGTGAATTTCAGTGTTTCCAGCGGGCATTCTTCAGCCACCATTCTACAGTAAAGGATATCCGAAGTGAGCATTAAATACGCATTTATCCTTTTATTATGTTTCCCGTAAAAATGTATTTTACAGCAGCCAAAACTTAATTGTCGGACTATATTAATAAAAAAGTATAACTACTAAATAGCTTTCCTACAACTAGATTTTGTCATGATACGTTTTCCATGACTGCTTAAGAAGACGTGCGGGGTCTTGAAAAATGTTTATCAGCACTACCGTATCACCACTTTCAAATTAACAACCTGCTTGTCGACGATGCATGTAAAGACAACAAACGGCAAAGTTTAGAACGCTAATATTGCAAACGCTTTGTAATTTTATACATTTTTTCAGGTCTCTGAACTACGGAGGTATAGGGATGGTTATAGGGCACGAAATAACGCACGGCTTCGATGACAGAGGTAAGGCTGAAGAGTTATAAAACTACATTTCCTTTTCCTTCAGCCGTCTTAAAACTAAAACAACTTAGTTATGACATTCTGTGTGTATTGTCTCAGATCATACCAGAGAATAGACATAACGCTCACGTTCTCTTTCAGGACGTCAGTATGACAAGGATGGGAACCTGAAGCAATGGTGGGATGATGACGTCATTGAGGCATTCAAGAAACAGGCTCAATGTATTGTTGACCAATATGGCAATTATACGATTGATAAAGTTGGAATTCAGGTAATTACTCGTACTCGTAATGTAGAATCTTATCAACTAAACATCAAACAGACGTTCCTACTAAGAAGAAATCCATAGCATTTGTCTTATTTCGATAAATTAACTGTTATCATTTACCTTAAAGGTATATATATCATCAAAGTCTATGCAAGGTTTTCTATAACTAAATAACACTTTTTAACTATTAATAGCGATGACTATGGTCATCTTTTTCATCAAATTGCTTGGCAAGAATTTAAAACTTTGAGTCAAGTAAAATAACTTTTAGTGTGTATGAATTTATTTATTCTCGATTGTGAAGCAATTTCTTGCATCTTAAATTACTCGCTCTCAAGACTAACTCAGTGTTGAACTATATGTGTCTTGACAAAAGACACTGCCGACCTGACAGTGGTAGGGATCGAGCCCGTTACAATAACTTTTGTATTTGGCCAGAAGATATGGCAGGAAATTGTTTAAACTAAATTGAATTATGAAACAGCAATGGAGGTTAGTCAAGATATTCGAAAGAGTGCAAAGATTGACAGATGTTTTGTTTCTAACATCCAGCTTAGTTACCAAACATTGAACAGATTAATTTTTACTGATACCAGCGTGAATTCAATGAATGAATTTTAAGGGAAAAGTATGAAAAGAAGAAGATATAATATTTACTTTTCAATGCATATTGAAAATTGTAATTATTTTGCTAAACGGCTGTTCAAAGTAAAGCTTCATAAAGTTTTCTGAGAAATACGTCATGTAGACATTTCATAGAAACCGAACCGAAAGAAATAGAAACCATTACAACAAACGAAGGCTTCGACATGTACCCTAAAATGTACCCTAAAATCGAAACGATATGCACGAATTTGATTTCTTTTTCCCGAATAGGTCACCGAATGTTGCTACTTTTAGTTCTGTGTTGACTGAAAGCTCAACGACCAACGTGGAATCTCTTCTGGCATTGTTTTATGACAGCATGTAATTCTTTTAAAGTATCAAATGTTGTCCAATTTTGAATATTTATTTGGTTTGTTAATATCGTGAATGAAGTTAGATAGTACTTTCCTTTCAGATAAACGGTGTGCAAACACAAGGTGAAAACATTGCAGACAATGGGGGCTTAAAAGAAACCTATCGGGTAAGCCACTTAATCAATATATTTTCAATACTCACTGGCGGGAACTTGCCATAAAATGCAACATGATATACCAAAAAAATACTAGTTATTATTTTTGTTAATTTAAATATTGAATAAGCGTGGCAGTTGCACAAAATTTCGAAATCTCATTTAATATTAAATACACTAAAATTTCAACAAATGCATATTAACAACACAACGTTGATACCCCTGTATATTATATAACATTTCTAAATGTTCCTTAGTTTACACGCGGCCACCTGTTAAGCTCCAATGATAACTTTGAATGACAAATTACATTCAGAGCTCTTGTAAAAACTTTGTAAAGATTAACCGACTTAACAAAAGTTCCTCAAAAACTCGTGTTCAAAAGAATAATATGACAGCAGAAAACTTGAAAATTTACATGGTTCGGATAACTCGAGAACTCGGAGAACTCGAGCAATTAACTCGTCCCCTTGCGACCTCGAGTTATCAAGGTTTTACTGTACTTTAAACTCTTGATGTCTTTACAGCAAATTGATTGTTATTTGTTCGAAAAACATGAATATCCTTGCTAAAAGTACAGTGCATCTTTTTTAATAATAATATGACAGAAATAAGAACCGCGTTCTGACAAAAAAAGACAAAAATATTAAAAAGGTACATTGTATACGAAGACATTGTTTTAGAGCTCCATCATTATTCTGCCGTAAGTATTCTATACCATGAGTATTTAACGTGATGATGGGGATTCAAGGACTTTTAAGAGGGGGGAAAAAAAAAAATTTTTTATAAAAATTAAATTACATTTTTTTGGTCTACATTTTCTGGATGTTGTTGATCGTAATTGAGCTCTTCCATTATTATTCATGTTGATACCGGTTGGGGCTTTTGCTGAACCTTTTCAGGCGTATCAAAAATGGAAGAAAGAACACGGAGGGCAGGAGCCTAGACTACCTGGTCTTACATATCTCAATAGTGAACAGTTATTCTTCCTCAATTTTGCTCAGGTACATATAAACTCAAACTTAAAGTTAAATGCTGCTTTGTTTAAGCAACTACTTCATACATATTCCATATAATAGAACGCCTTATGTCTATATATTTCTGTTAACTGTTGTTTTTATGACTGTCCGCCAGTGAAGGTATCTCTAGTTCAAACTTTAGTTTTTATACCCCCCGAATACAAAGTGTTAGGGGGAGTATACTGGATGCAGCTTGTCTGTCTGTCCGTCCGTCTGTAGACGGAATCTTGTGGACACTAGATCTCCAATACCCCTGGTCAGAATTAATTGATACGTCACACAAGTGATAAGTACAATGTCTAGTTGTGCATGGTCCATGTTTCGGGTCTCTAGGTCAAAGGTCAAGGTCACAGGGGCTCGAGGTGGTAAAATCTTGTGGACGCTAAATCTCAAAAACCCCTGGTCAAAATTTAATGCTACTTTATAGAAGTTATAAGCACCATGCCTGGTTGTGCATGGTCTGTGTTTTGGGTCACTAGATTAGAGGTCACAGAGGCTCGCGATAGTAAAATCTTGTGCGCTTTTAATCTCCAAACCCGCTGGTCAAAATTTTATTATACCTCACAGAAGCCTTAAGTTGTTCAGGTCCAATAATCAAAGCATCAAATATTACATAAATTTTAAATACTGTGTCAGTGGGGTGTTCGGGGGGTATTCATCATCTTCAGTGATAGTTCTAGTTAAAATCAATTTATTTACTGTTTTGACTGTAACCACTGTTGTCAATGTCAGCAGTTTACGAGAGGACAGGTAGTATGTTTACAAGTTGGCTACACATATTCACAGTTGTAATAGGTTAATAATGATATACATAGTGCAGAGCCTAATTTATTTACTGTTTTGACTGTAACCACTGTTGTCAATGTCAGCATTTTACGAGAGGACATGTAGTATGTTTACAAGTTGGCTACACATATTCATACTTGTAATAGGTTAATAATGATATACATAGTGCAGAGCCTAATTATGTTTGTTCTCGTTTCTTTTATAACATGTACATAAGCAACATTTTTGCATAGGTCTGGTGCGGAACAACTCGTCCACAGGCGATGGTAAACCGCATTCTAACTGGAGTACACAGCCCAGGCCGTTACAGGTAAGACAAACTTGCCGAATGTAAAGCTAAGAATGTCCCTTTTCATATATGGAAACGTTAATATTCTTGACAATCTTAACATAAACTAACATACGGAGGGTTAAGACGTCTGTCAAAAAGAATTACCCGGTAGGTGACTTTGCATGAAAAATAAATGAACTACATTAATTTGTTGCTACATGTATTTAGTTAAAATCTTCCCTGAAGTAAATAACTTATTTGTCTGTTACACTTACTTCTTGTATAAGCATATAAAGGCTCACTATGATGTGCAGTATCTCTTTGTTCCTGATATTATGTACCTTATGATGGGATGTCACACAAAGTAAATTCTTTCAATCCGTATGACATATTATTTATTTGTGATTAAATTTACCGCAGCATGTCACGGCAAAGTTGTTCTTATAACATATGCCGCAAAAATTGTCTTAGTACGTTTTGTAAGGCAATGACAGAAAAAATAAAAGGCTGGAATAATCACACATAAAAGGTTAGTTTTACCATATACAGGATATAACAAACCATACCTTTCTCCGCGTTTTCTTTGTTTTTAAATAAACGCCAAAGAGACTAACACCAGTCAAAGTCAAACAGGGAGGACACTGTTTTTCTTTAGTTTCCAACCTAGTATACTCCCAAACTGTGCACAATAATAAAAGACTTACATTTATCTCATTAAACTTTTAGTACTGTTCAAAATGATAATATTACATCTGGCTCAAAATATGCTGATGCATTTAAAATACGTAAGAGACAAGTTATACTTATCTTATTGATAGATAAGAATGAGAATGTACAAATTGAGTTGATTTTAAAGTTTTGACTGGAAGTATAGTCGAAAACGGTTTTCAAACATTCTTTTACATATTCATACATTTCAGTCGTCTTAATTTTGGTGATATGTTTTCTTAGGAGTAAACATCTGTGGTAAAAAATTAGTGGTCACTTTGAACAGTAATATAACTTTTGTTTTACAATACATGTGCAAAAGATCATAGTTCTTGCAAAAGAGAAACTATTGTTTCTACATAAAGTCAGAGCGATTTTTGTATATAAAATTTATGATCATGTCATGACCTAACATTAGAAATATATCCAACATTAGGCTAATGATCTAATCTTAAATTAAAGTGATTATATTGCAAAGTTTCTCCTTAACAATTATAAATTTTTCGAGCTATTTGGTCAGTCATATCATGAAGCTTAGAGCCCGGACTTTTCAGTGAGGAGAACCAGAACCGTAGAATTGATTAACTTTTCCACATTGACGGGTGGCATAATGTACTGCAATTAATGGAAGATGACGGTCTTCAACTGACTTTCTAGCATATTAACATAAAAATATATGAAAAATACCTGAGATAAAGATTTATGTAAAATTATCCGAATTCTAAAAGATAACCATTCCATTCGAATGGACGGTTGATCACTAATGCGATTGTACATTGATGTACAATAGAGATTGATTCTTAAATGTCAGGCAGGAAATGGGTAAAATCACATCATTTGCTTTCTGCTAAGGGCGGAAAACAGAACTACATCATTGTTTAGCTATATTGTTTTGTTTTTATTTACACAGCACATTTGCTTTATGTCGTATATGTAGCAGGCTTGTTAGTCATGTTTGGAAGGTGCTTCTTATCAATTATCAGCCTTCCTTTGTAACTGCTCAAAATCAGCGACATTCTGCTTCAACACAACCTTCTATCATCCATACGCACTTTAATATAGTTCGACGAGATTCGAATTAATCTTACAAACGCAGATCAATAAAGCTCAAATTTAGGTATACATGAAAAGCCTGTTTCTTGTAAGATTAATGTTTGTCATCTTTATGGTTTGAAACTAATAGCTTTAATTTGAAATTATATCATTTTTGATCAGCTGAATGCGCAAGAACTTCTACGTAGTTCTCAAGGTACTACCTATTGTAACTGGAAGTAACGCTGCTGTCCGGAAATTAGCATACTCTATCTGAATTTACTTCCCTTTATATAGTCTAAAAATTGTTTATTGTTTGAAACCCTGCCCTGTATTATGATAGAAGATTCTGATCATTTAATGTGTATCATAATACATGAATGATACATTTTCATCAGTGACGTTATTTACTTTTAAATCTTTATTTTATCTTTACAGAGTTATTGGAACTTTGCAAAACTCGGCAGATTTCAGTAAAGTATTCAACTGCCCATTAAACTCCTATATGAACCCAGAAAAGAAGTGCAGCGTATGGTGAAAATATGAATTTGAGGAAAAGTACGCTCATCGCAATGATCAAACACAAACTCATGCCATTTTAAGACACATGTTTGAATTCAGAGTCGTGTTGAATCAGTGGCGTTACCAACTTTGTATGTATTATTCAAGACATCCAAATGATGTGAAAAGTGCTGTTTTAAATACATTAAATTATGTGTTGTAGGACATGTTATTTTATTGTCATCATTATAAGCATATATGCACAAACATTCGTGTGTAATGTACAGTAGATATACATACAGTGAGTGAAACTTCTATGAAGTTGTTTCAACTGACAAAGTGATAGTGAACATTAACTTTGGTAGATCGAAATAGGAGGAATGTCGCTATTGTCAATTTGAAATGGGGATCAACTTCTGAAATACCGCAAATCACGGTTTGTCATGACTGGAGATGATTTTGTAAAAAAAAAGTGTTTACCTCATTTTAATTGTTGTGCCATAGTTCCTTTGCTTTATAAGTTAATTATTCATAACATGTTTTGTAATTTTCTTTACACTTTATTCTCATAACTTTTAAAAGAATTTCTTTATGAAATGCCATTATCATTTTAATTACTTCACTTTTTGTAGTGACTTACTAATTTCTTTATTGAAGCTGACATTTTTTCGATATACATATGTTGTCTTTTACAAATTGTGTTTGTGAATATAAAGAAGTTTTAAACAGTTTTCTACCATTTCAGGCACAATATCCTAATTTATTTCATTTGTTTGAGAGTGGTTAAGGCATCCGCCTTGGGAGGAGGATGCCGGAGGTTCGAAAGCCTGCATGGGTCTGTTCTGATATTGCCAGTTTGTGAGCCGCTAGCAAGTTAAATAATGATAACCTAATGCCTACCTTCCTGGTAACTGGCACTAAATGATAGGGTTTTCGGGGTAAATGTGCTCAGAAAGATGTCTCATAAGAAATGGCTGGCCCTTTAAGTAATGGTAACACTATAATAAAAGAAAACACATGAACACAAACTGTAAAGTTTACACTCGAACTATATTTCAGTCATGTTAGGGGTCAGCCGGTCTTTTCATTAGATCATAAGTTTAACGAAGCATCCATATTGTAAACAAATCACTGGTTGTTTACATTTACATTGTAGTTGTTCCAATGACAAATACCCAAATAATTCATCATATTTCAAAATATGAAATGGGAGTTTCATCAGTGTCCATAAAGTGCAAATTTAAATATTGATCATACGTGTAAGTGATCACGTAGCCTTCGGATTTTGTTGAAATCATCAAATTTCTTACCTATAAATCATTCATACGTCATTGAATATAGTTCGATGAGATTTAAGAAAATAATTTAAAACCTGTCTTAAAGAATAAACATGTACAATAATGAATTTGATCTATAATATAGTTTTGACATTTTCTATGAAAAAGATCTACAGTGTATATAAATTCAGTAAAAATCAATCAAGTCGAAAAATAGGTCACCCGATGAAACAATAGAAAAACCTTGAGAAGCCGCATTTATACTTAACCATCTTGAAAGTTTGTCGGAATGTTTGTTTTCATAACTTCTAGGTCGGGAACGAAACTGGGTTAAGTGGGGTCAAAATCTAGATCACCAGGTTAAATCATATTTAAACATTGTGAACACTCCAAAAGCCACATTTTGTACCCAGTCATCAAACAATTTCGTCAGAATGTTTGTTTTGATGAACTCTAGGTCAAAATTGAAACTGAATTACCTTGGCTTAAAATTTAGCTCACCAAGTCAAATAATACAAAAATCTTGTGACGGCTCCAGAATCATATTTTGTTTCGAATCATCGTGAAAATGTGTTAGAATCTTTGTATTGATAAACTCTAAGTCAAGCTTGAAACTTGAGTACGTGGGATAGAAAACTGCGTCACCGGTTAAAGCATAGAAATACACCACATTTTATACCCAATTATCTCGAAAATTTGTCAGGACGTTTGTTTCGGTGATGAATTCTAGGCCAAGATTGAAATTTGGCAACATAGGGAAACATATTAGGTCACCAGGTACGTTGATCTCGACATTTGGACCTACTTTTTGGTACTGAAATTCAGACTGTGTGTGCATTTCTACGTTATCTCACATCCCAGATTCTCTACTTTGTGCCTACAATGGTTTAATGTTAAAGGCATCCCGGTCCAAACAATTTTCGGTCACGTAAGGATATTTCTATACACACCAATGCTAGGTGTACAAATTTAATGTTTTTGTGATATGTGCTTATGACATGGCTTCTGGCCTTTATAAATATAATAGTAAAACATAAGTTACTGCTATAGAAATATACTGCAAGGCTGCGTATTTTAGTTGACCAAATTTCACCCGGTGCAGAAATTTTACAATCTATTTCCGGTCACACAATGTTAAGTATACTGTATAAAATTATAAGCGTCACACAAAATGCAAATTTGTTAAAACTGATAACTACTAATATATTAACTATTTCAATTACTATATTGTTCTGAAACTATGGAATTAATAGTTTTTAAGAGTTTTAACATAACCACGATCTTTACCATACGGAAAACCAAACGTTTTGATGTTTTTCTTATTGATTATTGATATTGCATCATTTCTGACCAAAAGAAGGGTTATTGTAAGATTTTCAGAGTCGTACGGCTTGTATGTTCCCCTGACTGTTTCATGGTAGATCTACAAGAATTAATATAAGACAAAAAGCTTACTTAGTTGCTGATTGTGAAAGACTTTATCTAAATAAAACTCAATTTGGGCTTTTTCAAATTAGAACAGTTACCTTGGCAAACGCATTTTTTGTGAAGTTTACCATAAAACTTTTACCGCCGATAGTAAGTCCTGGAAAATATCCATTGCAGCAGGCGGCATGCAAACATTTATGACAATCTGGTTTTTTCGCGGGAAGAAAACGATGTTTATAAATGAAAATTTTAGGAATAGTTAATTTCAGTCATTTTGGACTATTTACGGTAATTATAATAGTTTTTAACATGACTTATCTCCATTTCGGAAAATGTTTACATTTTTACGTCCAGGGAACTATAGTAAACGAAGATGCGCGCGCATAACGGTGTCGGGATAGGGAAAGGTTCAGGAGAACAACGTTTCGAAAGTGACCGAACATATATTGTGACCAAATATTTATTGTATCGGGACATAGTTGTATAATAAAAATATCAATTACTTAAGTGCGTTTATTGCCAATTGCTTTTGTCAGATTCAAAACAAAATGTCATAAATCTACTTCAAAACAGCTGTTTTAAACTGTTTGCTTAAGGAACTTATCTAAATGTTGCGGTTGTGACGACTTTTGCCGGAGTAAAAACCTCACTACTTGTGGAGGTTGAACATAGCCAGATATTTCGAAAAATTGTTATATATATTAGTATGCTTCTTTTCATGAATGTGTACTATTTTGGTTCTGAAACTTTATGGCTTAATAAAGTCAATTTATCAATCAAACCGAGTTGTGTTCAATTTTTGTGTCGCCATTTCAGAGAAAAGGCGATTCATAGGGATCGCTTTGTTCGTCACAAAAACTTAACGTTGGCTATAACTTTGCCAATTCTTAAGATTTCTTCATCAAACTGTACAATTGTATTGCTTATGCCAAAGGGTGGAGATGCCGCCACATTGTGTAAGTAGAGTTATGCCCCTTTTTGTACTTAGTTTTTGTCACGAAAACTTAACGTTGGCTACAAATTTGCCATTTCTTAAGATTTCTTCATTACACTTTAAAATTATATTGCTTATGACACAAGGGTCGGGATGCTGCCATATTTTGTAGGTCAAGGTCATATTTAACAGAGTGATGCCCCTTTTTGTAATTAGATATTGGCTGTAACTCTGCTGTTTCTAAAGATTTTTTCATCAAACTTTACAATTGTACTGCTTATGACAATAGGGTCCTGATGCCGCCAAATGTTTAAACTTAGATTTTGTCATAAAATTATTGGTTATTCTGACAATGTGTAAGAGGGCAATACAAGTGTTCTACTGAAACCCCATCTAGTCTTATTACTAGCTTATATGAGCATTTAGGGATATATGTGGTTTACATCAATTAAAGCTGCTCGCTATTACATTTTTGTGAAAAAAAAGAGTCCATCAAACTCTCTGAAAATAACATATTTGAGAACTAATAGTCAAATAAAAAAGTTCAAGTTTAAATTCCTGTGAGGTATATCTTTAATTTTTAAATTATACGCTTCCAAATTATAAAGCGTTACTAACGCTTTTTAAACTCCAATATAAACATGTAGTTTAGTTTATACTAATTAATTTTAGCTCGATTTTGAGAAAGCTTGCAGCTTACCGAGTCACTCTCGAGTCCGCTTCCTGAAAAAACCAGCACTGGTGCCATATAAGGAGGTACGGTAGTGACCCCAGTGGGGCTCGAATCCGCAACCTCCGGGATGAGCGGCCGACCCATTAACCTCTACACCACCGCTCCCCTTATAGTGTAGCGATGCCGGAAAACCAACATTTTCAATAGATGTTAGCGAATTCATACCTAGATTTTTACTTTTGTTGTTGATTCTAGTCATTTATTTTACATTTTACGTATTAGTATACCACTGTTGAAAATTTAAGTTTTTCAACGGCAACTGTGAGCGAGCAGCTTGAAATGATGAGGTGCAAGTATGTAACTTTATTCGCCTTACATCTATGAATTAAAGAGACACTCCTTAAAGCTGGTGTCCCTTCAAAAACATAACAAACTATTTGCAAAAACAGTTTTACTTAACCTAAGTTTACTTTAAAAGGCAATACTGCCTTTTTCTAGAAATTTGTCTGCACTTTTACATTTTACATGTTGACCATCTTTATGACAAGCTTAGGAATGAAAAACAAAACACAACGTCAGAAAATGACGTCATTTACCACAAACGTCATAATGACGTTATTTACACCAGAGTCCAAATGACATTTAATTAAATATAGCGAAGTGCTGAGCATCTGCGAAATGGTTTAAATGCTAATTTTCGGCATAAAACACTAAACGTTCAGCAGTGGTTTTGAGCTGTACTTCATATTCTTTTTCACTTTGTAGATAACCCACAGCACGTTTGTCTTTTGGTCAGTCGGTGTCTTTTTTCTTCAGCTTAAAATAATCGTCTGCTGATTTTTATTGGTCTGTTTGACAATAGTCTTTTTGCTTGCAACTGTTAAGTGCGCTTTCCTGGTCACAAAAGCGATGAACCTCAAGAATGCAAGAATGCTACAGAGCAAGTTTGGTGACATTCCATCCACTGGTTCTTGAGAAGAAGCCATTTAAAGTTTTTTTTTATTTTTAGTTACAACAGCCCACGTGTGCACTGGACTAGAAACATTTTCTATTTTTTGAAAGGAGACAGTGCAAGGATGCTACAGAGCAAGTTTGGTAAAAATCTGACATTTAAGTTTCTGAGTAATACTTGACTGTTTGTAAGATGGCACGGGACGGAACAATACCCCCAACTTTAATAACACGTAAAGAGGGGGTATAATATTTTAAGATTAATATTATAATTCACAAAGTTTCGCTGTTTGAAACTATTACATGTCGGACTGTTAAAGTCATAATATTTTCGTCCTGAAGAAGACTTTTTACAAAAATATGTACAGAAAGTGTTTATTCAAATATTTCAAGAACCTTATACCACATACATTCGATACATGCATCTGTACAATAGGAAGAACATTCATCCCAAGCAGGTATAAACTGGTCCTTTCCATTACAATAACATAAACAAATGAGGATTGAGGATAATCGTACCAAAGTGTTAATTAAAGCATGACACAGGTCATGTTACTAACAGCCAATTCAATTGGTCAACAATTAAGTATAGAGAGGGTAATACAAAGTGACACAAAAAAGTAGAAGAAATGTTATTTGGAAATTGCCACATCCCCGATCAAAAGTGCATTAAGTTGCTTTGAAACCAGATGTTAAATAAGAGGTCGCACGGGGACGAGTAAAATGCTCGAGTTATCCGGGTTCTCGAGACGAACCATGGAAATACAAGTGTTCGCATAGGCAAAAGATAGCATGAAACAGCTTTGAAAACAAAAGAAAAGGCACATTTCTTTCAGTCATGACCCTTTTAACCCATGATGGCATTGATTTAAACTCAATGGCTTCGTCTCCAACTTCATTTTCCGTTTTGGTTTTCTCTTGTCCGATCTAGCTACTGTATCCCCCGAGATCGGGTTCTTCGCTAGATGGTTATTTCTATAATCTATTCATGTTTATTTCTATAATTCTAGAAAAGAATATTCAGTTGGGATTTTTCTCTCAAGCTTCGTCAAAAGTCTACTCAGACCAACATATCATCTCACATTAGTCCATAATTAAAAACTCGCAAACATAATTTTCTTTATTTTCTTCTTATCAATAAAAAGTAACAAGGGCTGTAATTACACATATTTAAGACGATTTAAAGTGCGAATAACATTTTATATAGTTTAGCCACTGGACGGCCGATTAATTGATAATTAAAGAGAACAACAATTAACAAAAAAGTTTTTCCCAGACGTGTCAAAATAAGAGCACCATCAAAGGTGAAAAAAATCTGATAATCAGTGACCTCGAGTGCCGCAGGTAATTTAGCAAGAAATCTACCTGGCGGGACCACAGGTGTTCCTCGAGTTATCCGGGGTTCTCGAATTATCGATGCTCGAGTTATCGATAGTATTTTCTTGTTAAACATATAGGCAAAATTGCCGGGACCGTAAGGAGTCCTCGAGTTATCCGGGGTTCTCGAGTTATCGATGCTCGAGTTAACGAAGTTTTACTGTAATTAGATAAGACAGTTCACTCTTAAACATGAAAACAGCTTGAAATCTCTGTAGAGTTTGCAAATAATGAAACAGTCCTGTATCTAATGACACATTATATTGTAAATTGTTCACATCGACCTTGAAAACATAAAGAAGTCATTGTGGGCAATTTCTTGGCTATATAGGGATGTGTCGATAACTTGATATTTTCCACTCTAGTCTCTGTAATTTAAGGGGACATGTTTCTTGGTACGATTACAACACATCAGCAAAATTAAGGTAATAAAAACAAGGTACAGGTATTAAAGTGATTCAGTCACTGCTTTCTTTACATTCTGATTTAAGGTAAAGGGTGTAACTTAAACTACTATTGCAATATTTATGCGTACAGTATACGCTATTATTTTAACCATAGCAAATTTTCTAAGACAGTTCACAAGAAGAAATTGTGGATAACAGGCGGATATTCAACGATCCTAAAAGATAAAAAAGGACCCCGAAAATATTTATACATTGTATATTGTTTCAGATATTGTTGTGCATAATACAAGGACATGGTGAGTAGACAAATCTGCATACTGATACAATACATTCATCAGTAAGAAGTCAGTGGAGATTTTACAGTAGCACATCTATAGGTGTGTCAGAATGAATGCAATCAATTTTTGTCTCTTCTACACCGCTTATGATGAGGCCTTTTAATTACACATCCGGCTTTTTACACCAGCCTGGTGTCCATGCGTCGCCGTAATATTTAGGATTAGCAGCAGGGTTTGCCTTTGGATATTTAGCGGGTATCATTTGTGCATGGTACTCATTCATTCGATCTAGAAGCTTCTGCACCATTTCCGGCATGTCGTCTGCTAGGTTAATGTACTCGTTAGGGTCATCTGCAACACATAAAAATAATAACTGTTTCTGTTGAAAGAGCAGATCTATATTCATTTAAAAATTATATATTTATTTCCATTGAATTTTTTCATATTATACCAAAGACAAAATACTTAATAATTTAGAACTGACGCTAGCAAGAGTCATTGTTCTTTACATTGTTAATCTTTATATATTTCAAATTGCATGACGGGTGTTTCTGCGTTGATCACAAATCTGATCATGGTTGGTAATTCTTTGTAAAAATTTGAAAATTCATTTTATTTACAAATAATGCACCAGAAAAGAGAAATTTTGATCTTAAAACTATAAAATGTGATCTCAACCTCGGACCAAAGTGGATAAGTCTAATAGGTCACCTATTGTTCGCTGGTGGTGAATATTTGTGTGTAAGGATTAAAACCTGTTAGTTTAACCGAATGCCGACCGCCGACTATTGATCGTCTGAGCAACAATTGTGAAGCCTATATGTAATTATATGATGAAACAAGGGAGAAAATGAAAACAGCGTGAACGCTGAAATACGTGCGGATATCTGTTGATGACAAATTGTCAAACAGTGAAAGGTTCATTGTATGACATTGAATTAGAATATTGTAAAATATACAAAACCTTTGAGATTGTAAAGCTTATAGTATGACTCGTTCCCGGCTTTAACTCTTTCTTTAAAAGTCGTCTTTTCCTGTAAAGCACTCTCTGTGTATTCCTTATCTGGTGGGTACCAGCCATTATACAAACCAGTGTTTCCTGCCAAAAGCTTATAGTCGCCCATCCTGCAAATACATTATGTACAAAAAATAACAATCCTAATCAGTAACAAGTTATAGCATTCCAAAAGTTCCTTCTAGGGCACATCTGTCTATAATTATATATTATTGAAGTACAAACTACAACAGTCGGCATTAGTATTTGATTGATAACGTCTACAATTTTAATACTCCACGCACCTGTTACTACGTCAAGCTTGATCTGCTTTGATATGGTCACATGGTAAGTTCGCGACAATACTTCCAGCAACAATATTAGCATATTTCTACGATATGCAAATGATATGTAAATTTACATTCTTTCAGCTATTTGTCAAACTCACAATGCAAAAGCAAACGCATTGTCGGGCGATTTCTGCAAGTCCAACGTGCAATAGCTTATTTTGTATATGTGTGCAATAGCTTACCTAGCCTAATTAATTTGGCGTTTCAGTGTGACCCCTTTCACAGATCTGATATTTTATAACTGTCACACCATTTTGTAGAAGGCAGACAACTATTAAATGTCAACCTGTAAAATCGGTTTGCCTTCGAAATGGAAATAGTGAGACTATAGCTTACCAGTGAATTACAAAAAAAGGGAAATAACCACAATAACGTAAACATGTAGCGTGGGTGGGGAAAAGAACGGCTATTGGTTTTATTGGTTCCACCAATTTTCACAACGTTTAACTATAACGGAAACACACCGAAAAACGGCTTACGTGCTGCATTGTTCAGTCAAGTGTGCCTGTACAATTTAAACTGTTCCTTCCTTGGAAGGAACAATAAAATATAAACTGTACTCTTTTATATATATTTTAACTGATTCTATATGTACACATTTTGATTAAGTATATAGGAAACATTGTGTTGCGTTATTACCTTATTCCGGCATGACCTTGAGTTGCAGGTTTTACATCATCTAAATTGTAAATGAATTCCGTACGTTTGCCGTCACTACCCGTACTTATTGCCTCCCATTGTGATATTCCATCAAGATTTGGATCTATGTAAATAAATTTTAATTAGAGACCTTTATGTGTTATCAAGAACTTTAAGTTAAATATTTAATTACTGAACGAATTAACGAATAATCAAATATGATGCTCAACATGACAAAATGGCTCTTAAAGGTAATAAAATGTGTAAAATGAGTAACTTATGATCTAACAGAGGTACACTTTTGATGCGTCAGTTGCTGCCGAGAATAAACTAGTTTCAAACTGAGCCACTGACAGTCAGGTTATCATAATTATAGTACAGCGTTCATCCGCTATATCACTACTATTATTACATGTTTTAGATGTACATGTACCAGTGCAAACTAAAAATATTTGAACTTAAATAATCGGTTTTAAACCCAAATATGAATTAAATGATAATAACAATGTTTTTACAAAACGCATAAAATGAATAACTCAAATGAAAGCTCGTTGTCATCACTAAACACAATGACAATGACAATAGTTCACATGTTTGTTAAGTTTCATAAAGTCAGCTATATGCTAAATCTAATTATATGAATAACATACTATATAGCCTTAAATTATAGTTTGTTTAATGAACTAGCTTCAATCAGAAAATAGTACAAACACATATACTTAACATGCCTTTGTAAAATATTAACTACTTATCTAAAACAAATAGGTAATTTCTATAAAATACTGGTT
The DNA here is from genome assembly GCA_022818135.1 of Saxidomus purpurata. Lineage (NCBI taxonomy): Eukaryota > Metazoa > Mollusca > Bivalvia > Venerida > Veneridae > Saxidomus > Saxidomus purpurata. Next base: position 51,780,240 of record JAFMSR010000004.1, read on the forward strand.
ATCAAACCGCTACAAGTAAATACCTGGTGCTAACCCTGCAGCTGACAGTATTGTTGGGTGCCAGTCCACAGCATGTACCAGTCTGAAATACAAGATGTTATCAAGGTATGGGCAGCGCAAGCATAAATGTACATATACACACTAGTAATGTTAGTTAGTATGCAACAATCAATTCTATGTACAATCTTAAACAAAGAATCATACTCAAAGAACATGTCGTACGTAACGCGGATAGGCTATTGACTAACCGAAATAGTAATTAAGCTATACATAATTCCTATATCTGTCTATCTGTTTTATATTAACGCAAAGTTACTCTTTATATGTATCAGTGTTAAGTTGCCCTCCCACCAAAGAGGCCACAGTCTGAAAGACAACTATATCCCACGTTGCGTGCAGGAATGTAAAAAAAATGACTATTGACCTCGAACAATAACTTTCTACTGAAGTCGGCGCAGCCGGAATATGGGTTATGCACAATCACGACGAGATGAACATGTGGTGAAGTTGCAGTCTCATGAACTTTGACCCTTAACTTTGACCTTGAACCTGTGACGTTGGGATATAGGTTCTGCATGTCGTATGGATAAGACGAACATTTGATTAGTGTTTCATGATAATCTTCGAAGGTGTTCAAGTACGAAAGACCAATAGCCTTTAAGTATAACACTGACCCGACGGAGTTGGAACATGGGTTCTGCACGTCCTTTGATGAGATGAACATTTGGCCCAACTTTCATGAAAAATATTTCCAGGGGTTTAGGAGTTATTGAGTGAACACGAGAACCAATTACCCCTTAGTGTGACATTGACCTTGAACTTGCGGGTTGGAATATGGATTATGCATGTCGTCTTGGTGAGATTTACGTTTGATTTTAGTTCCATGAAAATTATTCAAGGGTTTGAGGCGATACGGAGCTCTCACAAAATGCTACGGACGGACAAAGACCATTCCTATACCCCCTCCCACTTTGCGAAGGGGGTTTACAAACAGGACCTGCCTAATGACTACACATAATATTGTTTATAATATTATGAAAACCATCTCTACCCTGTTTCGCGACGATTTCAATCGATGACATGTGCTTTTATAAAATAAATGCATACCCGTCAAATGTGTAGCCGGATTTCTGGAGTCTGGACCCTGAAACAAAACCAGCTGTCCTGGTACCGCCTTCCCATAAACTAATTTTAGAACCTCGTAAAGGCCAGTTGTTACCTCCCTTTGTAACCAATCCTCCATTCTAAATGGGAAAAACACATAGCTTTATGTTAAACGCTGTTATTTCAAAAATACTATCTAGCTAGTCCTTCACATAGTTAAAATGATGAAGCACAGCCTCGGTAAATTAAAACAAGAGCTGTCCCTCACAAGTGACGAATGCCCCCGAAAGAGGTGCCTCACAGTCTGTGTCCTCTCCATGTGCTCAATAAATGTGTTATGTAATTTAAAATCCTTCCATGCATGACAGAGTAATCATGCATACAGTATTCCATTACTTTAAACACTAATGTGACCTTGACCTTTGAGGTAGGGACTTGGGTCTCGCCTGGACACATCCGCTTGATGTGCTAGACATTTTTGCCAAGTTATTTTAAAATCCTTCAAAGCATAATAGAGTTATAGTCCGGACACAAAGTATGCATATATACAGGATTCCATTACCTATAAATTCTAAGTGTGACCTTGACCTTTGTGGTAGGGATGTGGGTCTTGCACGCGACACGTCGTCTTGATGTGCTAGACATTTGTGCCAAATTATTTTAAAATCCTTCAAAGCATGACAAAATTACAGTCCGGACACGAATGCGGCATATATGCATATATAGGGGAATCCATTACCTTCAAACTCTAAGTGTGACCTTCCCTTTGAGGTAGGGACGTGGGTCTTGCACGCGACACGTGTCTTGATGTGCTAGACATTTGTGCCAAGTTATTTTAAAATCCTTCAATGCATGACAAAGTTACAGTCCGGACACGAATGTGTGCATATATGCATATATAGAGGAATCCATTACCTTCAAACTCTAAGTATGACCTTGACCTTTGAGCTAGGGATGTGGGTCTTGCACGCGACACGTCGTCTTGATGTGCTAGACATGTGTGCCAAGTTATTTTAAAATCCTTCAATGCATGACAAAGTTACAGTCCGGACACGAATGTGTGCATATATAGAGGATTCCATAACCTTCATACTCCAAGTGTGACCTTCACCTTTGAGGTAGGGATGTGGGTCTTGCACGCGACACGTCGTCTTGATGTGCTAGACATGTGTGCCAAGTTATTTTAAATCCTTCAATGCATGACAGAGTTACAGTCCGGACACGAATTTGTAAGTGGGGACGCACGGACGGACGGACAGACGGACAGACAGACGGACAGACGGTGCGATTTTAATATGCCTCCCTTTGGGGCATAAAAAGGTTCAAAAAATATTTTAAAAGCTTTCTTGTGTTATCATCTACAGTATAAACGAAATATTTGGGTTTTTTTAACATAGAAACCCGTATTTTTCGGTCAAAAACTGCATTATGTATATATATCTATAATGTCATGTCACATGACACGATGGTGATGAATAACATGATATCAAATACAACAATTATCAATGACACGATTTTTTTCAGACTTACTAAAAACAAAAAGAGTGTGCCTTGCCAATAAAACACTTACATGTAGCACAATTCAGGGAAGTAATATACTAAATGTTGGCAGGTACGTTTACCATACATTTACCATCCCTACATTTAAATGTAATTAAAGGTTAAAACAAGACACGAATTCGGACGACACCGTGTATCAAAAATTATCACTTACATCTGGAGTAAAAAAGAAAATGGTATCATCATAAAGTCCTTTCTTTTTCAATGCCTCGACAACACGTCCAATAGCCGCATCTAAGGCTGTCACCATACCTTTAAATTAAAAAGAACAACATTATACTATATAATTAAGAGTACAGTTTCCATATCTATCAATTTTTAATATTGAACAATGGCATCGGTAACACGTGATGCATGCGTTCCAAATGAACAGCAGGTATCTCCTCTGATGATCAATAGTACCAAAAAAAAATCATTTGCATACAATGGTTGTTGTCTATGGAACAGTCTGCCACAAAATGTGAGGGATGCAACTTCTTTGTATTCATTTAAATGCAAGGTTAAGGAACATTTTTTAAAGCTTAACTTGACTTTTTTAATGTCTTTCAATCAGGTTTTTATACAAACTTCTCTTAAGGCATTTTGCTGTGATTTTTACTGTGATAAATTGTATCTTCCTATGTCATACAATACTATATCTTAAGGACCACAATGGAAATAAGAGTTTGTTTTAGCTCTTTTTTGTGTTATCCTTAACATATAATGTTGATTGGCATGGCTATATTAATTCATACATGTTTGTTTATTGTTTTATTGTATGTTTTAATTATAAGTTGCCATGTAGATTGTACATTTTATGTTGAAATAAATCTATCTATCTAAATTTCAGTTCATTCGGCTTTGCGTGAAAATTGTTAAATTATTTTGCACTTATTCTTCAAGGTAATATGTTTACCAAGAACATGAAATATGATGCATCAGATATTGCAAAATCTTGAACACTGCACTTCTTTTCAGTACTCTCTTCAATTGTTTCAAATATCAAGTAAATTTATTGATTGAATGTTCCCTACAATGATAATTTCATTTGATCAATGGAGATTATTCAACATAGGGAAAGGTAACGTAATTTTTCTAAGACATTGCACTTCTTTCGGATGCTTTCTGTCATTGTGTAAAATATTAACTGTTTTGGGTTATATTCAAGACAAGCACACTTTATATAACGGGAGTAAACAAAAGATAGGGTCATGATTTGAACGATATTAGTGGAGGTCCACTACACAATGCTGCATTCCAAATATCTAAGTTTGTTTGTTTGTTAGATGTGCTTATGTTCCACCATCCTTTTCAAGGTACATACGGTATGACTTGTAGAGAGACCGATTCAGATACAAGGGAGTGCCAAATATCTAAGCTCTAGGCTTTGTGGTTTCAGAGAAGAATATTTTTAAAGGTCTCCCTATATAAGCCTACGTAAAATCAAGTGACCCTGGGCAAGGTCAATGTTGACGTAGAGGTGCACTAGGCAATGCTACATGCTAAAAATCTAAGCTCTAGGCCTTGTGGTTTAAAGTTTTCCAATATAGCCTCAAATCAAATGACCACTCTGGGTGGGGGTCAATATTGATCCGGGGGTCATGATCTGAACTGTCTTAGTTGGGGTCCAGTCGACAATGCTACATGCCACATATCTACGGTATGGGTCTAAAGGTTTTTGAGAAGATTTATAAAGTTTTTCCTATTTGTTGCCATAGCAACCATAGTACTTCATGGAATTGAATTCTTTGAACACTATGCAAGGAACATTCCTGCGGTGGTTACATAGGAGATATCGTTTGAAGGAAATAGTGAACGTACGTGCGACGGATGCAGGACGGTGAGTGATCACAACAGCTCACCCTGGCACTTTGTGCTAGATGAGCTAAAAAACAAAAGGGATTCATACCACAGTAGGTTCTTCTATCTTGAGTTTCCACATCTGGATATAAAGCTTCATACTCAGGTGGCACCTTGAATCAAAATTATCTATACTAAGGCGGTATGTCAATCAAAATGATTTTGACTGAAGCAAAATTGTTAATGCCCTCACTGTTAACCAAGTATTCAATGTTTAGAAAAGTGTTAACACTTTACATTTGAAAAAATGATTGTTTGGGGCTTATAAAAAGATTCATACAGAAGGCGTATTCTATAATCTAAATAAATCATACTGACAAGATACATTAAAGCTATATTACTGTTCAGAGAAGATAATATAACGTACGAAATTCCCTAATTAAGCCAGTTTTCACTCAGATGTATATATTTCTTGCTAGAATAGATAAACATTCTTTAATTTCACCTATATCATAATCTGACTCGCGGATGTCAACGGATATTAAAAAAAACTGTCGTTTCTACAACATCGCCGCCATCGCTCGAATGCGTTCGTATATAGTCGGAACATTGCAACACAAAACATGTCCTTTAAACTGTAATCCTTTCAACTAATTCCTTGGGAGTAAGTTGTGAACATGCTTTAAATAATTGATAAACCTGTATTGTATAAAATGAACTGAAAATGAAAACAAACTATTCAAATGCAAGTACATTTAATTCTGAATATATTTCAAGAGACAAGTTGTACCTGTAATGGTTCATGTACATTCTGATATGGCAGGTACAGGAACAATGGTTGACTTGCATTGTGATCTGCTATAATGTGCTCCGCCCTTTCAACATACAGATCCTGAAAAGATGTTATCCATTATAGTACATAAACTGTAATTAAGGGTCACAATACTAAGTTGTACATTGTCTAAAACTCGCGTGAAATGACGTGATTCTCCCAGGTCAATCATATATCGCATAATTGTCCACTGTCATTCAAATTCATGAAATTGAAAACTGTTACTTGCGTCTAATGGGAAGAGGTCGCATATGAACAAAATCAGTCTAGGTATATTAACGTCTAAGAAAAGTTTCCTAGGATATTCTGAATTAATAGAAATAAGTAACATCAATTATAACTGACATAAATCTTAAAGGACAATAAGAAAACAGTAGAGTGAAGGTCAGAATAAGAGCGACAAATTACATAATTATCAGCATTGAATCGTGTTAGCTAATTTCAAAAGAAAGAAAACGCTTACTGCTGAGTATGAACCATTTTTGTCCCACACTACATTATACCCATCGTGGAAATCTAGGTAGTGAGCTGAAATGTATTTTTCAATTGTGTCAATTGTAAAACAGTAGTTTGAGGTCACTGACTTGAAAATCTACTTGAGGTCACTGACTTGAAAATCACGCCCCGTTTTTTAGCAAAATCTTATGCTCAGCACGAAATCATGCTCAAGTTATATAAAGGCAAATCAAGTTTTATTTTTTTAACAAAGTCGGGTTTAATATAAAGATACATACGCTCAAGAACAGACTTCTGATTATTGTAATGGAATACAACTTTGTAAACAGATATAATTACACTTTAACTCAGATTACTTGAGCATGATTTCGTGCTCGGCATGAGATTGTACTCAAACACTTTTACAAATACAGGGCCTGGTCAACTGAACATATTTTATTTAAGCAATGCACGGGAACAACACGATATGAACGCTATATAACAACGATACAAACATGATAATAGGCCATGACATGCACACCAATACCAAGGATTACACAAACAAAGGGAAAAGTGCTTTTCTCTTATTACCAGTTTTGGTGGCATGCCATAGAAAGACATGTATCTAATAAATTATGTATCTTACATCAATCAAAAATAAATTGGGTCACATAATTAATTTGGCATCAAATACTACAGTCAAAAGTAGGTTTATAGGACACAAATTCTGTATTACAATGAAATTATTGTTATTATACATATATTACAGTAACCATTATAAATCATCCTTTCATGATTACACGAAGTTAACCCACATTTATGACACAAATTAATTGAAAATGGCAAATATATTATATATCTATCTAGCTAATACTATTCATGTGTTGTTAAAATACTATGCATAATCTGAACACTAAATCTGTTTAAAAATACTGTAAACTAAAATATAATTGAGTACTAGAATTAAAATTGAAGACAAATCTTTCAATATGAGTATCTTTTTCACAATAGGGTGTAACCATCCCACTAAAAATGAAACGTCTGTTAGACGGAATTAAAATCTACTGCTGCTAAAACTTAGATTTATATTAAAGACAACTGGCATTTAAATAGATAGCATGTGATATTTGACAGCATGGCCTACCAATATTCTGAGAATTTCATTTTGAAAGTACAGGGAGTTGGAATCACACTTTATATGAACCAATATGGTTTGAATAATTTTGTAAAGGGTTACCCTAGAAACGATGCTTTGAAACTTTTTTCAAAGTCTGGCATATGTTTCTTTTTTAAGTTTACTGTATATACAAATAGTAAAGCAGCACGCCCAATCTGACGGTTTCTTCACGAATCAGAATGAATTATATATCTTGGAAGGTTATATAGATATCATTCCTGTACAATTATTTCAAACTCTGACCGATGGTGTAAAAGGAGAAAACAATCAAGTTATAAACATAAAGGAGAAATCAATCTCAGTGGTGATGATTTCGACGTTCCTTAGAGAACAGGGAGACCAAGGTTCGATATCCGACATGGCCACTAGAGATGTGTGCATTGTCAAGACACCGGTGTAATATCATGACTAATTGCTGATTGTTGTATAATCCTCAGTCCATGCCGCTTTAAATGTAAATTATGAAAATTCATGCATTTATCTTTCCATCACCGATTGGCGAGTGCTTTCGTCAGTGACAATTAATGTAAGTTAGGAGAACTTGTATAACTGCGAGCAAGCTGAAACAGAGTAATATCGACTAACAATGATATATGTGCATTGAAATGGTGAGTGTTCAGAGTAGCTTAACTGGAAATACAATCACTCCTATTATAAGCTATGCATGGTTGAAAGCATTTACCTTCCATGTGTGTAAAGTAGTCAGAGCGACTGTTGTAATAGCCGTAGAAGGAATCAAAACCACGATACTGGGGTGTACATTCCCAACTGCAGTATCCAAGATGCCATCTAAAATTAAACAAGACCTAATTGTAAAGCACGAATGCCCGCCTTGATACAATCAGTAATGTGGAAAAAGTCGAACTATACAAGGAACCGGAAAAGGAAAAAGTCATTGTGAAATTGGCGTAAGACCTAATGACCTGAAAATGAATTGGGGTCATCCACTGGTAATGACAAATCAAAGTTTAAAAAATGTATGCCGACTTGTTCTTGACTAATGACTAAGAAACCATTTTAATATAAAAGGTTCCGGTGACCTTGGCCTACGCGTTCTAGCGTTATCGTCTGGAAACCGTTCTACTATTCCGGGTCACTGTGACCTTGACCTTTGACATACTTACTTCAAAAGCTATAGGGGCCATCTACTGGTTATGACCAACTTCAACATTCAGTTTCAAGATGTTAGGCCCACGCGTTATCGAGTTATCATCCGGAAACCGTTTTACTATTCCGGGTCACTGTGACCTTGACCCTTGACCTACAAACCTCAAAATCAATAGGGGTTATTTGCTAGTCATGACCAATCGCAACATCAAGTTTCAAGATGCTAGGCCCAAGCGTTCTAGAGTAATCATCCGGAAACACTTGGTAGACGGACGAACGGTCCAACCAGCCGACATACATCTGCAAAACAATATACCTCTATTTCTGTGAAGGGGGGGGGGGAATAATAATGAAGAACAAATCCGAAAAACAACTGATACTAAAAGGTTATAAGCTAATACGCAAGTATTTCTGTGAGCCGCTTTTGGAGAGCAGTATCATCCTCGTAACAACGAGTGAATATTTTTCAATACAAAATATAGATTCTTTAAATTAGATGCGATTTGGTTTAATAACATATAGGCAGTTTTGTGTGCAAAAAAATCAATAACAATATTGATCACTTACTTTCCTATAGCATGTGTTGCATATCCCGCTGTCTTGAGATGATCAGACAGGAAAGTCATGTTCAACGGAGAACAAACATTTTGGTTATCCCATATCACCATATGCTGGAAACAAAAAGGTATATATGCAGTGTATCAAAGTGTACACGTATATAAAACTTACGCCTGAAACCATGGTATCATGTTTTCAATACTTGCCACTAGACCACGATTCCCTTCAAACTTGTGCCCAGAATTTCACCTGCCAACAAGAGGGCCATGATGGCCCTATATCGCTCACCTGACTACCATTGGCTATAATACAAGGGCTCATGATTCTAACATAATTCGTAGAGGTCCACTACACAATGCTTAGTAACTTTCCAAACATATATTCTCTGCCTGTCGTCCTTCTTGTTTTTTTTAAGTTTTCCCTATATAAGCTCATGTGAAATCAAGTCACCTCCCCCTCCTGGGAGGGTTAATTTTGAGCCGGGGGACATGATTTGAACAATCTTGGTAGAAGTCCAATAGGCATTTCTACATGCCAAATATCTAATCTTCAGAGAAAAAGATTTTTAAAACATTTCCAATATAAGCCTATGTAAAACCAAGTGACCCCCTGGCGGGGTCAATTTTGACCCGGGGTTCATGATTTGAACAATCTTGGTAGAGGTCCACTAGACAATGCTACAAGTCAAATATCTAACCTCTAGGCCTTGTGGTTTCAGAGAAAAAGATTTTTTAAAAGTTTCCTATATAAGCCTATGTAAAACCAAGTGACCCCCATGCGGGGTCAATTTTGATCCCAGGGGCATAATTTGAACAATCTTGGTAGAGGTCTACTAGAAAATGCTACATGCCAAATATCTGAGCTCTAGGCCTTGTGGTTTCAGAGAAAAAGATTTTTTTAAAGTTTCCTATATAAGCCTGTGTAAAACCAAGTGACCCCCATGCGGGGTCAATTTTGATCCCAGGAGCATAATTTGAACAATCTTGGTAGAGGTCTACTAGACAATGCTACATGCCAAATATCTTAGCTCTAGGCCATGTGGTTACAGAGAAGAAGATTTTAAAAGTTTTTCCTATATAAGCCTATGTAAAACTAAGTGACCATCCGCGTGGGGTCAATTTTGACCCGGGGGTCATAATTTGAACAATCTTGGTAGAGGTCTACTAGATAATGCTACATGCCAAATATCTAAGCTCTAGGCCTTGTGATTTCAGAGAAGAAGATTTTTTAAGTTTTTCTTATTTGTTGCCATAGCAACCAGAGTTCTACATTGAATGGAATTCTTTGAACAACTTTGATAGAACCTCATGCAAGGAACATCCCTGCCAAGTTTCATCAACATTAGCCCAGTGGTTTCAGAGGAGATGGCGTTTGAAGAAAATGGCGGACGGACGGACGACGGACGACGGACGACATACGACGGACACCGGACGGTGAGTGATCCTAATAGCTCACTCTGGCACTTTGTGCCAGGTGAGCTAATAAGTACTCATTAAGCTTTGTACTCTGCTAAACTAATAGTAAAATATGGTTTAAACTAACGAAGACATGTGATTCATTATGGCTAACAAAACAACAGAGGTTATTTCACTAATTAAACACTATTGCTTTGTTCTTATATAAGCACAAAGGAGTGTTTTTATAGAAGAAAACCATTGCATGCTGCTTTTTGATTGAAATGAAATGGAAAGTCACATTTTAGAGTTAACTTACAAGACACAGTTCAGAACAGAGGCACTGCTCCATATCTATTGTCCCTATATATGCGTGTTTATTAAAATATTTTCTGCTATCTATAATTCTTGTGAAAAAAGAATCGATAAGAAAGTATCCCGTCACAAAATGAAAATTTATCTGACGGTGTAATGGTTGGTTAATTATTTCAAAAGGAAAACGTAAAAAGTAGAAAGAAAACAAGAGCTGTCCCTCACAAGTGACGAATGCCCCCGAAAGAGGTGCCTCACAGTCTGTGTCCTCTCCATGTGCTCAATAAATGTGCTATGTAATTCTAAAATCCTTCAATGCATGACAGAGTAACCATGCATACAGTTTTCCATTACTTTAAACACAAAGTGTGACCTTGACCTTTGAGGTAGGGACTTGGGTCATCCGCTTGATGTGCTAGACATTTGTGCCAAGTTAATTTAAAATCCTTCAAAGCATGATAAAGTTATAGTCCGGACACAAATGTATGCATATATACAGGATTCCATTACCTATAAACTCTAAGTGTGACCTTGACCTTTGTGGTAGGGATGTGGGTCTTGCACGCGACACGTCATCTTGATGTGCTAGACATTTGTGCCAAGTTATTTTAAAATCCTTCAATGCATGACAAAGCTACAGTCCGGACACGAATGTGTGCATATATGCATATATAGAGGAATCCATTACCTTCAAACTCTAAGTGTGACCTTGAACTTTGAGCTAGGGACGTGGGTCTTGCACGCGACACGTCGTCTTGATGTGCTAGACATTTGTGCCAAGTTATTTTAAAATCCTTCAATGCATGACAAAGTTACAGTCCGGACACGAATGTGTGCATATATGCATATATAGAGGAATCCGTAACCTTCAAACTGTAAGTTGACCTTGACCTTTGAGCTAGGGACGTGGGTCTTGTACGCGACACGTCGTCTTGATGTGCTAGACATTTGTGCCAAGTTATTTTAAAATCCTTCAATGCATGACAAAGTTACAGTCCGGACACGAATGTGTGCATATATGCATATATAGAGGAATCCATTACCTTCAAACTCTAAGTTTGACCTTGACCTTTGAGCTAGGGACGTGGGTCTTGTACGCGACACATCGTCTTGATGTGGTAGACATTTGTGCCAAGTTATTTTAAAATCCTTCAATGCATGACAAAGTTATAGTCCGGACACGAATGTGTGCATATATAGAGGATTCTATAACCTTCATACTCCAAGTGTGACCTTGACCTTTGAGGTAGGGATGTGGGTCTTGGGCGCGACACGTCGTCTTGATGTGTTAGACATGTGTGCCAAGTTATTTTAAAATCCTTCAATGCATGACAGAGTTACAGTCCGGACACGAATTGTAAGTGGGGACGCACAGACGGACGGACGGACGGACAGACGGACGGTGCGATTTTAATATGCCTCCCTTCCGGGGCATAAAATGTGCTTACGTACTACTACTAGAGATGAACCACTATATATGGTTCTGAAAATGTAGTTGAAAGTGAACAATATTCTTTATGAAATAACAAACATCCATAAAAATAGCAGACATACGTTAAAGTAAATGAAGTGATAGCAAATATAGTCAAATGAAAAGGTTGGTTTTGTCAGATATTAGAAATATTCAAAGAGTATGACGGACGATAAAAAGACCACTGTCGCAACAATTCCTAGGAGTTTCAGATCCGATTAACTTATACATGTCGGAAATGTGAAGCAAAACCCAGAAAACGGATACGAAGAAGAATTAAGCACATAGACTACACGAATCCGTGACCTTATACCTCCATGCTGTATGCAATGTGCACGTTATTGAGACTTTAATATTTATAATTTGCTGTGAATACAGTCTAGATAAGGAAGCAATTACGTACCTGTAATCCCGCTTTAAATGGGTAATAGCCCGTCATAAACGCATGTCTAGACCTGGAAAATTAAATGTTAGACCCATGTAATCTTAGAAAGTACTTATATCTCTAAGAAAATGTACTTTATTCCTATAATGTTCCAGAAATGTCTTATAAACATATAATAACGGAAGATAATTGAAAAACTGGAACAAGGTAAATTTATGGATCTTATCTGGGTGGCTGGGGGTGAGGGGGGCGGGGGGCAGGGGATTTCTTATATTTAATACAAAACGTATTTACTTGGGGTTTCACAAATTGACCTGTGATCTTGGTGGTATTAAAGCCACCAAGACGGTTTCAGAGAAATGGCACAAACTATTCGAATGAGACAGCGTACGAAATTTTCACAATTAAATGAGAGCAACGACAACTTAGCTGATTATCGAAATAAGCTAGGATATTATGTACAGAAACATGAGTAGGCTATGTACTGATTCCGATAGAAAATTGTTCTTGTTACAGAGCAGAAAGTGTTCATTGGACTGAATTTTGAACGTTCAGAAACAATAACTCTAGGGAACTTGGTTGCACATGAGAATGAGTAAGGATGAGACCTTGTAATGTCACTTACGGAGAACAGACTGGTTGCACATAAGACTGATTAAGGATGACACCTTGTGTTGCTAGTTTGTCGATATTTGGGGTGATCATTGACGGGTTGTGATATCCAACATCGTTCCATCCTGAAATGAGAATTACATGTAGTTCACTCTTTTTAACACAATAGACTAATACGTATCTCTGATCTGACCTCTTCACGTAGTTTTCTACCCGTGAACACTGGTTTCAATCTAGACTTTATCAAGACCTCAGTCTGACAAATTTCTATGACGATAGGGTTTGAAAAGTGCCAACTAACATTTTCAAGGTTTATTCTTGACCGTGTGACCAGGTGATAAAGTTTCAAACTTGAACTAATCATGCTTACACTCACAATTAAAATAAACTCGGAAATAGCTGGAACACGTCACTGTGTTCCATTGATGAATTTGGATGCTAAAGGGGCACAAGAGTCTTATATACATTGTACTAGCCATATTAAAGGTCCACTACTAAGCGAAAATGAAGTGACAGTTATTTCAATGGCATGTACATTACCTTATGCAAGACACTAAATAATGAAGATTGGCAGGTTAAAATTTACAGAAAGTGTTCGGAACACGAAGAAAAGTATGTGTATTATGTTGAAATCTCAGTGAATCGACAAAATGACCACCCAGGTCTTTTTAACTTTCTTCATAATGCATAGAAAAATAATTGTACATGTACTGTGATTTGTTTAGAATCTCTACATACCAACTTTCATTTTTTATTAAAAATAACTTATTTCTGTACTTTTTAAAGTATATTTGAATTTTCACTTTCGTTAGTATTGGACCTTTAATAAGACCTCACGCTTTTATTTTCTCTTCGGGCCATGTTCATATTTTGTGATATTTTACATTCTTTACTATTTGGTAAATCTATTTTATACTAAGATATGCCTATTTAGAGATAAAAGAAGAAAACGTATCTTACGATGACAAAACAGTCATGCTAATTAACCAAGAAAGTTGCTGTTAAAAAACGAACAGATTACTTTTATAAGAGCGCGATAAGACAACTTTCTTGTAAATATACGAGTAACACGTAGTGATAATGGTACTTTAACTGATGAATGTTGCACACGAAACACACGCATAACTGCGAAGAATTAACGAGGACACGGCTGTAATGTGACGAGGATAAAGAATGATTCATGTATAATGCCGTATGACACTACATTAGTTATAAATGCAGCGTTTTTTCACCTCAAAATTGGCGCAAGACATTCTACGAGATGTGTATTAATTTTGTCGAGGGGTGAATGTGAATGGAAGATGACATACTTCGCATTATTTTGTTATGTCAATAGCGTGAATTTCAGCGACCTTGTTTGTGAGATACATTTGTTATTGTTTACGTAAATCAAACGACAATATGCTACGTGACAAAAACAATGGTAACAAGATTATGTATGGAGCGCCTCAACCGTCCTATGTTTTAGAAAGAATGGAAATGTACTTTTTCCTGTTTAACAAATGTTGTCTTGTCTGTTATAGCCCCGTGATCACTTTAGATAGGGTAGCACTTGCGATACAAACACAGATGTCTAACTGGTAAAATTGGCATTTTTTGTACAAAAATGAAGTTTGATTATGTTTATTAATTTTTAAAAGTTTATTCCTACATATGGTGTAATTTTCATGTTAATAGTTCTGATATTTTACTGCTTTTGTTGTTGTTGTTGATGTTGCTAGGTAATGTGATTTTGTGACAGCGATTCATTATTCTACTCGATTTTCTAGTTATTAGAAAAAAAGTGCTCTTTGTTAAAATGCATACATTGTCACGATGTAATAGTATGTTTTCGTGTCGGACGGATATGCATTGGTGTTCAAAAACCTTGGATCACTTCAAACAACTTGTCGTCGCCTCATATGGAAAGTGAGATTTCCTTGTCAATATACGACCGTGGTGGCGTTCTATAATTCAGCTAAAATCACGTCTCGGCTGTACGTTATATAACATACGTAAAAAAGTCAAAATACAGTCTCAAAAGGAGCTAGTATCCTTACAGTCTGGTTGTGAAATCAACTACAGAGGTTTGTTGCTAGTAGATTTATTTACTTTTTTTCAAAGTAACATTTTAATTAACACTATAATTGTTTAGACTTTTTCTTTAAGAACAACTTCATTAGTTGTGAATTTACAAATTTGTTAAAAACAGTAAATAAATGAATTTGTTTAAGCTCGATTGTGAAGCATTTATTTTTTGCTCTTTGTACACCGGTCTTAAATTGGACCAATCACTTAATATGGAGAGATAAAGAACTACAAATGTCATGACGAACTGTTACCCACGGTATTTAAAAGCGGACGAACTGCGGCAAGTATGGCGTTAGGCGTCTAGTCCTAGGTTACATCTCGTCTAGCTTGAAAGGGGATCGAACTAAGGTCCATCGGGTTAATTGCAAGCAAACGTAGTAAATACTTCACCATCAAGACCAACAATAGCAGACTTAGATATAGAGACCAATTTTGTCTACATCTGTTTTACCATGGAAATTATTTAGCAAATGGAATTAAAATGTGTCATTCTACATAATCTAAATTTGGAAGCATTGGCAGTGATGTTTTACTGGTCTCATACTCGAGTAAGTATATCAAAGTCATTTTTATACAGCAATAAAAGGTTATGCTTAATTAAAAGCATTAGCTTGTCCGCTTATTTTCAAAAAGTTGGGGGAATTTCATTCTCTGTGGGTCTGGTTGCCGGTGGGTGCTGTGCTTGCTGATGTGTAAATTCTGTTTTTCTCAAGAAAATCAGCAGTTTGGGTTTAAGCCATGCACAAGAACATAAAGTATAGAAACTTTAGTAGTTTTCTCATACTGCAAAATGGGGAAACTAGCGTCACGGTGCTGTATAAGCGACTTAAGAAAAAAATAAGGTGAAAAAAAAAATCAAATTATGATAATCACGAGACAAATTATTTGCAATTCCCAGGTTTCAACTATTAGATCAAGATGATACTTGGAAATCAGAGATTAAAGGTATGTGTCAGAGCAATATATACAAAAACATGCGATGGATTCTCCAATAGCTAGAATTTAAAAATGTCTTGGAACATGCATTTACAAACATTTCATGGTTATAGATCCGAATGGAATGCTCACATTACTCGGGATTTTTAAACTCCTATCATATTGGCACAAAAATCTCTACTATATGTCGGGAAATATGGCTATATACAAGTGTCGATATGACTGCCTTAGTAAAACAGTCAAAGGGTCATAACTCTGCAAGAAAATCACTTTAGGCTTAGTGCAAACTCTTCTCCTCTTGGTATTGAAACTTCAGAAATAGTTTCACTGAATTTTCGCAGTATATGGAGCTGGACGGACGGGCGTACAACTGGTGACATATTTGCTTCCGCTTCCCGGGGAGCCAAATAAACTTATATGTTTGTAGTTCGACCTTGAAATGATACTGGCTAATAGTCAATAAGGTGTAAAATGAGTACACTAAAACGAGTAAATTCAAATCAACTATTTTGCATTCTAGTTATACTTGGACATAAACTCTTTTTGATAATAACTGGTTAGCCATCTTGGGCACCAACTTGGAAGGTGGCAATTAACGCCAACAGTTCATATGTTACCGACTTTGACAAACACTTTGGTATACAATGTATAACTTTACTTATTCTACATTTATTACCTCCCTTTGTCCAGAATCCTAGATTGTCACGCTACGTAGTCAGTGCACTTAAATCACAAACTTCAGTGCGATTTGAGGACACTGTGTTTACTGTACGGCTTACCACAGACAGGCATATTTATGACAGGCTTTTGAAAGAGTTGTTTATCAGGGAAGATAAGTTATTTATGTTCTCATTCCTCGCACTTCATATTTTATATATACAATGTACATGAATCTAAATCTACTATAAATTGAGACAAGAACTTGACATAAATAGGTGAATAGGCCGGTGATAAAAATAACTTTTAAATTGTTATTTTCAATGTATTCTACATTATATATTGTATATTTGGAATTTGACGTTTCGACCAATGAAAATGTTTTAACTTTGTGAGTAGAAACTCCGCCCGTTTGAAGTCGATAAAACAAGTCACTAACTGGGTTTGTTGGACCATCCTTGTAAATATGCGGGATACGCTAAAAAGATGTCCACGTCTAACCGACTCCCTCAACCCTCACTATAGTTAGTAGTATTCAAAGTGTCATGCAGTATATAGCGCAGTGACATGGCATTCAGAGAGATAGTTAGTACAAAATTGGTGATAATTCATGCCAAAGCAAGGTAGAGTCATCGAGCTTGCATTATATGGTCAGCTTATGAGAGTAATAAGTGTTTGAAGTTCCAAAGAGAAATATTTGATACTTCAGGAGAAAAATGGGCCTAAACACAAGACTTAATAAACTACACAACTGTTTGTAAGTCTAAGTACAAAAATGGTGGTAATTCATGCAAAATGCTAGGTAGAGCTGTCCAACTTGCAATATTTAGTTAGCTTATAATGGATAATAAGTGTATCAGCTTTAACAACTTTAGTAGAAAAATAGACCTAAACACAAAACTGAACCACAGAAATCTGTTTTTCTAAGTACAAAAAGAGCTAAAATTCATCCAAAATGTTACACTTATTGTGTTAACTAAGTGTTTCTGGTCGCACAGCAAAAGCTTTGATAATTTAGGAGAAAAGTGGACCAAAACACAAAACTTTACCTAGAAGCAACGCCGACGCCGCTCATGTGATTACATGATAGCTGTTTGTTGTAAGTTTGTGTTAAAAAATCAGCTGAGCTGAATATGAAGTCGCTTTAACAGCGTGGCGTAAAGCAGACAACGTGTTATATAGCTTTGGCGGGATTATTGGGCGCCAAATGCATCTTAACCCAGTAAGGGTGTATGCACATTCTCTGTGATGATTAGCCTGTGTTACAGACGGTCAAACGGTTATGTCCGAACGAGAAAATACAGAATTTTGATCAAATATTCTGCAAAGAACAAGGAGTTGCAACTTTAAAATGGTTTTTAGAAATACTTTCATTTGTTTTCTTTCAGAACTTGACGGGAAACTCCACGACAATGAAATACTTTTCGATACCACTTCTAGCTGTATGCGCATGCGCATGCGCATTAGTCAATGTCAATGGTCAGCCAATATTTGGTTCACAAGCGAATCAGCCGCAGCAACAGACAACGGTACCACAACAGCCGTTACAACCACAGCCCCAACCATTCCAGTACAACATGTACCCTTACAGACCCGCTACAGGCTTGTTCCGGGGTAACAGCTGGCAACGTTTGATGTTATCATGGTACAGAGAGAGACTCATTGATTTCATGGACTTACTTAATTTAGCGTAATGATTGAATAAAATGGTGAGTCTTGAAAATTTACCTAATCACGATTTTGCTAGTCGCTAATATGCATATATATTTATGCTAAAAATGTATATTTCAATGTGTCTGCAATGTATGAACTTACAATATTTCTTCTTTATTGTTTATTCGCATACCCGGTTGAAGTCCAATTATAAATGCAACTGACAAAAAGAATACTATTTATGAAAGAATACTGGTAACAATTTCTTATGGTGGATCATTTCTGCCAATTCTTGTTTTCGTGCATCCATACCAAAGACACGAGCTGCTTGCATGTCTTTAACTTTGTGACCGACAATGATAAAGCAAAATAACTTGAAACCTTGGGTGTTGTGTCTTGCGACAAAGGGCTCGGAACGACCTCTTATTTCACCGGCCCGAAAATCTGCCACATTTTGTTTTCGCCCGTAAAGTTTCGTTAATTTGGTTAGAAGTTTCATCAATTGCGCCTTCGTCCAGCAAAGCGACAACACGGAAACACAACAATTTGCAGTCGATAGGAGAAGACATGGAAACAACGATTGGCAGAAATCTTCCGCCATACTTTTTATGGCTGTTACTATCTGTGTTTGAAACTGGATATTTTTTTCTCACATAATTATGAGATACATATTTCCGCGCAATTACCCATGTGAGATCAACTTTTCTCACTTACCGGACAGAAAAATCTCTATTTTTAGCAGTGATGGAAAATCTTTTCTCACCTATGAGATACATATACTCCGGAGTCCACGTTCCGAGTTAATCTGGTTTCCGGTGACTTTTGTTTACTTCCGGTATCTCGCGAGATTTACGTCGTCATATGCCGGGCACTTTGTAAATGAATGAGAATTGAAGAACGCTAACACCAAAGACAAAAACAATAAAAAATTTGAACAAAACATGTAAAACAGAGGCCATACAATGTCCACATGATGAAAAATTGTATGTTTCACTACTTCCAATTCATGTGCTTTTAAATAAGTTTATAACTTCCAAAAACCACTTTTTGCAAATTTGACACCTGCTTCATGTTTGTAAACGAACCTTTATTGACAAGTTCCCATCGATCATTTTCCCGTATTTTAAGACAAAGTTTGACTTTTTTGTGTGGTTTTCATACCCATGCCTTATGTAAAAATGTGTGTGTTAATTAAATTGTTACACTGAATTTTCAGCAATATCCATAAAAGTTTAGGCGTACAAAAAACTTAACTGTCTGTACTGACAAATACATGGTGCATCTGTGAGAAAAGCAGCTAAACTGTAATGTTCGAGAAATTATCCGTAGGGACCAAGACTGTAGGCCAGGTACATATTGATGATATCCTGTGATGCTAGTTTACTATTTTGTATTTTTTTCTGCTTTAAAAAATATCATTTCTATATGAACTAAAAATTCACCTCTCACTTATTTTTTCTTACTTGTGAGAAAATGCGATTCAAACGGTGAGAAAATAAATCTACCATGTCCATTGAGTTGTGGATAAGGAAATCCCACCCTCGGGTTGAGATACGTCCAAAAAAACTCGGCAGAGCCTCGTTTTTGAGACGTATCTCAACCCTCGGTGGGATTTCCTTATCCACAACTCATGAACATGTTAGATTCTCTATTTCTCACCTATGAGATACATATTTCCACGCATTTACCCATGTGAGATAAACTTATCTCACATCGCTTATCTCACATCGCTGCCGGACTATTTTTACGTTAATTGGAAGCAGACATAAAAATCGAAAAAAACGTAAAATGTATTTTTGAAATAAACATAGTGTTGCTGGTATACATTTTCTTAGTTAGATCATTTTCTATCCATCTATAGCAGTTTTGAAGTAAAATTCGAGAAAAAGTTGATTTTCAATTTTTCATCCCCATCCTGTATTTGCACTTAGTCCTTCTTACTTGTGTGAAAAAGCGATTTAAACGGTGAGAAAATAAATCTACCATGTCCATTGAGTTGTGGATAAGGAAATCCCACCCTCGGTTGTTAAAACTCGGCGGCCTCGTTTTTGGACGTATCTCAACTCTCGGGTGGGATTTCCTTATCCACAACTCATGAACATGTTAGATTCACTTTATGACTGTAAACTGTTTTAAATTAAAACAGAATTAGACTTAAGCTATCACTGAACATGAATAAAATACCCCCTCCCCCCACCACACAAACACGCTTTGTCACAAGAAATGTTTTCTCTCATTACCCTAATCTCAATAACTATATGATGCACTTACGTGGCATGTTCATTTAAAATCCGTGTGTGGTTCAGGAGTGACAAAAGGGACACAAAATCTAAAGTCGCATGACCTTTGATTCTTAAATGTGGTCCTGAAACTGAACCAATATAGCCTAAGTGCACACTACGCACATCACCGTGATATGGTGAACAATTGGCACTACTCAGCGTTTCGTGAAAATCCATCAAAGGGATTGGGAGATGTAGTATCATGACCTTTGACCCTTATTTGTGACTTTGGCCGTCAGAACATGTTTTGCATCTGAACAGATGACCTATGTTTCATGTAAATCTGATAAAGGGTTAAGGAGACAGAGTCACGAGAACCTTGACCCATGAATGTGATATTGACTTTGATCTGTTCCATGAGGTACTCTGACATGAGTTGTACTAATCCATATCAAATCTTATGGCAGAAAATTTTAACGTTTAAACTTCCGTATACGTAACATGGGTCACTGCCTTGATGCTCTTCCTTAGAAATCCCACTCTTAAAAGTATATCCCGTATGGAATATGTACAGCGATCATTTTGAAATTCATGTAACGGCAGTATCTACCCATAGGAGCTCGAGGTCGGGATTATGCTTTTTCCGGCTTTGTTTCGTCCTTTTACATTTATTTAAGAACCAAGTTAACAGAATATGATGGCGGATATCACTCCTTTTCTTTATTCAGTCTACTGGGTACTTCAGCGGTAAAATATGAAAGTTAAGATCCGAGGAAAATAAGATAATATTTTGTTAGCTTGGTTCTTAAATAAATGTAAAATAACAAAACATAGCCGGAAAAAGCATAATCCCGACCTCGAGCTCCTATGTATCTACCCAATGTCTTAATAATAGGTTTCGTGCATTCATGGCTAAAACTAAGCTGGCAGGTATTGGAAGGGTCGATAATTAAGTAAAGAAGGAAAAAGCCAGGTTTTGATAAGTATATACAATGTATAGACCTGGATCAGCAACAAAGTAGGACTAAGAGACATGAATGATTATCGAATTCTTTTCTAGAACTATCATGAAGGTTAAAAACTGGTCCGCGCAAAGGGACGTTACTCAAGCCGTTTCTGCGGATATCAGTCTTCTGATTTGAGCAATTGTGGAAGAGGTCCATTACACATTCCAATTATCTAAGCTCTGGGCTTTGTGAATCTTTTATATTTATTAGTTTCCTATGTCAAATCAAGTGAACAGTAGTGGTAAAATATAGAAGTTAAGATGC
This sequence comes from Saxidomus purpurata, assembly GCA_022818135.1. Taxonomy (NCBI): domain Eukaryota; kingdom Metazoa; phylum Mollusca; class Bivalvia; order Venerida; family Veneridae; genus Saxidomus; species Saxidomus purpurata. The sequence goes on from JAFMSR010000004.1 coordinate 51,801,775, forward strand.
GGGAAAATTAAGATATTTTGCCAGCTAGCTTCTCATATGAATGTAAAAAGAACATACAAAGCCGGAAAACTGATATTCAAATAATTTAATAGTAGGTCAATATATAAGTTTAAGAGACATGAGAATTTACCTTACTTCCGTTCTGTTATGTGACTTAAATTTCTTGTTACGAGGCCTTGTACACATAACGACTACATTATAGGACATAGACTCTACACGACATAGTCTTGTTCTAAATTGTATTTTTTGTTTGTTTGCAGGAACCCAGCATAGTGCAATCACCAATCTTCATCAAATGATGACAATTTTCAATGATCTGATGAGACTTATCTCTTGAGGCTTGCATTGTTTGCACAGAAAGTTATGTATGTAACTCAATGAAGAAGTACAAAGTTGTGTTGATTCTAGTCAATCGCCTCTATATGATTCAATTCACCTTATGTCATACAAATAGTGGTGAACAATAATAATTTCCTACGGGATTATGCAAACACTGGAATGGACCTTAACACAGCTCAAAATTCATACAAAAGGGCAATGCTCAACTGAGTACCATTGCGCATGAAGCTGTTTTTTTTTTTTTTTTTTTTTTTTTTTTTTTTTTTTTTTGGTGGTTTTTTTTTTTTTTTTTTTCTAAATATAGGTCAAAAATTTGAATTTAGATGTATATGCACATATCTTCCATCAAGTGTAAGACTCTGCTTTAGACATGTATCTGCTTGATATCTGATGTCCTGTTATTATTGTTCACCACTATTTGCTTGTAAGTGTTGTTGCCTCTACAAGGCTGATGCCCGTATTATCCATCGCAATGATCCCCCCTTACACATTTACTGTCTGTTAAGGGGAAGTAACCGCCGCGTGGATATTCTACAATCATAATTGTGTTTATATCATAATAAAGTTAACCTCATAGATCTACTATCAAATATTCGATAATACGTAATAAATAGTTAATACAGTTCTCCGACTTGTATTTATCATTTCAGAAAATAAGAGGAATAACATTTAAAAAAGTTGTCCCATTTACACGAGCTGAAACGTTCCTTCGTCTCAGTTCAATGCACGTCGGATTGATTTTAAAGTAAAATATCTTAAAATTATCATACTCTGTGTTTCATAAATATATCATGTGTCAATAATATACATGTACTTATATTATTAGGCCTACCTAGATTTTGATTCGCGGAGGCATGAAAGAGAGGACGTTTCAACAGGAAACTTGTTGTAAGCTAAAATATGATGTCGCGCTATCGATTTTTTCCGAGCCAAGATTTACCTGTATTTATGAACGCGACGGCTTTATCGTAATATACGGACCCTGGTTTGTCTAAATTTGAGAACAAATAGAAAATAAAAACTTCACTGAAATGAAATAAGGTTCTTTTTCTAACCAAGGAACTAGTTAGTCTGGTATTACTAGCTTCTGGGCTTGATCTTCATAAAACATCAACAGATCCAAGTCTTACACGTTCTCTCAAAATTGCATATGCATAAGAAGTATGGATCTGAATAGCCTGGTCATGCAGAAATGACAATCACCTTCCTACGGGATTATGCAAACACTGGAATGGACCTTAACACAGCTCAAAATTCATACAAGAGGGCAATGATGGCCATATATCGCTCAACTGAGTACCATTGCGCCTAAAGCCTAAATATTGGTCAAAAGGTTATGATCAAGGTCATTTGAAAATTTTTGAAATTCTTACAAAGCTGTTCATTCAGTCAAAATTTCGTAACTATGTCGGTTCAAAAACAAACGGTCAAAAGGTCAAGATTAAGGCACCTGGTGACCTTTTTGGCCCCATGCAACCCTGTTTCAATTCTGACCTAGATTTTATCAATTTCGAATTTAGAGTGTCTATAGGTTTAACCTCTTGACCTAGTTTTAACCTCATGAAATCCACTTTCTTTCAAACCTGGCTAAGCCTCATCCCCGAGGGGTAATCTTACAGTGAACTCAGTTCTTATAAGTTGAATTAATTCAGTACTATTAGTTGCAGAAAACAAAAATGTTATTTTTGATTATCGGTTTCAGAGAGATAGAACTATGTTTTACATTGGATATAGAAGAAAATAACAGTTAAAGGGCAATAACTCTGAAGATACTAATCCGATCTTAACGAAAGATTTGTGTGCGCCGCGCCATTATGCTATTGTACTTTTTTTTAGTTTCGTGAAATTTTATCCATTGGTTCTTGAGTTAGGACTCCGGACGGACGGACAGAGAGACAGACGGACGGATAACGCCAAAACAATTCCCATCTACATCGTCCTTGTTGAATAAAATACGCACTCGTGGTTTAATTACTTTATATCCAAACTCCTGAATATATTTTATTCAACGACAGAGTACTAAGAGGCATTTATTATTTCGATCCCGACACACAATTGTCTTGGAAAATTACCACGAACTATGTTCAAAGCGTATTGTCACTCAGTGTAACCAAGGAATACGATCATTTGCTTACATCGCTCACACGTGTGTCATTTACCGCACATGTTGGCCGTGGAGAACGAGGTGTCGTTTATATAAGTAAAATAATGTTCAGATTATTTTCCTAGAAGTTTATAATACAAGGGAAAGGTGCAGATCGTCTTAGAATGTAAATTCAGTAATTAATGTCTCTTTTCTAAAATTGTTATATTCCCGGCCGACCGTGAGATTTCTCCCCTGGTGAACTCGCCAAGACCCCAGTATGACTCCCATGCATACTGGTACCTAACAAAGTTTGAAAATCTAGGGATTACCTGACTGCAATACCCAGTCAGTTTTGTCTAAAGAGTATGATCATTTAGCCAAATTGTGTAAAAATGCCAGTATATAATAGCCAATAGATAGGTGTGCTAACTTGCAGACCAGACACGCGTTCCAAGCGTATATTGGTGTTTGAACCACTTTGCCTCCTGGTTTCTTTATTTGGTGTTATGAATCATACGTGACAATGTAAGGGAAGTAACACCTGCGGGGAGTTTGGCCAATTCCTGCAGCAGTTACTTCCCTTTTGTCGTAAAAACATTTGATTTTGAACGGAGCTCAAGTGTTGTAATAAATCTCTGATAAAAGGAATGGCATACGGTTGTGAGCATTATAAATACATATAAATCACAAAATAGTCGACAATTTTTTTTTTAACTTGTGAAGGCATATGCAATTGATTTCACGTCATCTTATTAAATTTTCGTTATAGCTAAGATAAAATTTTCACTTGTCTAACTGTCTACCACAGTTTAAGGTAAACACATACATAGTTTATAGTTCAATGACCACCAAGTCGCACAAACGCGTGACTGTCATGTAGACCTACGTCAGGAAGAAAAATATACATGTTACATAAGTATTAATTTAAGTTAACTACAGTAAAATGTATATACAAAATGTATACTTAACTCTATCGTGTACGTTAACATAAAATTATGTCAACTTTGCTCCGTAACTTTATTTGACCGTAGATTTTGCAGTGTAAATGTAATATATATACAACTTACCCAAATCGTCGGCGACAATGAACACAATATTTGGTCGTTTCCCTTCGGAAGAACATGTACCAAGTATTGCTGCGATAAATAAACTATATGCAGTGAAATGCAGCAGCATCCTGGAATAAAGTATATCTTATGGTTCACCAAATGAACACATGAGGCAGTTAATTATTCCGTGTCGAGCTTGCACCATTTAATATTTATAACGTTTTATACGTATTGATTTACAAATACTACACGGGTAGAAACCGGATACAACGAATATTGAACTGTTAAATAATAGAAAATATGCTGCAATGCACTCTATTGTAACATGTACGCTAACTTCAGTAGGTTTAAAGCAAGTCAATTTGTCTTAAACTGTTAAATATAGTTATTAAGTTAGTAATAGTTACTTTTTAAAGCGTGCAAGGAATGAATGTGGTGGAATCACACTAGTTAATTAACCTTTCTTGAGATCACTTGACGTTGTAGGATTATTATACAGATGTCTTACATATTTCTATCGTTACTCTTAACGTTGTTATACCCCCCGAACTCACATTGTAAGGGGGTATACTGGATTAAGCTTTGTCTGTCTGTCTGTCTGTCCGTCCGTCCGTCCGTCCGTCCGTCTGTCTGTAGACGGAATCTTGTAGACACTAAATCTCCAAAACCCCTGGTCAGAATTTAATGACACATGTACTTCGCAGAAGTGATAAGAACCATGCCTGGGTGTGCAGGGTCTATGTCTCGGATCACTAGGTCAAATGTAAACGTCACAGGGGCTCGAGATAGTAAAATATTTTGGACGCTAAATCTCCAAAACCCCTGGTCAGTATTTAATGATACCATGCCTAGGTGGCATAGTCCATGTTTCGGGTCACTAGGTCAAAGGATAAGGTCACAGGGGCTCGAGATAGTAAAATCTTGTGGACGCTAAATCTCCCAAACCCAATGTTACAATTTAATGATTCTTCACAGAAGTGATAAATACCATGCCTAGTTGTGCGTGGTCCATATTTCGGGTCACTATGTCAGAGGTCAAGGCTACAGGGGCTCGAGATAGTAAATTCTTGTGCACTCTTAATCTATTTAACCCCTGGTCAGAATTTAATGATACTTCACAGAAGTGATAAGAACCATGCCTAGTTGTGCACGGTCCAATAATATTAAAGCATCAAATGTTACAAAAATTATTTACTGTGTCAGTGCGGTGTTCGTGGAGTATTCATCACCTTCAGTGATAGTTCAATTTTTTACTATTTCAAATATTTCAAAATGATAAGTGGAGACTACGTACATATTTCAAAACTTATTTTTTATCTCGATTTCTACTTGAGTTTAAATCTCATTAAATTTTCAAGTCTTGGCTATATTCATACTCATACATATTTTTTTCAGGTACTCGAAATCGATCATCCAACATCGGTGGTGGAATGAAACAATTTGCCCCGGGCATGGGGCAAAATGATACAAGCGAGGCAAAATGTGACACTTTAACATTCCGTAAATCAAAATTTTTAAAATGGTTTTATCTAAAACAACACAAGCAAAACACATGAGCAGATATATAGCTGAAAAGTTCCAACAAAATAAATGTCATGAATTGTCATTACATGTTAAAAATCAGGGGCGTAGCTTGAAAGAAATGAAAGTGTAAGCACATAATTTCTAGGGGGGTTCGGGGGCATGCTCCCCCGAAAAAAAAAATTAATCCCGTATCGCCACAGCTGCATTCTGGCGTATCATAGGGTATATTTTAGAGGAAAATAAAGAGAAAACATTTGTGAATTTTGCCACACTGAAAATCAATTATCTTAAAACTTATGCGCTAAAAAAAGCAAAGCATATGGTGGCATAATATGGTGGCTGATTTGGTACACTTTGGTGCGTCGTGCACCATAATAGCACGTACTAATCATAATAAAAACAATTACTTTAGATTAAAATCTTTTCGAACTTTATTTAGAATACAGTCATAAAAGTCCATTGCCTTGCACTTTTTCATTTCCGCAGTCGTGAGTGAGGGTAAAAGTTTTAAATCACTATCATTATTGTGTACATGTGCGACAGTTGTGACGGCTTTTTTGTTGGTGGGGGGGAGGGGGGGCGGGTAATGTGCCATTGCTAATGAGTTGTTAGCTATTGGTGAGAAAGAATAGTCGGAAAAGGGAGCGATGATGAAGTATCTGCATAAGAAAGGAATGTCAGGTCACCAAAGGCAATCCATGAAGGCGTGAAAAAAACACCTAGTGATGATTATCCTATCTTCATATTCAGCTATAAAGATATGGGTTGCTGAATTCAAGCAACAACCAGCACTGAAAATGATCCATGGTCAGGTCGTTTTAAAGATGCCACTAACGAAAATCAATTTGATGATGTACATCGTATGGTTATGAATTATAGAATATGCTATTAGCAAATTGCTAATACTACAGGAATGAGTTTAGATTGGCATAAGTCGTTAGAGTCATTACGCATGTCTGTTCTGGACATTTTACAACATCTTCACAATTTATTCCCTTGACCCTAGATGAGCTTTGATTGCGACAAATTTTTGATAAACAAATGTATTATTCTTAACAGAAACTGAAAAAGTGCTGTCCCTCAAAAGTGACGAATGCCCCCGAAAGAGGTGTCTCACAGTCTTTGTCCTCTCCATGTGCTCAATAATTGTGGTATGTAATTTTAAAATCCATGCGACACATCGGCTTGATGTGCTAGACATTTGTACCAAGTTATTTTTAAATCAATCAATGCATGACAAAGTTACAGTCCGGACACGAATGTGTGCATATATACAGGATTCAACAAGTAGAAAAGTTGCTGCGGGTCGCAGCAAAGAAGATAGCGTTGCCCAAGGAAATGATGATGACTTGTTTTAAAGGCAGAACTGTATTAGACTTCGGAACACGATTTTGAGACGTTAAAAAACTAGAGAGAGACATATAAAATCGACTGATTTTCTTCACTTGACTAGAACTGCCAACAAGAGTAGCCATATTGACCCTATATCGTCCACCTGAGTGCATGGCCTACTTATTACACAATGTGATCAAAATCAACCTTGATCTCTATGTGTTCCAGATTTAGTTAGGTCATCATCAAGACCGGAAGATTCTGGCTAATTCTCATAAAAACTGGTTATAAAATGTTACTTTTAGAGCAATAAAAAGTTATCTCTTGATCTGATCTTGTTACCTAGTTTTGGATCCAAGGTGACCACCATTCCAATATAACAAGAATAAATGCCAGAAGTCTTGTCAGAATTTCAAAATGTTTTGCAATAACAATATAATCACATGGATACTCTTAATATACTTTACAACTTTAATACAGGGGCCGATTGATTAAAACCAAAGAATAGAAAGAAGCAAGTTTTTTTCAAAGAGTCTTGCAATTACGACAATATACCCGTCAAATCCCTGGTTGCATTGTTTTATGTTATACTAATTGCTTATGACTACATATACAAAATTTATACAAGTATATTAAGTGGAAGTGTATGTTACCGTTCTTGCAAGGAAAACTTCGTGGCATACAGACTGTAATGTTTCCCAGAGTAGTAAGTATAAGATGATGTTCTATTTAATCATTTTTTTTACAATATGTCAAGAGTTTTTCTACCTAGAGTAATAGAGCAAAATCTAGAAATGTGTGCAAAGGAAAGTTTCCAAAGAAAACGGATGCTCCCTCTTTGTGTTATTCAGTAACATACAAGTATGAAAATGTATAACGACTATCATACAGGTGCACACATGTGTTTCTCTGAATTATTAAGTGCAAATGTGGCCATAATCGAACTTGACCTGTAAAGATGGATATTTACGAATGTAAATTGTATATAGTGGTCATCTGTAGTGAGCATAGGCTATATTCAATGCATTGTTGCTGTACTTTCTATGCGAATTTTAGATTTTTAAACAGTTTTCTTGACCATCATAATGGGGAGAAACAGTCCCGCAAAGATCGTAATGGCGGGTCTTTCAATTTGGAAAATTTTAATTGTTGGGGGTAAAAGACTACACCACGGAAAGCACGAAACGTACCGGAATTTTCCGCCGATATGAACAAAACAACATAAACAAAAACTCAGAACTCGGTAAAACATTAGCGGGCCTATATACACACAAATAAATCCATTCGGTGAACTAACATTGAATTTTATAGTTTCTATTACAGATGAAAACGTTTCGATACTGCTCTTAGTGCTCAATATTATTACTTCAACAATGAAAAATCTAGTTTGGTTACACATGTACCAAATGCAGATATTTTAAATACCGAAATAATAACGCTATTGTGTGTAAGTCATATCGGCGAAAATTTCTGGTACGATCGGCCTTTTGTGTGTTCTGGTCTGGTCTGGTCAGGGTTTTACCACATACCTAAATATTTACCGAAATGAACTATTATTTGCCGAAAAAAAAATTGTTTAATATAAATCACGATTATTCATCATTTTATCATTTAACTATTCTGTGCCTTTGTAGCAAATTTAGAATACTGCATTGTTTACCAGTGGAATTTAGTTCAACGTCAGTAACTTCAACGAAGTCTTGTCAGTATCGAAAACGAATTTATTCACTACTACCGATACGGTGATAAATTGATCATTGCCACCTCACCAGTGACTTCCAGTTACGTTACCCCAAACATACGTTGCGCTGAGGCGCAACGCAATTACCTTCAGACTCTAAGTGTGACCTTGACCATTGAGGTAGTGACGTGGCACGAATGTGTGCATATATAGAGGATTCCAGCTTGACATTGACCTTTGAGGTAGGGATGTGGGTCTTGCACGGGACACGTCGTCTTGATGGGCTGAACACATTTGTGCCAAGTTATTTTAAAATCCTTCAATGCATGACAAAGTTATAGTCCGGACACGAATGTGTGCATATATACAGGATTCCATAACCTTCAAACTCCAAGTGTGAGCTTGACCTTTGAGGTAGGGATGTGGATCTTGCACGGGACACGTCGTCTTGATGTGCTAGACATTTGTGCCAAGTTATTTTAAAATCCTTCAATGCATGACAAAGTTACAGTCCGGACACGAATGTGTACATATATACAGGATTCCATTACTTAAAAACTATAAGTGTGACCTTGACCATTGAGGTAGGGACGTGGGTCTTGCACGCGACACGTCATCTTGATGTGCTAGACATTTGTGCCAAGTTATTTCAAAATCCTTCAATGCATGACAAAGTTATAGTCCGGACACGAATGTGTGCATATATACAGGATTCCATAACCTTCAAACTCCAAGTGTGACCTTGACCTTTAGGGTAGGGATGTGGGTCTTACACGGGACACGTCGTCTTGATGTACTGAACATTTGTGCCAAGTTATTTTAAAATCCTTCAATGCATGACAAAGTTACAGTCCGGACACGAATGGGTGCATATACAGGATTCCATTACCTTCAAACTCTAAGTGTGACCTTGACCATTGAGGTAGGGACGTGGGTCTTGCACGCGACACATCTTCTTGATGTGCTAGACATTTGTGCCAAGTTATTTCAAAATCCTTCAATGCATGACAAAGTTAATAGTCCGGACACGAATGTGTACATATATACAGGATTCCATTACCTTCAACTTCTAAGTGTGACCTTGACCTTTAAGGTAGGGATGTGGGTTTTACACGCGACACGTCGTCTTGATGTGCTAGACATTTGTGCCAAGTTATTTTAAAATCCTTCAATGCATGACAAAGTTACAGTCCGGACACGAATGTGTGCATATATAGAGGATTCCAGTGTGACATTGACCTTTGAGGTAGGGACGTGGGTCTTGCACGGGACACGTCGTCTTGATGTGCTATACATTTGTGCCAAATTATTTTAAAATTCTTCGATGCATGACAAAGTTACTGTCCGGACACGAATGTGTGCATATATAGAGGATTCCATTACCTTCAAACTCTAAGTGTGACCTTGACCTTTGAGGTAGGGACGTGGGTCTTGCACGCGACACGTCGTCTTGATGTGCTAGACATTTGTGCCAAGTTATTTTAAAATCCTTCAATGCATGACAGAGTTACAGTCCGGACACGAATTTGTAAGTGCGGGCGGACGGGCAGACGGACGGACGGACAGTCTGACGGTGCGATTTTAATATGCCACCCTTCGGGGGCATAAAAAGTCTTCGAGAGAAAAAGGACATCTCAATCTCAAAAGACTTTTATAAGTCCCTCCAGTTCATTTTGTCTGATGTTTTTCACATGAGCAAACGTTTGACAAGAGATTCTGTGAATGTTAATGCCAGACAAACAATTGAGTAGGCTGAATTTTTCCAAAGAGCTTTTGAGACGTTTTCAGCAAAACCAAGAAATGTCTCGGGAGAATTGTGACGCAGGATATGAAATGGATCTAACGTTCAAAGTGAAAACATCAAGGTTCACCACCGAAGAAATTCTTGCAGACGACACCAGTAGCAAGGTTGTGAGATCAGTATTCCGGGATTACAAGGTGTTATCAAGGTGGATTATCTTCAGAATGGCCAAAGCATCACTGTGCAGTAATATGCTAATGAATAGCGAGAAAAACGGTGAGAAAAGTTCAGAGCATATATCCTCTTGCTTCCGAATAATGCATCTGCACACACCCGGCAAGGTGCAGTAGCTAAAGCTGCTGAGTGTGGCTTTGACTCCCCGTATTCAACTGATCTATTACCCTCGGATTTTCACCTCTTTCCCAAACTTATTGCCATTTTGACAGTGATAACGATGTCATTTGTTGTGTTGAAGCCTTTAAGGCAGTCCAGGAAAAGAACTTATATCGAGATTGAACTAAGGGTGATTTTAATGGAAAATGAATAGTAGTTTGAATATGTTTTGTATATTATGTTAGGTCTTGGACAGTTTTTGACGTATCCTCACTATGTGAATGATAAATACAGGGATACAAACCTTGTTTGTTTGTAGATGCTTGTTCTCGGCGCATTCCACCGAAATCGCAACCTGGCATTTTCGTTACTGAACATCGTGAAAATCAGTGTCATTTCAAACATTAAAATTGGTACAACAGACTATCCAAGTTTCTTCAAAAGCAGAGCAAAAGACTAGAACTGTCAATTTCAGGGGATCATGAGTGGTCTAATCTAGTATTAACAAATTACTACCTCAACGGACAAGTTCTTAAAACTTTTGGTTTAGTCATTAAAGTATATTTAGTTATTTACATTAACGAAATATTTCGCTTTTGCACAGGTCCACAAATAATATTGGTCAGATCCATACACCCCCTACCCCCTTCCTTTTTATTGCATATTTGGCATTTTTATATTTTTCATCTTTTGGGAAAAAGTATAGGCACGTGCCTACAGTGCCTATAGGAAGCTACGCCCCTGAAAATTTCCTTGGTGGGGGGGACTTTGTTTTCCTAAATTTTAGTTCCTTGGTTTTGAGTTCACCTGAAGTGCTCAACGGTGAACTACTGTCGACGTCTGCCCGCATTTACCTTGTGACTGAACATATTTATGGCCAAATCTTCATGAAACTTGACCTAAATCATCATGAAAGTTAATAAGAATGTTAGTCTCGACAATTTATAGGCCAATTTAGAAACTGGATCACGTGGGGTTAAAAACTAGGTCACCCGGTCAATCATAGCAAAACCTTGTGAACACTCTAGATTCCACATTTTGAACCCAGTTATTTTGAAATTAATCATAATGTATATTGATGAACTCTAGATCAGGTTCAAAACTTGGTCACATGGGTTCAATAACTAGGTCATTAGGTCAAATCATAGAAAAAACTTGTGAACATTTCATATCAATTATCTTGACAATTAATTGAAATCATAGAAAAATCTTGTGAGCACTCTAAAAGTCACATTCTGCATCCAATCATCATGAATGTTGGTCAAAATGTTTGTCTTTGTTAATTCTAGGAAGTTTGAAACTCGGTTACGTGTGACAAAACTAGGCCAGTCAAATCATAGAAGATGATGTAATCTATCATCATGAAATTTAGTCACGATGTTTCTCTTGCTGAACTCTATGTCAAGTTCAAAACAGGGTCACGTGTGGTCAAAAGCTAGGTCACCATGTCAAATCATAGAAAAAAACCCCGAGTGTTCCATTTAATCAGCTTGGTGAGCGATATAGGGCCATCTTGGTCCTCTTGTTTTGCAACTGCCATCAGGAGAGAAACAAGAGCAGTCAGTAGGACAGCGCGCTCGACTTTTTCAGTGCTTGCCAATAAAACAAAACTTTGACAGTTAAGGGCTCACAAGACTTTAACCAGGAATTTCTAGTACAAATCAAGAAACATTTTAAAAGAGTTATCTTCTCTTGCTTACAGATAGGTGTCATGATGGTACAGATGTACTCCGACTTTCAAAGAAATATCTCAAATGCTTAAGTCAACAAGTGGTCAAGCATGAAAATTTAAACTGAGTTTCTGAGTCGAAAAGGGCCATAATTCAAATAAAATCCTTGACAGAATTACCTTCCCCTGCTTATGTTTGGGGATCATGATGGTAAACAAGTATTCCAACTTTCAAAGTAATATCTCAAACAGTTTAGTCAAAAAGTGGACTGGTACTAAAAAACTTAACCAAGATTCTAAGTCGATAAAGAGCCTTAATTTTTAAAACAAATCCTTGACAGAGTTACCTTTTCTTGCCTACAGATGATGGTAATGATGTAAACAAGCATTTAAAGTTTCAAAGCAATATCTTAAAGGGTTAAGTCAATAAGTGGATTTTACCCATATTCAATGTATTTCTAAGTCAAAAAGGGGCATAATTCTGTCAAAACGTTGGTGGTACGAAAACCTTAACCAAGGTTGACACCAACGCAGACGCCGAGACGAGTAGGATAGCTCCCCTTTACATCGAAAATTCGAGCTAAAAAGGAATGGAACACCGTTTATCGTAAATTTTACTCATCTAGATTTGCCTCCCTTGATTTTTTGGAAATATTGCGTCTAGAGGGATGTTACTTTGTCTTTCCTAAATTTACGTCATTAAGATTTGTCTCCCTTGTTTTTTTAAAAGGTTTGGTCTCCGTTTTTTGTATATAAGAAATGAAACCTGGTGTTCCTCCGCTGTCCACTCAAACGTAGTCCCTTTTAAAATGTAGTGCATTTTTCTCTGTGTTTTAAAGCCACTTTCATGGCAGATTGTCTTTTGTTTGATGTTCAATCGTTAAAAGGACCCATTGCATGTGATGTTAATCCATATTACAGGTTTCATTGACCAAATCTGAAGAGTAAGCTAAAACGATACCTTTGGGGTATTCTTGCGCTTCTACTCGCAGATATATTTTGTTTACATTAATATTCCAGTAACTTGATCAGGACTTTCTTGCATCATGGTCAACATGCTGTGTTTTCGCTATTGTTTGTTTGTATATACAAAATGTAGACAGATCTTCAAAATAAAGGTAGTCGTGCAAGACGTGAAAGGCTGAAAATCATGACAAAAAGTAGCTGTATCTAAACGATTGTATATAGGAAACAGAAGAGCGCACAACTTATAAGATTATCTCCCTTGAACTTTTAAAGAAAAAAAATAAGTTAACTCCCTTTTTAGTCTTGACACTATTGGCAAAAATAGCACGCACAGTTTTAAAACCCGACGCCATGTATTACGTTATCACTGAGAGAAAGATGGGTTTTGCCACCGTCTCCTCTATAGTCGAGTTTGAAACAAATCGAGTAAGAAGCGGGACTAAACAGACGATATCAGATTTTCTATCAATATAATTATAGTCTTTTTTTGCAATCAACAATTAAATCATCCATAACACATGTACTATGATTTAAGACACATATAGTTTACACATTATTTGTAAACTGCTAACCTATCCGGAGTGAATTCGCCAGTACTTGTCAGTGGCAGTTAGTAAGGAAGGTAATTCCATAAATGGCTCTACCTGTACAATAGGTATAGAGAATCCTAGCAACGATGTCCCTCCAGTCATTGAACATACGCCGGCAACAAAGAAAGACTGCGGACCTGCAGCCTCTGCTATTCAGTCAGTAAATATTTACTGACTGCAAATTGAAGATGGACAAGTCACGGTTTCAGAAGCTTTAGCAGGCTAAGATTATTTAAATTTCATTGCTTAAACTTTTAACAGATCCCTGTTAACCGTCTTTACTGGTTGAAAGGGTTTCTGAAAGCGGTTCTGACACGACGAATCCCCGTTTTAACAGAATTGGTTTTATTTATTACGATACTGTACTAAAATCTCTTTCTAGCGAAAGCGAGCGACTAAGGGGGTAGTTGGTGTGAACATTTTGTACATGGCTGCAACTTCAAAAACGAGAAAGTAAATAAGTAGGTCAAGATCAGCCAATGTCGAAGTTGAAACCTACGTGCAAAGCATAGGAGCTCGGTGTCGGGATTATGCTACCTGAGCTGGCTCAGGGTGAGCTCTATTAGGATCGATGAATGTCCGTCGTCCGTCCACACTTAGTTCGTTAACACTCTAGTGGTCACATTTTTGCCTCAATTGTCACGAAACTTGGTCAGGATGTGTGTCTTAGTAATTACTCGGACGAGTTCGAATGTGGGTCATCTCGGATGAAAAACTAGGTCACATGACCCAAAAATAGAAAAATCTTGTTAAGGCTCTAGAGGCTACTGTTTCAGTCCAAATAGCCTGGCAATTTGTCAGAAAGCTTGTTTGGTCGATTTCTAGCTCAAGTTTTAATATGGGTCACCTAGGGTCAAAAACTAGGTCACACAGCCCAATATGGAAAAACCTTGTTAACACTCTAGAGGTAACATTTTCAGCCCAAATATCCTGGAAATTTGTCAGAAAGTTCTAGCTCAAGTTCGAATATGGGTCATCTGGGGTCAAAAACTAGGTCACACAGCCCAATATGGAAAAACCTTGTTAACACTCTAGAGGTAACATTTTCAGCCCAAATATCCTTGAAATACGTCAGAAAGGTTGTTTCGATGATTTCTAGCCCAAGTTCGAATATGGGTCATCTGGGGTAAAAAAACTAGGTCACAGAGCCCAATATGGAAAAACCTTGTTAACACTCTAGAGGTTACATTTTCAGCCCAGATATCCTTGAAATACGTCAGAAAGGTTGTTTCGATGATTTCTAGCTCAAGTCCGAATATGGGTCACCTGTCGTCAAAAACTAGGTCACACAGCCCAAATATGGAAAAACCTTATTAACACTCTAGAGGTAACATTTTCAGCCCAAATATCCTTGAAATTTGTCGGAAAGGTTGTTTTGATGATTTCTAGCTCAAGTTCGAATATGGGTCATCTGGGGTCAAAAACTAGGTCACAGAGCCCAAATGTGGAAAAACCTTGTTAACACTCTAGAGGTTACATTTTCAGCCCAAATATCCTGGAAATTTGTCAGAAAGGTTGTTTCGATGATTTCTAGCTCAAGTTTCAATATGGGTCATCTGGGGTCAAAAACTAGGTCACAGAGCCCAACTATGGAAAAGCCTTGTTAGTACTCTAGAGGTTACATTTTCAGCCCAAATATCCTGGAAATTTGTCAGAAAGGTTGTTACGATGATTTCTAGCAACTTTGTTAAGCAGTTGTACTCGGGTGAGCGATAAAGGGCCATCATGGCCCTCTTGTTCTTTTTTCAGTCTACCTGGTACTTCAGTGGTAAAATATAGAAGTTAAGATCCGGGGGAAAATAATATCACATTTTGTAAGCTTGGTTCTTAAATAAATGTAAAAAGACAAAGCAAAGCCGGAAAAAGCACAATCCCTACCTCAAGTTTCCATGATGCAAAACTGTTTACATGGTCTAAATTTCATTTATGTAGCTTCAAAAACAAAAAAGTAGGTCAGTAGTTCAAGTGACGCCGATGCGTGGCCAACTTGGACCAAACAGGGTAAAAAATGAAAAACATTGGTACTTCGCCATTAAGCAATGCTATAATGCAAGTCAATTGTCTCAGCTTTGGGCCTTGTGGTACGAGAAAAGAAGATTTTTCAAGATTTTTCTACATATTTCAATGTAAAATCAAAAGTCCGGAGGCGGGTCGATTTGACCAGAGTGGTTATGATTTGAAAATATTGACAGAAGACCATAACTCTATGCCTTGTGGTTTATGACAAACAGATTTTTTTTTATAAAGACCAATGTTAAAAGCCGGTGACCCCGAGGCAGTCAATTCTAACTCGGTGGTCAGGATGGTTACAGTCGTGGTAGAAGTCCTTAAGAACATGCTTCTTGCCAAGTATCTAAGCTCTGTGCCCTTTAATTTTGGAGAAGATTTTTAAAAAAGAATTCCCTATATAATTCTTGTTTGAAATCAAGTGACCCCAGGGCGGGGTCAGTTTTGACCCGGGGTTCATGGTTTGAACAATGTAAGTATAGGTCCACTACATAATGCTACATTTCAAATATCTAAGCTCTGGATTTAGACAAGAAGAGTTTTGAAATTTTCCTACAGAAACTTTTGTAAAATCATGTGACCCCCAGGGCTGGTCGGGGTTAACTTTGATCAGGGTCATGATCTGAACAATCATGGTACAGGTCACTTGACAATGCTACATCCCAACTAACTAAGCTCTGTGCCTTCCGTTTTGTAAGAAGATTTTACAAGTTTTTTTTTTTTCATTTCTTTTCCGTTCCCATGTCAGAAAGAGTTCCGCATAGAATAGATTTCTTTGAATACTTTTGGTAGAAGACCATCTAAGGACCATTCCTGTGAAGTTTCATAAAAATTAACCAAGAGGTTTAGGTGGAAAAGTCGTTCAAAGCAAAGTGTTGACAGACACACGCACGCACGACGATGGACAACCGCTTACCACAATACTTCGATAACGACAACACTGCTCGTTATTTTTCCACACTGAGGATAGTAAATCACGGTGGTGAAACAGTAGACCGACATGTATAACAAGAGGGCCAAGATGGCCCTATATCGCTCACCTTGGTACAAGTCCACTTGCCTGGTGGAAGATCACTAGATAATGTTATATACCAAATAAGTTTTCCTATATACGCCTTTGTAAAACAAATTACCCCCCCCCCCTCCCCCGGGCAAGGTCAATTTTGGTCCTGGGGCATAATTTGAACAAACTTTGAAGAGGTCTACTAGGCAATGCTACATGCCAAATATCTAAGCTCTAGGCATTGTGGTTTCAGAGAAAAAGGTTTTAAAAGTTTTCCCTATATAAGCCTATGTAAAACTAAGTGACCCCCGTGCGGGGTCAATTTTGACCCGGGGGTCATAATTTGAACAATCTTGGTAGAGGTCCACTAGCCAATGCTACCTGCCAAATATCTAAGCTCTATGCCTTGTGGTTTCAGAGAAGACGATTTTTAAAGTTTTTCCTACATGAGCCTATGTAAAACTAAGTGACCCCCGTGCGGGGTCAATTTTGATCCGGGGCTCATAATTTGAACAATCTTGGTATAGATCTACTAGCCAATGCTACATGCCAAATATCTAAGCTCTAGGCCTTGTGGTTTCAGAGAAGAAGATTTTTAAAGTTTTTCCTATATATTCCTATGCAAAACTAAGTGACCACCCCCGCGGGGTCAATTTTGACCCGGGGGTCATAATTTGAACAATATTGGTAGAGGTCCACTAGACAATGCTACATGCCAAATATCTAAGCTCTAGGCCTTGTGGTTTCAGAAGAAGATTTTTAAAGTTTTTCCTATTTGTTGCCATAGCAACCAGAGTTCTGCATGGAATGGAATTCTTTGAACAATTTTGGTAGAGCTTCATGCAAGGAACATTTCTGCATAGTTTTATCAACATTGGCCTAGAGGTTTCAGACGAGATGTCATTTGAATCAAAATGTTGACGGACGAGATACCACGGACAATCATCGATCAGAAAAGCTCACCCTGGTGAAGCCAGGTGAGAATGAAAGAACAAAATTGACAATGTGCAAATCACATCCATAATAAAATGTACCAAAGGCAAATTTGTATCTACCCGTTTCAAGAGTAAAGACACCCAAATCGTATCATTCACCATTTTTCATGAGCAAGTATATAAGAGACCAAAACAGTTTTATGAACAGAATTTATAAAGGGTAGATTGGCTTGAAATGGCTTCCTTTGTAAATTTTTGAAGTTATGCAAGATTTTTCTTCAATGCTATATACTTGTAGTTTTCAATTCGTGTTAAATGTCTAAATGAGAATAAAAAAAGGACGAGACATTCGAAGAAACCACAATGACTTAATGTTTTACTGTGCAACTACTTTATTCAATAAATTTATTCAGGTAAATACCTATACAAAAATATGGTTCGAAAATATAAACATACTTTTAGTTTAAACTACCGCGCACTTTGAAAAATACACTTAATGAAGATTGAAAACATACGTCCCTACAATTAATGAAGATTAAAAAAAGACGTCCCTACAATTCAAGCCCTTGAAAATAGTCATTCATAAAATTATAAAAATTACACTTCACAATCTTTTACCCACATTACAAAGGTTGAAACTAGCAGATAATCTCCCATACAAAAGATAATCAGTGTTTGTTTTACTTAATCCATTGCTGATCGGATAAGATTTTTAGTAACAATATTTACATTGTAACACGATGTACCACAGTATTTAAACGTAGCTAAGTATGTCCACTTGAGAAAATGATTTTAACTGAATTTTAAAATATCCACTTGGAGATAGCAGACACTTTAATAGGTAGCAATGTAAGAAACTAAAGGACTATAATATCAGACAGAAACACGAGGACACCACTCCCATGAAGTACATAGTCATCAGTTTTAACTTATTCTTTTAATCGCCTGGCTGTTCAGCTCAGCATGATTCTTAATATCAACAGCGCTCTCCCGCAAGTGACGATATGGGGTGAATTGGCAGTACAGACACTGAATATGGGATTTTTTGTTGCATGTGTGCAGTCCATAAGCAACCTATCTAAACAATTTCCTTTTGGCTCTACACCCCAAAACATTAAAAAAAAAAATAACCCCGGAAATTTAAAGGATAGCGTTCGAAAATAAAGTATGCAAAAAATACCAACATGCATTTGGATATGACAGAAGCACCATAGAAGTTAATGGACGATTTTGATTTTGAGACCAGAAAGCTTTTGAAATATAAATTTGAAGCATTATTCATGGTGGTTGGATACAAAAATGTCTTTATACTTTTTAAATTATAAAATTTGACCTGCTCATTTACTTTTTATTTCATCTTGACCAGTTTCAAACAAGACAAAACGAAAAGATTTTTGTTTATTCGTTAGTGTTCTCAGTGCCTAAAACATTATATTTTTCAAATCATTTTGCAAATATTCCAAGTAAACAATTTTGAAAAAAGATCTGGAGAAAATCGGTCAAAACTGAAAAGTGATGAAAATAAGAGCGTTTTCATGGGCCCTTTATCTGCTATATAGGACCGAAATTCGGCTCATTCCCCCACAAAATATTATCTAATTTTCCCCGTAACAATTTATTCATACCATGGAAAAAAGAGGGCTGAGACGGCCCTATATCGCTCACCTGTGACTTATGACAATATGTGACCAAACTTCAACTCTGAACTAAACATCATAAACACAAACATTCTGTTTGACCTTGACAAGACAAACCTTTTGACCAATTTACATGATGATTGGGTTGTAAATGTCACCTGTATGGCATACACAAGCTTTTAATCGGTTGACCTAGTTTTTTTTACCTTAGATTACCCATATTTATACTCAACCTTAATTTCATCAAGACAATCATACTGACCAAGTTTCATGAAGATCCAATGAAAATGCAACCTCTAGAGCATACACAAGGTTTTTCTATTATTTGACCCTGTGACCTAGTTTTTGACCTTAGATGACCAATGTTCGAACTCGACCTAGGTTTCATCAAGGCAATCATACTGACCAAGGATCATGAAGATCCAGTGAAAAATGCAACCTCTATAGCATACACAAGGTTTTTCTATTATTTGACCACGTGACCTAGTCTTTCACCGCAGATGACCAATGTTCGAACTCGACCTAGATTTCATCAAGGCATTCATACTGATCATGTTTCATGAAGATCCAGTGAAAAATGCAGCCTCTATTGCATTCACAACGTAAAGTGTGGACAGACAGACAGACGGCAGACACCTGGCGATCAAATAATATTTCCTTTTATTTACTGGTAAAAACCTATTGTTAGTGGATAGCATCCTTTTCCACTGACACATTTCCTTTAGAGAACAAACCGGTAAAATCATTTAACAAGACGGCCACCTGAGTGACATGAGTTATCAAGAAGAATAGTTTGATACATTTTCATTATTGTATGGTATGGTATATTAGGGTTTTATCGTTGGTACCGGTTTCCCATATGACCAACGCCCCCAGAAGAGTTTAGTTATTTTAGGTTTTCGGGGGATAGTGCAAGATACAGAAAGCGTCCCAATTCCAGAGACACCCCTGGTTCTTTATCATTCCAGGTTTTCACCCATACATGGGACCTCGGTTTTAAAGTCTCATCCGAAAGACTGTTAGTAATTTTAGTTGGTCAGCCCTGGGAATCGAACCCACAACCCCGAGTTTACAAGTCTCGTGCTCTACCTATTGAGCTATCCGGGCTGACCTTTTTCATGACTGTGCTAGCTTTATCTTTTATTTGTCATAGAGACTTAGTTATTAACCTCAAGTGACTCAGATTCAAAACATCAAGACAAACATTCTGACAAATTTTCATGCAAAAGTGGCCTCTAGCATGTTTACATTTTTTATTTGATCTTGTGAACTAGCTTTTGACCCCATAAGACCCATCATGAACCTGGCCTAAAATTATTCTGACAAATTTTCATGATGATGTGGCACCTTGAGTGTTAATAAATTGTTCTGTTGATTTGCCACGGTGATTTAGTTTTTTATCCAATATGACCAATTTTCAAAATAACCTAAATTTCGTCGAGACATTAATTCATTCTGACAAATATTTAGGAAGATCCAATGAGAAATACAGCCTCTATTGCATACACAAGATTTTTCTATGATTTGACCTGGTGACATAGTTTTTGATTTGAGATGACCCATTTTCGAACCTGACCTAGATTAACTGACTTTGATTTTTTAACATATTTGCAAACTTGTATGTATAGCCCAAATTTCATTATCAAGAAAGTAGGCCAAAAGGTCATGATCAAGGCCATCCGAGGGCAATTGTGAAATATGCTTACAAAACATATGACCCCTTCATTCCCATCCACCAAGTTACTGCAATGCTAGTAATTAGTGAACTGGAAGTCATCAGGGATCATCAAATTCTCATAAACAATAATCCTAACAAGTTTGAAGACACTAGGTTAAAAGGTTGCTGAGAAATTAAGCGGAAACATTTTTAAACCAAATGTCACTGCAACTAAAATCCTTTTATCCTAGACTCCAAAATCAATAAGGATTACTTTCAGAAATGTTCAAAAATTATAATCCTAGCAGGTTAGCCGAGCAGGTTTGAAAACTTTATGTCACAGCATTGTCATGTTTTTTAGCAGAAACAATCTTTAAATGCAAGGTCACTGTGACCTTAACCTTTGACCTTAAAGTGAATAGGTTTATTCTAGCCCATGACCAATGTCCCTACAAAGTTTGAGATGTCTAGGTCAAAGCCTTTTAAAATTTAATGATTCTTAAATACAAGGCTACTGTGACCTTGACCCTTGACATCAAAATGACAAGCGTTCATCTACTGTCCATGACCAATGTCCCACACAAGGTTAAAGACTTCTCAAGATATTGAGTCGAAACCTTTTTATAATGCAAGTCACTGTGAGCTTGACCTTTGGGCTACTGATTCAAAATCAAAATGGTGCATCTACTGTCCATGACCAATGTCCCTACCAAGTTTGAAACCTGTAGATCAAAGTCACCTCATGTTATTGAAGTGAAACCAAAGATCTACCTACAATATAGCCCAATCCAAATTACATTACCGTAGCTTAAAAAACATGAACACATCCTAACTAACTTTATTGATAATACGGAAAAAATGTGGCATCTGTTTTTCCCTATGATTTGTCCTGGTGACCTAGTTTCTGACTCCATGTAAACCAGATAAAAATCGACCTAAGAGTTCATCTAGACATACATTCTGACCAAGTTTCGTGACATTTTATGTAGCTTCTCGAGTGTTCACAAGGTAAATGTGGACAAATGGTAGGCATCAGATGACAGACAGAAAGACAGACCAAGGACATCAGGTGATCACAATAGGTCATCTTGAGCACTTTGTGCACAGTTGAGCTAACAAGAGAATCATGATGGCCATATATGGCTCAACTGAGTAAATGGAGAACATCTGGAATACATGATTAGACATGCACAGTTCCCAACAATAAAGATAATAATTATGCATTGGAGTTGAGCTCTGCGGACAATTTTTGGTTGAGGACCATCCAAGCAACAAGCCTGTGAAGTTTGGTTGAAATTGTACAAGTGGTTAAGGAGATGACTCTTTTAAAGGTTTTTCTATTTTTAGCTCTGGTGGCCATCTTGTACAGCCAAGTGACAATGAAGTCTGGTCCAGTGGTTAAGGAGAAGATGTCTTTTAAAGATTTTTCTGTTATTAGCTATGGTAGCCTTTTTGTGCCGTGCAGCAGAACTGTTTGAGTAATTTTGAGGACCATCTAAGGAACAATCCAGTGTGAAATTTGGTTGAAATTAGCCAGGTGGTTATAAGGACAAGATACTGTTTGAAGGTTTTTCTATTTTCAGTTTTGACAGCCATTATGAGCAGAACCATTTGAGCAATTCTGGTAGAGGACCATCCAAGCAACTGGTTGAAATTGGCCCAGTGGTTAAGGAGGAAATATTGTTTAAAAGTTTTTTTTCTATATTTAGCCTTCACAGCCATTTTGTGCAGAGGAGTTGAACCATATGAGCAATTTTGGTTGAGGACCATCCTTGGAACAATCCTGTAATGTTTGGTTGAAATTGGCCACGTGGTTAGAGATGTCATTGAAGCAATTGTTGATGACAGACAACAACAGACAATGATGACCGACATTCTATCATCACATAAACTCACCGTTGAGCATTTCAAACTAGAGCTATCACTAAATGTGATTAATACCCCCGAAAGACTGCTTTATAAACTGAGGAATTTCGTAGTAACTGAATACCTTGCAAAAAAAAACTAAAATAGAGATATCGTTCTTGGCAATAACTCTGTAATTAGTCAAGATAGAGCTATGGTTCTTGTACACTGCACTTCCTCTCATTGTGCTGGACCATTGTATGAAGTTATATTGCATTCCAACCTGTAGTTTTCAAGTTATGCTCTGCGACAAGGAAAAGTGAAAATGGGCAATAACTCTGTAAATACTCAAGATAGAGTTATGGTTCTTGTACACTGCACTTCCTCTCGTTGTGGCAGACCATTGTATGAAGTTGTATTGAATTCGAACTGGTAGTTTTCTAGTAATGCTCCGGACAAGGAAAGGTAACAAAGGGCAATAACTCTGTAATTAGTCAAGTTAAAGTTATGGTTCCTGTGCACTGCACTTCCTCTCAATGTACTTGACCATTGTATGAAGTTGTACTGAATTCCAACCAGTAGTTTTCAAGTTATGTTCCGGACAAGGAAAAGTAACAAAGGGCAATAACTCTGTAAATACTCAAGATAGAGTTATGGTTCTTGTACACTGCACTTCCTATCATTGTGCTAGACCATTTTATGAAGTTGTATTGATATCCAACCTGTAGTTTTCAAGTAATGCTTCGGACAAGGAAATGTAACAAAGGACAATAACTCTGTAATTACTATAGATAGAGTTATGGTTCTTGTGCACTGCACTTCTTCTTATTCTGCTTGCTCATTGTATGAAGTTGTATTGAATTCGAACTGGTAGTTTTCTAGTAATGCTCCGGACAAGGAAAGGTAACAAAGGGCAATAACTCTGTAATGAGTCAAGTTAAAGTTATGGTTCCTGTGCACTGCACTTCCTCTCAATGTACTTGACCATTGTATGAAGTTGTACTGAATTCCAACCAGTAGTTTTCAAGTTATGCTCCGGACAAGGAAAAGTAACAAAGGGCAATAACTCTGTAAATACTCAAGATAGAGTTATGGTTCTTGTACACTGCACTTCCTATCATTGTACTAGACCATTTTATCAAGTTGTATTGATATCCAACCTGTAGTTTTCAAGTAATGCTTCGGACAAGAAAATGTAACAAAGGACAATAACTCTGTAATTACTATAGATAGAGTTATGGTTCTTGTGCACTGCACTTCTTCTTATTCTGCTTGATCATTGTATGAAGTTGTTTTGAATTCCAACTA
Source organism: Saxidomus purpurata (assembly GCA_022818135.1). NCBI lineage: Eukaryota > Metazoa > Mollusca > Bivalvia > Venerida > Veneridae > Saxidomus > Saxidomus purpurata. The sequence continues at coordinate 51,825,477 of JAFMSR010000004.1, forward strand.
GTAGTTTTCAAGTTATGCTCCGGACAAGGAAAAGTAACAAAGGGCAATAACTCTGTAAATACTCAAGATAGAGTTATGGTTCTTGTACACTGCACTTCCTATCATTGTGCTAGACCATTTTATGAAGTTGTATTGATATCCAACCTGTAGTTTTCAAGTAATGCTTCGGACAAGGAAATGTAACAAAGGACAATAACTCTGTAATTACTATAGATAGAGTTATGGTTCTTGTGCACTGCACTTCTTCTTATTCTGCTTGCTCATTGTATGAAGTTGTATTGAATTCGAACTGGTAGTTTTCTAGTAATGCTCCAGACAAGGAAAGGTAACAAAGGGCAATAACTCTGTAATGAGTCAAGTTAAAGTTATGGTTCCTGTGCACTGCACTTCCTCTCAATGTACTTAACCTTTGTATGAAGTTGTACCCAATTCCAACCAGTAGTTTTCAAGTTATGCTCCGGACAAGGAAAAGTAACAAAGGGCAATAACTCTGTAAATACTCAAGATAGAGTTATGGTTCTTGTACACTGCACTTCCTATCATTGTACTAGACCATTTTATCAAGTTGTATTGATATCCAACCTGTAGTTTTCAAGTAATGCTTCGGACAAGAAAATGTAACAAAGGACAATAACTCTGTAATTACTATAGATAGAGTTATGGTTCTTGTGCACTGCACTTCTTCTTATTCTGCTTGATCATTGTATGAAGTTGTTTTGAATTCCAACAAGTAGTTTTCAAGTTATGCTCCGGACAAGGAAATGTAACAAGGACAATAACTCTGTAATGAATCAAGAAAAAGTTATGGTTCCTGTGCACTGCACTTCCTCTCAATGTACTTGACCATTGTATGAAGTTGTACTGAATTCCAACCAGTAGTTTTCAAGTTATGCTCCGGACAAGTAAAAGTAACAAAGGGCAATAACTCTGTAAATACTCAAGATAGAGTTATGGTTCTTGTACACTGCACTTCCTCTCATTGTGCTAGACCATTTTATCAAGTTGTATTGATATCCAACCTGTAGTTTTCAAGTAATGCTTCGGACAAGGAAAAGTAACAAAGGGCAATAACTCTGTAATGAGTCAAGAAAAAGTTATGGTTCCTGTGCACTGCACTTCCTCTCAATGTGCTTGACCATTGTATGAAGTTGTATTGAATTCCAACCAGTAGTTTTCAAGTTATGCTCCGGACAAGGAAAAGTAACAAAGGGCAATAACTCTGTAAATCCTCAAGATAGAGTTATGGTTCTTGTTCACTGCACTTCCTCTTATTGTGCTAGACCATTTTATGAAGTTGTATTGAATTCCAACCAGTACTTTTCAAGTTACGCTCCGGACAAGGAAATGTAACAAAGGACAATAACTCTGTAATTACTATAGATAGAGTTATGGTTCTTGTGCACTGCACTTCTTCTTATTCTGCTTGCTCATTGTATGAAGTTGTTTTGAATTCCAACTAGTAGTTTTCAAGTTATGCTCCGGACAAGGAAAAGTAACAAAGAGCAATAACTCTGTAATGAGTCAAGATGGAGTTATGGTTCTTGTGCACTGCACTTCCTCTCAATGTGCTTGACCATTGTATGAAGTTGTATTGAATTCCAACTAGTAGTTTTCAAGTTATGCTCCGGAAAAGGAAAATGCAAGACTGCCTGACCAACCGACCGACCGACCAACCACCGGGTGACTCTTATATACTCCCCTAAACTTCGTTTCGGGGGTATAAAAATAGTTCTAAAATTTGTATATAATCCTCTTCAACCACCAAAACATTTAAAAAAATGTAGTTTTTTTATAATAACTGCAGGGTACAGCCTATTACTTTAATAAAACATCCCTTGAAGGCCATGACAAACCAACATTTACTACAATTGGGACAATGGTCAACACATGTTCCCGAGTTACAGGTGGCAATCGTTAAAAGTGGTCATTTGACCACAGTTTATCTAGGGCCAACCAAAGTCAGCATCAAAAGTCCATAGTAATCCATGGGCATAATAAACCTTGACAAATATATAATGATTTAAATACACCTGTTAAAAAAGGTGGCCCAAGGCAGTTTCAATCAAACATTTGCATGAAATTTGGAATAAGCATTGTGCATGCAAAACTTTAACCAGGATTTCTAACTGGGATATAATTTTGTCAAAATCCATCTAATAGTTCTAGGGTTTGAGGTGACCTTGGTCATTGACCCGAGACATGAATTGAAAAATAGTGCTACCTGATGCAAAACCTTGAATTTCAAAATAAAACGAGGGCCATAATTTGAATTTAATTCATTCAAGACTTATATTACTTGGTGGTTTCACTTTTATGGAGTTTAAATCTAAGCATTATATTGGTCCATTAGATATGACCTTGCTAGAAAAGTTAACCTTGCTGGGAACTTGACCTTGCTAGGAACTTGACCTTACTAGGAACTTGACCTTGCTAGTAACTTGAACTTACTAGTAACTTGACCTTGCTAGTAACATGACCTTGCTAGTAACTTGACCTTGCTAGGAACTTGCATACAGAGCCAACGCTTGCACTACTCTTAAAATAGCAGAGAAATAAGAGAGTTTCTATAGTCAACTTCCAGAATCCCAAATCAGTTTCAGCTAAGTCTTTCATTATCATGTATTCTCAGTGTAACTTTCACAAATTTATAATGTAGGGTTAATGCACGTTTTATCTTGTTATAACATCTGCAGAATCCCAAGGGATGGTTGGTGCCTGAGCCCGTGAGGGCGAGGGCACCAACATGTCCTGAGGGCTTCTGCAGTTGTTATAACACGAAAAAACATTTGTTAACGCTATCCTAGCATAAATAGCATAAAAATCATAAAAATGAAATGCTCTTACTGGTTTGACGTTCAATAATACGCGGGACAACGTCCGTATTGTTTACATCATATTTATGACGTCACCAGCGTTTTTTAGCCCAGCACTGTTGACGTCATACATGATGTAAGACTTGGGAGACAGGTCCATTGTTTACATTGGCCATGTACTGCACATAAATGAAACCGGGTTATAACGGCGCGTGAATCTCCCTGTTAACACATGTTTTCCTCCTGTTAAAACACCAGTAAAATTGGCAAAAATAGCACATTTTATGCTAGAATGTATGTTGCAAAACAGCAAAATCTAGACAAGACTGATATTTTAACTATAATGGGCAGCTTTGAAGCCATCTTATCTACTGTTTAACTGAATAATATTTAAATAAACTGCATTGTAATGTATAAAAGGAGTACCTCTAACAATTTATAATTTCCTGTATGCTGTCTGCTTTTCAGGTGGTAAATACTCACTTATTAACATCGGGTGTCCAAATTAATTAACACTTTAATAATGGTTTAATACAGCCAAGCTTAACATTAACTGGACTCTCCCTTTTCTGACTTTTAAGAGGGTCAGGAAACCTTAACTTTTACCAAACTAGCAGTAAGTGATAATGGTTTTTAAACCAGTGTAGATCATGATCTGTACTTTTTGCTTCTCTTTCAGTAAATTTTCAGTTAGCTACCCTTTGAACAAATGGTTCTGTTCAAATATTCCATTTTAGAAATTTAACTTAGAAAGGAAAACATTTTGAAAATTAAGACAAAACTGCTTCTTAGTAACAAACTTTATTTATAGTCAGATTCTACCTTAACGATAACACTTTTTGAAAAAATACATAAAATATGCTTTTATTCACTAGCATGAGTTGAATATTTAACTCATTTTGAAACATGTTAAAAAAAGTGATTAATTTGCATAAAAGAGTACGGAAACCACACCTTAATATTAAAATCCTACTTTTGTTATCTTAAAATTGAGTAAAATTACAGCAATAAAAGCTGGAGCAAGTTACAGGGACAGGTGTACTATAATATTACACCTACTGTTAGATTGTTCAAGTTATCATTATAATACTGTCAAATTTGTATACCAGGCTTTTATCTGATTTTACGAAATCCCATAAAACGGTCAGTAATGATGGATTAAACGCGAGATGGAGTTTAAAGTGAAATAGCCATGTGCTTGCATTTATTGAATCAAATATGGATGATATATTTTATGCACAAACGTGGTAAGTACTTGCCATTGAGTTGACAGTTTTAAATGACCAGCGTTACTTCATTGAAATAATTTTGCAGGATAATTTAGTGTTACATGTATATAATCAGGGTTCATATAATTGAAATATTTAATATGTTACTAAGCAAAGATTCATTATTTTAAAATCAGTATGTTAAGTAAAAGACAAAAACATGTGTGTTTGACCTTTACTTTTTACTGGCGACCTCAAACATGTTTATAAGAAAATAATCAAAAGACCAAATTTAAAATGTTTCTGAGTTAAAACAAAGGGACCGTGTGATTTTCCCCCTGGTGAACTTGCCAAGATCTCTTAACAGGCTGAACACATCTCACGATTGTGGTAAATAACCCGATCTAGCTAAAACATGAACAATAGAAAACCACAATCTTTTTTAAATAACTTTTTTCTAAGAAAAAGTGCTAGTTATTTTTTTCGCAGAAGATTAATTAATGAAGATAGACCGGATATTATACCAATTATTGTTTGCTTTTGCAGTTGTCAAAAAAGTCAAGATACCGAGATATAATGTAAACATACAGTGAAAAGCTTAAAATGTGTTTTTTCAAAGAAAAAATATGTTTTTTCCCCCCAAGAAAAAATGTTATTTAAAAACTTGTACTTTTCTATTGTTTATGGTTTAGCTTGATCAGGGTATTTAGCTTGATTGACTATTAACTCAACTGGGAGATGTGCTCATCTTGTTTAAGCAATGAAATAGTATTAGCGGTTAGTGTAGGTTTTTTTAATAGACTAAAGGTAGCATATAGAGAAGCCTCTAAGATAACCGTAATTTATAGCCAGTTTTGATAAACAAAGTAGCAAAACGTGTTAACCTTGATTACCATAAAGTGTAGTCTTTTCTTTAAGCAAACAGTGTAAACTCAAAATAGCATTAAGTGTAATATTACCTTCAATAGCATAAAGTATAAACCCTAATTAGCATAAAGTGAAGGATCTATTAAATAGCATAAAGCATGACCCAAAATTAAATAGCAAAAATTGTTTGCCCTCAATAGCATAAAGTGTACGACCTAAGCAGCATAAGTGTAGACCACTTATAGCTTAAAGTGTAGACCACATAACCATAAAGTGTAGACCACTTATAGCTTAAAGTGTAGACCCTGAATAGCAAACTGTCAGGAATTAAGAATAGCATAAATTATAAAAGTGTAGACCTTTGTATGCAAACAGTGTAGACCACAAATAGCATAAAAAGTGGATCCTAAACTTTTTAATATATCTCAATGTAAAATAAAGTGGCCATCGGGACAGGGTTGATTTTGACAAGGGGTCATATTCTTTGACCAGTCAATTATACATCAGGTATTTACTTTATCTTCTGGGCCAATGACTGACACACTTTATATCAGACAGTAAACAATATCACTCACAACATAATAAGCATAAAGTGCAGACCCTAAAAAGCAAACAATATAAATCATGATTTTAAGGTAACTTATTTTATTGACACACTGCCTCTGTGGTCCAGTGGTTAAGAGTCGCTGACTTGAGATCACTGTAACCTCTCATAGATTGAGGTGCCTGCTACCGACCATGTCTCCTCATGAGAGATAGTTGGCAGTTTCTTACGGAGGATTGGAGTCTAGTACTGGTTCTACCCAGGAACAATTGTTAAGTAAACTATCCGCCTGTTAAGATGACTATATAAGGTTGGAACGGTTGTTAAACAACAACATATTTTTCTGACCAGTTTTTTTTTTCACTTTAAGATCCTTCTGACATTGACCTCTGGCTACATAATCCCCGGATAAGTAGTCCTCAAATAAGTAATTTAGTAATCCCTAAAGCACTCACCAACGGTCAGACCTCAAACACAGAAACATGAATCTTGCGACTGTGAGAAAAGGCAGCAGAAACCATGAGAAAAGGTAGTGGAAACCATGAGATTAGGCAGTGGAACAAAACTGTGAGAAAAGGCAGTAGAAACCATGAGAAAAGGCAGCAGAAACCATAAGAAAAGGCAGCAGAAACCATGAGAAAACACAGCAGAATCTATGAGAAAAGGCAGTGGAAACCATGAGAGTAGGCAGTGGAACGAAACTGTGAGAAAAGGCAGCAGAAACCATAAGAAAAGGCAGTGGAAACCATGAGAATAGGCAGTGGAATTAAACCATGAGAAAAGGCAGCAGGTTACACACTGCAGCTTATCAAAAAATAATTATATAATCATAAACCCTTGGCTTAGGTGAGAGAGAGATAAAATGTAAATAACTATTTTGTAAATTCTTTTGACTTTGTACAAAATTTGTCTAACAAGCCATTAATAGAAGACACAAACCCAAAAATAACTGTCAAGTTCCTAGCTGTTTCAATATTAAACCAACAAAAACTTTTAATACCCAGAAAAAAACATATAATTCAATTTCTGACCCTAACCAAGGTTTGTGAAAACACCCGTTATAATATAATTTACATCTTTAAAATTAACTGCAGCGTCAACTCTATTATTTAGCCTATCAAATTCATGGTATAATTTTCAATTTAGCATAAAATAGCACATCAGATTACTTATCCATGACTATATAATTTCAGATGCTCCGTTAGATTTGGGGAAAATTGAAAATTTAAATTTTCATCAGTTGAATAATGTTTAACATACTGATAGCAGGATATAACATATTAAATGTAAGTCTTTTCAACAACATGTTTTTGCTTAATCATTTAAGCTGGTTTGTTTGTAATAGTTAGTGTTTAAAAAATCGTATGAGTTTCTGACACTAAAAGTCCCCGGATCTGTTTGAATTAATTGATACAATAAAATTAATTTACTGATAGCAAAATGATGTCTATTCACTCTAAAACAAAGTTGACATATGCCTATCTTTCATAATCAAGTTGTTTGCCATGAGAAATAGTTGCTAGAAAGCCTATCTTATTTTTTGCAATATCATTAAAATAAATACTGCACTAATTATTTTTATCATGTACTTTTCGATCCAAAAAGCAAAGTTATGAATGTTTTTGGTACAAATAAAGGTCATTTCTACTGGTAAGACATCTTAGAGCTACTTGTAATTGTGGTCCTCGGACTTCAAGTTTGTGAAGCGTTTTTGTAACAGTTGGTATCTGCACATGCTGACTGCAGTCTTTATTCCAATGAAATACCAAACTCATACAATGATTTTGTCTGATCTGCTTGTTTTGCTTAGGAACATATTTTGTACTTTTTTTTGCGTACATTTACTGCATAAATTGTATTAAACTCAGCAGTCTATACCATTTGCTATTCAGTCATTATATTCTAACATTTTATGTAAACACTATCTGGTAACATAAAATCCAAATTGACAATCAACACTGATTTGTGAATGCATTAAGGAAAATGTAAATTTATTTTAAAATTAAACTTTACCCTGCCAATATCTTAAATTATTCTGTCAATCTTTCAATAATTTGGACTGTACCATTAATTATGTAAACAGACATCCACTGAAAATTTACTTCCTAGCAGTCTAATCATGATCTGCACTAGTCACAATGGCAGAATCACTTGATGTTAGCAATGTATGCACCACATGTCAAAGATTGTGTCACAATTAACAAGACTTATAGTGACATCCAGTTTCAGGTATATATATTCTGGTTGTGAATGGTGGTATGATTGGGGTCTCATCCAAATATTAAGCTAACATAAGTGCTCTTTTGGACGGACCTTGATAAAATTCTCATCAAATCAAGGTGGTATGATTAGTCAAAGACTGGAAGCTTAATTCTTTTTATCAAATTTTGAAATGACTTGGCTGAAATATTCACTTTACAGTCTGGCCATACTTAGAAGTTTCAACATTTTAAAAAACAAGTTCTGGTACAAGACATGTTGACTCAATCCAAGTCTTTGTTATCATGAAAGAATTTTTTTGATAAAGGTAAAACCCAATTTTTATATAACTTGGCCTAAATCATGTACCATATTACAAATCACCGTTAAAAGTATTCAATTTATACATTAAATTACTGCTATCAGATGAAATTTAATCATTATATCCACTCATTTTGCATGGATAATTAAATTTCAAGATTTTTTCTAAAACTAGCTATTAGTCTACTATCCAAATTGTATCTTACTATCTGATACCCGGACCTTTCTTTCATAGCTATGTATTATGTTTTCAAAACAATTTCTACCTCCCCAATGAGGTTTCAGGGTTCAATAAAAATGGAAACTGATCCAGGAAAGTTATTACATTGGAGATATGTTTTATATTTATTTATGGCAACTAATTCAGCCGGATTAGTTCAAAATGCCTTTTTGACCAATGTTAACTAAATGCTTTTGACTAGTGTAAACTAAATGCCTACTGATGATACTCTCGTATTAAGCCATACTCTTATAAGACGTGGACCCAACTTTGCGTTAAAATCGGCAGTTTTTTGCCAAGACCCTCGTATAAGATTGCCTTATAAGCAAGTATCCAACAGTAGTATACTTCAAATGCCTTTGACCAATGAAAACAAATTCAAAATTTTTCTTAATAAAGTAAACCAAACATTTTTGACTAGTGTTAACCAACTGCCTCTGAATATTGTAAGCTAAATGCCTTTTTGATCAATGTAAACTAAATTTTTCTGACCAAAGTAAACCAAATGCCTTTCACCAGTACAGGTCAACTGCCTTTGACAAATGTAAACCAAATGCTTTTGACTTATGTTAACCAAATGCCTTTGACCTAAGTGTGACCTTGACCTACAAGGTAGATCGCTGGTGTGGTGCATGATTTTCATTAGGATATGGGCAACAATAACAAGATGTTATTTCAAAATCAGTTTATGCATGTACAAGTTACAGCCCAGACATAAAGCACTGGTATATAACCCTATGTTGCAGGTTTGAAGCCCCCAAGTGTAATCCTGACCTTCATGGTACTAAGCTCCCAGTACATGACACACCCTTGTGCTATGAACAACAACTGTGTAAAGTTATTTGAAAATCGGTGTATGCAAATAGAAGTTAGACAAGACGTGCGGACAGACTGACGGACGGAACAGAGCAAACATTGTAGTACTGTGTTGGATGTATTTTTTCAGTACCAAGTACCAAAGATAACACAATAAACAGGAAGCTCTTATTTCCATTGTGGTCCTTTTTTCTTTCTTTATTAGACAAAAGCAGAAACAAGGGAATCTGGGTACCAGACCCTAGCTCTTTTATCTAGACCCCTTGGTTCTTTTACATGCCACAGTGCTACAGAACTAAATGATCTTTGATGTTTGGGTCTGATATGTCCGAATGTTACGTTTTCTACATTGCAAGCGGCAGATGCTAACCTGATTTTGCACAAGAAAATTGTATATTACTCCGAAAGTAAAAAAAAAATCTGATTTTTTTCTGAGTGCAAGCCTTTCAAAGCAAAAGATGCAATCTAGTAGGTGACACCTTTACCTACCCTACACCGACTTCTATATTTTCTTTATTCTGGACAAACTGTATCTTCAAAAAATTTTATCACGAACTTAGGCAATTAAAATTCCATATAATATACAAAAATTGGTGTAATCCATTTTCCATTGCTGCATAAAGTCAAAATAGCCATTGGACGCATTAATTTCTACTTATTTTCAATTACAATGCATTTATTTTGACATTAGATTATTTAATTGCAATTCTAAAAATGTCACATTCTATACTGGATTGATCTCATAGTGCAAGGTGATAAAATTCTAAATTGAGTGTTTTCATTTTATCAACACCTTGCAAACTGGATAAGTGTCATTTTTTTTAATTTTCTGTAGTTCTAAATTATCATTTTTCTTTATGGTTTAAACTGTTGGCATAAATGGATCAAAAACATAAGAAAAAATTCTCTGAAATACTTAGTGTAATTCTAATTGTTGTGTCAAAATCATTAATTTGTGAGAAAAAAAAGAGAGATAACTTCCTATTTATACCTACTATATTATAATACAATATAGAGAAAGAAATTTCACAGTAAACATGATTGCATTGTCTTAGCTGTTGTTTAACTGTCAATTAACAACATGCCTGAAAATTATACCATTGATCATAGCAATCTAAAAATATGATTATATCCATCATCTCATTCAAAACATGGATAAAACATGATATCATGTCTCATCTCCTGGATTAAACAAAACTGACAACAAGATTCATGTACATTGTAATTAAGAATAGCTGTCTGAGTTCCTGATTTCCTGTCTCATCTCACATGTAATATTGTTTCTCAGGGTTCAACACCCGTCTCAACCATATTTCAGTTATTCTTTACAGACAGGAAGCCGACCTAAACATCATTCCTAAAAGGACCAGTACCAGAACCTTAGGGTCCTTGTGAAAATGACAACTTTCTCACATAAAGGGCCATGATCTGTAGCAGGGCTTTAACCATGACTCTAAAATAAATGTGGGGTTACCTTTGTCAGCAACTCTATTATAACATAACCTAGGAGGTGGTCTTGTAGTGGTAAACTGAATGTATTTTCATGATTCATTTCATGTATACTGGTTCAACATGATGTCATGTCTTGTTTCATGAATTATAAATGGATTGACCATTAGTCAAAAACAGGATTACATGTTTCATATCATATATGATAATGATAGAACTCCTACATTTCAAAATTTTGTCTAACTCTCAAGTCTTCACTTGGAAAAGTTTTATAATTAGGGATATTTTTTAATTTTTGGGCACGAAATCAGATGGATTTTAAATCAAATGCAGTTTCAAAGGTACTTGGAGTCTCAAGTTTCACTTTCTTAAACAAAATGCTTTTTTATTTTTGTGCTAATCAAAAACCCATCAAAATATAGAAGTCCAATCTTTAAATATTAAAAATCTTTGATCTTGTTTTGAATTGAAAACCTTACAAAAGACTGTCATTTAAATTACAGTATTCCATTTTGTACAACATGAAAAGCAAATTGGTGAAACAGCATTATCTCTATTTAAACTGTTGGAGTATTTTTACCGGAAGTCAAACATAGCAAAACCTCTTGAAATCAGCATGGCAGTATCTATGCTCACTATAGTCTCAGGTTTAAAGGGCTTTTTTATCTTGCAGTCAGACCTAAATTGATCCTGTTTGCTACCAAGCAACCAGTCTGACTTGAATCCATACTGTTTCAACTCTGCAACCAGTCTGACCTAAATCCATACTGTTTCCACTCTGCAACCAGTCTGACCTCAATCCATACTGTTTCAACTCTGCAACCAGTCTGACCTCAATCCATACTGTTTCCACTCTGCAACCAGTCTGACTTAAATCCATACTGTTTCCACTCTGCAACCAGTCTGACCTAAATCCATACTGTTTCAACTCTGCAACCAGTCTGACCTCAATCCATACTGTTTCAACCCTGCAACCAGTCTGACTTAAATCCATACTGTTTCAACTCTGCAACCAGTCTGACCTAAATCCATACCGTTTCCACTCTGCAACCAGTCTGACTTAAATCCATACCGTTTCCACTCTGCAACCAGTCTGACCTAAATCCATACCGTTTCCACTCTGCAACCAGTCTGACCTAAATCCATACCGTTTCCACTCTGCAACCAGTCTGACCTAAATCCATACTGTTTCCACTCTGCAACCAGTCTGACCTAAATCCATACTGTTTCCATTCTGCAACCAGTCTGACCTCAATCCATACTGTTTCCACTCTGCAACCAGTCTGACTGCAATCCATACTGTTTCCACTCTGCAACCAGTTTGACCTAAATCCACTGTTTCCATTCTGCAACCAGTCTGACCTAAATCCACTGTTTCCAACCTGCTAGTAGACTGACCTCAATCCATACTGTTTCCACTCTGCAACCAGTCTGACTTAAATCCACTGTTTCCACTCTGCAACCAGTCTATCCTAAATCCACTGTTTCCACTCTGCAACCAGTCTGACCTAAATCCACTGTTTCCACTCTGCAACCAGTCTATCCTAAATCCACTGTTTCCATTCTGCAACCAGTCTGACTTGAATCCATACTGTTTCCACCCTGCAACCAATCTGACCTAAATCCACTGTTTCAACTCTGCAACCAGTCTATCCTAAATCCACTGTTTCCACTCTGGAACCAGTTTGACCTCAATCCATACTGTTTCCACTCTGCAACCAGTCTATCCTAAATCCACGGTTTCCACTCTGGAACCAGTTTGACCTCAATCCATACTGTTTCCACTCTGGAACCAGTTTGACCTCAATCCATACTTCTGCAACCAGGCCTACATCAATCTCACCTGACAATGAAAGTAACAAAGGAAGACTTGTTTAAAATTAAACAAGACAATTTTGGGTTATTTGGTTCACATAGTTTGTAAATACAATTCACTTCACTGTTTTGGTATAATGCATTGCTGGAGGTATGAAACACCAATTGCAGTGCCAGATATATTTAGTTTGACTCCAATTATGGAGTTCCATCTTGAAGAGTCACAGAAACTCAGTGGTAGCATGTTACTAAGGCGTAAGGGTCCAGAGTTTGATCCCTATCACTACCATAGACACATTATTTCCACAATAGACCCTCACTTCAAGGTTGATTGAAGATTACAGTTTCCATAACAGGAAACATACTAACACAAATGCCAGTGCAACAAAGTGGATGTCATTTATGATTACTGGCACAGGGTATGTCCAGAAGAAACAACTGAAGTTGTGTCAACCCATTTTGATATGAATCAAAGCACAATTTGTGTAAACAATAAATTATTTGGTTAAAAAATCTCTTTAAAACATGTAACATGCTTTGAAGTAATTATAATTTGGAAATTTTCATCCACTTTTAAGGTATTTTCTTATAAAATGTTTAAAAATGTTTTTACCTTTTTCACTTTTGTTTTCAGATGAAGTGCTGTTATCAGACCATCAAGGTTCAATCTGACCATTGAAAATACTCAATTTAAAAGCCACCCTAGAATTCAACCATTGAAAGTGTTCATTACATACAGCTTAGAGTTTACAGCTGTAAACCATTACATGTACTGCCATTATCATCTACCAACAGAATTGTTCACTATAGTCTGTGCCTAGATATGCCATCACAGCAGCATGACCTTTCGCCAACCATGCTACCAGTTCCCATCAATTCTCCAACACCGATATTTCGACCTCCATTACCAAAATCTCTACCACTACAAAGAATGAGGTCAAGGCCTTTCAACCCTGCTTGTAGGTAAGTGGAATATTTTACTTCTGCCACACCCACCCCGATCTGCAATATTCATGTACATTTTTTATGCCCCATACAATGTACATATAAAATGACATGCACACATGTTTTATCTCTTTTAATTCAACAAATGGAAGGCTGCAGTATCAGTAGTGTCAGACACACAATACCAAGAAACTGTAGGTTTGATAAATTACAGTTAAATAATTCATATCCTGCCGGCTGCAAGAGGTTAAAAATTGCAAACTTAATATGATCTGCACTGTTCCATATTCAGTCAGTTAAGCTTACCCTGCCAGTCACAAGTGAGAAACTGTATCCCTTAGCAACGTGCTGTCTGATCATGAGCAATACAGTTGGGTTGTTTTTTTCCTGACCACCCCTTTTAACAACTAATGGTCTCGTCCAAATCTGAAGCCTGGCTTAAGCAGTGTAAGGGTTTATATTCAACAAACATTGGTCATAAACATTTTATTGTTAGAGGACTGGTACACCTGTCTAAATATAAAGATTGACTCAATTTTAGACATTAATCAGGGTCAGGGTTAACACAAAAGTATAAAGTTTTTGGACTTAAGTTTACAATCATTGTGCAAAAAACACAACATAAAAACTTACCTTATGATGGAACACTCACTGTAGACAAAGCTGGTAGTTAGGGGTGTCACCCGCACTCACCAATAAAATGAGTTTGCTTTAATCATACAAGGCCTTTACTTGGGAAAAAGTGGTGGTCAAGCTCTGAAATATTAAACACATTTCTACATATAAACAAGAGTACTATTGGAAACACTATGAAGTGTGTCAATATAAAAAAACACTTTGGGTCCGAAATGTTCTTCCAAAATATTCTTAGTGTCATAACTTATATAATTCTGTTGGATTTTTTCCTGCCACACACACATTCCAGGACTGGTAACCTTACAAACTACCAGACAAAACACTAGACTTAGGGTGTGCCATTACCACCAACATTGTTTCTCCCATTACCAACCCACAGGTCACATGACATACCAACAATGGTTGTTATGAAACAGTGTAGCTGAGGCAAGTGTACATGTTACAGACACACTACTTTAATATTCCGTTACAATGTTACCCTAATCTATCATACTGACAAACACAAAAAAAAATGTTCATGAATTTTAATGAAGTCTTTGACACCAGTATGGGTGTTAACAAAATAACTGAAATATTATCAATATTACTTGGTCCTCTCTATTAATTGTTTCACTCGTAATAAAATGATAAAATCTGAAACGTATCCATCTTGAACAACTTCAATTAAAAGTCTAAATTGGGTAAAATTCTGCACTGCTTTGAATTGCTTTTGTAACTTGATAAGGCTTTCTTTATCAATGGCAGACATATTGCATTTTATTTATGTATCAAATAACTGAATAACAAACTTTTTTAACATTGATAGACAGGTAAAAGGTAAAGGGAAACAAATAATACATGGATGATAGATTTCTTATTTACCTCCCTTCGTATAGAAAAAGTACCACCTGCTACACAATACCAAAGATAGTGCAGTGTGTGTCAACAAATTTCCACATGTAGATTACATGCATGATCATAAATCTTAATCTAGAAACTGTGTCATGAAGTCACCCACATCTCAAAATATGAATGCCCTTAAAACTTATTTAAAGGGCAAAAAAATCAAAGGACTGAAAGTGCTGGAGGGTTGATTGTCTCTGAACACATACATGTGTAAATATCAGGGCAACCCATGCATGAGTAAAGTTATCAACAAACTGGAGACACAAATGTCCACAGAGTTTGACCTTTAACCATATGTGTAAACTTTACTTTTGATAGGAACCCATGTGCTTACCTTTTGCATTCAGTGACAACATGTATGTTCAACTACCCTATAAAGTATCATAGCTGTGAATGGTAACTGAGAAGTGGATTCTTACAAACCTGAACTGAAAATTCAAAGTTTGCACAACTTTTAATGTCATTCAAAAGTTATGGGATTTGCCCATAGGGTTGAGCGTATTGTGTCAATAATACAAAAATAAATTCCTATCCTAAATTGTAGGCAAAAACTGAACAATGAGCAAGATCAAAGAAGACACAGAGTAAATTAATAACTGAACAAGAAAAACTGTGATACAAAAGTATAACAGCGGGCGGCCACAAACAAAACTGACATGTAAATATTCTAGAAATTGCTGATGATTGATGTTGAGGCATGGCCCCAAAAGAACCCAAGGAAACCAATTCTGGTTGTACACGCAAAACCTGACACGACTACTGACTGAACTTTACTGTTACCGAATGATATGTATACAGTATGTCTTATTAACATTATCCTTATAAGTTTGACATGAATGAAGTTTTCTATGATTATTTGCTGTATTCAATTCAATTCAATAGTTTATTGTATAATAAGGCCTCCGGCCCATACACAAGTATAATATTATACAAAAGATTTTCATAGAGTGCATTAACATATAGGAACGTAAATACAACAAAGTTGACTATCATACAGAGATTCATGTATCGACATAGTACTTATTTTGTAAATCTCAGTATTGATCAGATTATTGAAAAACTGATAAGTACTCTTCCCTTTTTTGTAATGCATAATATATATACATGGCAACATTGCGTATGATATGTTCATTTTCAGATGACATTAAGTTACTTAACTTGTAAATTGACGTATTCTCAATATATGTATTAGGAATATATTTACAGCGATGCTGCTATATAACGGGCACAAAAATATAAAATGGTATTCGTCTTCAACATAACATTCACAGTAGGGACAGTCTCTTAACTCCCTTTCAATACCAAAAGTCTACCCTTTTCAATCATGAGTGAATGACAAGAACTTCTAAATGCTGCAATACACTTTCTGAATTTGTTGATATCAACAACATTTACATACTTTTCAACTTTATATACTGTTTTGTACTTTGCATAATAAAAAAGTTTTGCGTTATGATAACATCTATCCCTCCATTCCTGGATATACTGGTCCTTTAATCGCTGTACATATTGCAATAGAAACAGATTGGGATTGTCAACATTCTGTGCTTCCCAAACATATCCGTAGCCATTTACATACAAAGTGAGTTCGTAAATCAGTTACCCAGTTATTATAACCAATACTATCATAATACATTTGCATATTGTAACACATTCGAAGCGTATCTGTCTTCAGGTAAGTTCAACAAGACGCGTACCCAGTATTTAACTGTACGCTTAGCAGCAAAAATATACAACGGGAATCTGCCTAAGTCACCTAAAATTGCATCATTACAGCACCTTTGTTCACTTTCATAAACCTTTTACAAGCAAAAATGTGCACATTTTCAAGACATTTTGGTCGCTTAAGACCCCAAATTTCAGAACCGTACAAATGCAATAGATGCAACCTTTGAATCAAATATTTTAAAAGAACGTTGTATATGGAAGACATGGATAATTGTACAATGAACTAAATAAATGCATTAGTACTTTCTTTGCCTTAAGCGACATGGCCTCTGCCATTTTGTACATAGAAAGCTTATTTGAAAAATATATTCCAACGTAAGTAAAACCATTAACTACTTCTATGTCCAATTCATTGTAATTCCATCGCTCTCTTACACTTAATCTACCTCCTGGTTTAAAAACAAGAACTTTTGATATAGCTGTATTTACAACAAGTTTACTATCTATACAAAAATGTTTCAATATATTCAATTGCTTTTGCAGTCCGACAACCGTGTCGGAGGATATAAAGGCTATGTCATCTGCAAACATAAGCAAAAATATTTCTACAATATGAGGAAATAATTGTATACCTCTTATTCTATTTTTACATAACAGTGAGTACAGTTCATCGATAAACAATGCAAAAAGAATTGGACTCAAATTACAGCCCTGACGCAATCCGATGGGACATTCAAACTTTTGTTATACCATTGTTAGTTCTAACACACGCTTTTACAGAAACATATATAGACTGTATTGCATTATATAAGTTACCTTTTATGCCACCTTTTCTTAGAACTTCATACAATATGTTGTGATCCACAGAATCAAACGCTTTTTGAAAGTCAATAAATGCTACGTAACAATGTTTTCTTTTTCATACATAAATATTTACTTACAATGGCTTAGAATAAAAAGCATTATCTACAGTGCAATATCCTGATCAGGCCCGCCGCTTGGGCTTCACAAATTTTACAATAAGCATTTACATAAAATGTCAAACCGCTTTGTGATAATTGATATATAAACTTTGCTCAGAACATCTAATAAAGCTATACCACGATAATTATTTGGGTTATTTACACTACCCTTTTTGTAGAGGGGTATAACAACTGTTTTTGTCCATTGATTTGGGAATTCACCTTTGTGAAACAATCTATTAAACAACTTACGAATGAAAGGTAAAAGCACATTTACACCATATACTAAATGCTGTGGAATAATCACTCCACCAGTAGCTTTATTCAATTTCAAAATGTAAAACATTTAAAATGGTTTAAAGTCTTAAAATAATAAGTAAAACAGAAGAAAAATGTAAAAAAAAACAAACTGTATTAGATGGGTTTCGAACTCGCGTCCGCCGCAGTAAGTCAGCTCAAATTCAATTTCCGGCAACTCTACCAACTGCTCAATGTCCGCCGAATATAGAGTTATTGGTAAAAAACGAGTTGTTATAAATTTGTATGTCCAAGTCGTTCGTTCGCGCATTAATAGTATTTACGATTAATTACACATTTAAAGAACAATAACAAAAAATATTATTCTATTCTGAAATGTTTTTAAATTATTTAGATTTATTACTATATAATTTTGAAAACAGAAATCGCCATAATGCCTAACAACTGTTTATATGGAACTACTTGTTTGTATGTTGTGCGTTCGGCCGTAAGGCGATATACTCTGTTAACTTTAGGTCGATTTTAACAATCGACCCAAAAAAGAATCATAACTTCAGACCTGTAACCAGACTGTTTCTTTCAAACTCATATACACAGGAAGTAATGTATGGATAGAATAATAACAGAAATGTGTTTTATTTACCACTAACAAAGTTCTATGCTCCTACGTTTATGAATAAATTATGCAAATGAACCGCCATATTTGAATTCGTGGCGCTATTGCGTTGGAAATCGACACATGTCCGTTGCAATTGCAAACGGGGGGTTTAACAATTTTCTTCCATGTAAGAAAAATTGATGGTTTTTGATTGAATATTGAATGATAAATAAAATAAAAAGAAATATGATAAAAAATGACCAATGATTGATAATTTACGGGCGTATAAAGTTCAGAAATTAATCGGACGACTGAGTTCTGTCGGCGGGTGGCCGCTGAAGATAGCCTTTTAAACCAACTTTGAAATTTTTTTGAACATGCAGACAATTTTTTTCTAACAGATATTCGAATATACTTTACGAAACTACCAAGTTTTTGATGTGTCCACTTCTTATTTAAAAGTGTCTGGGAAGTTAAATTCGTTTGTTTACATAAATTTGTGCCGCCATTCCGAAACAAACGTCTGTATTGATCAATAACGGGGTTATACGCTTCCGCTTCCAAACATAAAAGCCTCATTGGCGCAGTGCATTATATCCTCGCCAGGCACGCGGGAGATCAGAGATCGAAACCTCGTCGATGTAACTTTTATAATTTGTATAGTGGGAACAAATTAAATTGTATCTTAACGTCATCTATTAAAAAAACATTCGACTGATTCAAAAGCGGGGGGAGGGGTAAATTTGAATATATGGGTTGGGTTAAACGCCCGCGCATGCTCTGAGTGTGCCTGATGTTTACATCCGGTCGTAGCATACGGATAGAGTGCTAACTTTGTTAGTGTTTACTCTAAACAATGTTGATGTATGTGTTTATTGTAGCTACATGACAAAATGTGCTATTACAAAATGTCTCAAATTTTTGTGTGTGGCGGGGCATCATTGTTTTATAAGACACTATAGTAATATCTGCTCCCAACCCCTATTGGTGGACACAACAAATACTGCTCCCCAATTTGTTTGCAAACCCTGTTGGTTGACACCAGTAGTCTCAGTACTGATCACAAACCACATGTAAGAACACCAGTACTGCTCCCTGCCCAACTGAAGAACATGCCAGTATAAAACTTACACCAACCCATTTGAGGAAATCAGTACTGTTTCCATGTCCCATTGGAAGCACCAGTAACTGCCCTGCTCTCCCAATTCAGTGGAGAACACCAATGCTGCAATCCAACCAATTAGAAGACACTACTACTGTATGCTCCCAGTACCCGTACCCCCTACCCACTGGAGAACACCAGTACACAACTCATCATTCCAACGGGCCAGAGACTGTGACTAATTGGTTACTTTAGTGGTGGGAGTATAGACCATTCCCCTGTCAGCCTTTATAACAACCCTCCCCTAAACCTTCTATATGAACTCTACTGTGCATCCATCCCATCCAACTGACTCACCAAACCCACCCCGGCAACTGACTGACCCACCAAACCCACCCCAGCTGACTGACCCACCCAGTGATATATCCTAAAACTGGGCTCATTACACACCTGGCAAGAACCAATCAATTTTTAGCAGCATAGACATAAAATTTATCATGAAAACTTGACCTTGTCATACAATTAAAGACATTATTTCACAAAGGGTTCGATAAAAGCCCTTCACCCAGTAAGTCAATCAACTTTATAACAGACCCCTTCTTGATACACAAAAGGTAATTAGTTTGCATGAAATATTGCAATGAATTATAAATACCAATAAATTAATGACTATGCTATGTGATATGATCCTCTGTCCTGCCCATCATTCTTTATGCATAATAGCGACTTGAAAAAGAATTATTGAGGATTTCAAAAGACATAAATATTTAAACGGTTTCAAATAGACGGTTCAATAGCTTGTCAATAATACCTTTCCAAGGCATCATAGTATTTTTCACTCATTACGTGCATGTCAACATCGAAACATCCTTACATCATGGTAAGTCTCATTTTGCTTTGAACTTTTAGTCAAGTAAAACTGTTTCAGTACTTTGCTTTTTTTAAATATTTTAATGTGTTACAAGCTGGTTTGCTTTGTACGTTACACAGTGTTTTCTAAAGCGACATGAATGATTGTGTATGGTTATACCTGGGTTAACTGTTATATATTTTTTTAATTTGTGACCATGTTTTGATTTATTTTCTTTATGATGTAACCAATCAGATTGTACAAGGTGCGTGTGTTACAGACTTAGAGTAATAGTTCTTATACTCATGTCATAATCTACAACTTACTTTAAGACTCTTCAAGTACTAAGGATTAATGAAACAGAGACTTGATCTTTACTCATGTACAGTTAAACTTTAAAGTGTTCAGGTGGATACCTAAATTATGCAGTCATTAATAAATATACAGTTAAACCTTTCTTATGTGACCACATGGGGGAAGTTGAAATTGTGGTCTCTTAAGACAGGTGGTCTCTTTTCTCAGGATAGACTATCATTGCATGCAATTGCAAGGGAGAAATTTAAAGTGGTCGCATAGGTCAGGATGTCGCTTAACTCAGGTGGTCGCAAGGACAGGTTTCGACTGTATTCCAAATGGTTATCTTAATGTAAAAGCAACTGTGTTTGCAGACAACTGCTTTAGTGACCGCTCTTACTTTATTCCTTTGTACACTGGTAAACACAGGTTCTACAGTCTATTAATTTCTTATATGAGCACGTGGTTCAGATGGAAATATCCGTCATTGAGGGTAACTGTTATTATGGAAACGAGGCTCTCTATCTGAACCAAGTATCTCATTGTTTATAACGTTATGTCACAACAAATTAACACGAGTCGTCTAACATGGGGGGGTGTTAGATGAGATTTTCCAGCACTAGAAAAAACTGCGGATATCCCTCTCTGGTATGCAAGAAAAACCTGTCTTAAGCAGCACAGATGTAACAATTAGAATTCATAGCACTCAAATTATTATACCTACAGAGATGATTTTACCAGTGAAATTTACCATAACATGTATAATTATGTACTTTAAATTGAAAGACTCAAAAGTACATGTTATAATTAGCATAAAACTTATTTCAAGAAATTAAAGTTAAGTTAAGAAACGTTTTCTGGCAAAACTTTTCATGAAGAAATGACATTGTGTATGAAAGGTCAAAATAAATTATGTCAATAATATTTTAAAGTAAACAGAACACAATTCTATAATTAGTCTATCAGTAAAATTTGAAGTGATCATGTGGCTTTAAACCAGTAACTTTAAGCTACTGTGAGCTAAACCATTATTTTCAAAATTAATTGACTAAAGTCAGCCCTTAGGCAACTGAAAATCTCTTCAACAAATACACTTATGCCCCGATTCTGTACTAAAGTACATACACAAACAATACTCCTCTTTTGTTTTGAGAATTTCTTACCAAATTTGAATTTTTCTAAAGTCTTTATCAAGGAACATCTACTGTTTAAACAAATACTTTAACTCGGCTGAGTTACCCCTTTTCAAATGAAAAAGGTCTATCGCTTCTGAGTGTTATCTTCAAATACAAAATATGTAAATATTTATCTAAGTTTTCAAATGGGGCTATCATGGGGGTATTGTCCTATCTGATCACTTTATTTTGTAGCTTTTGTGTTAAACTAAGTGTTTTATTACAGAAAGGTAAAAATATTTATGAAAGATACGTTACATTCTTTTATATAAACTAATTTCAGAACAAAATCTGGCAAAAAAACAAACATTTATCAATCCAATTAAGAATCAATCACATTGAACTGTGGTACGTGATTTTCAAGAAAGAAAAAAACGAACAAAAACAGTGACAATTCACTTGAATTTTGATACCTTTAATTGTTTCGATACTACTTCATTCTCAATTACAAAGTAAGTTCTTAATTACAACTTAAGATTTATAATCACTCTGGAGACGCACTTGAAACAAGAGTGAAATAATATCTTTTTCCAAAGGACACAAAAGCCATGGCACTTAAGTCAGGTTTGAACCCTGAACCTTTAAAGTCTGAGTTGAATGTGATTATTACCAGTGCAATATGGCAGAAAAAAAAAAAAAAATTATTATTAATAAAAAAAAAAAAATAAAAGGGCCAAAAAAAAAATTGTAAAAAAAAAAAGTACACAGCACTTTATGTCTATTTTGAAACAGTAAAATTTTTATTCAGTTATTAAGGAAAATGTTAAATAACACTTGGGCAAAATTTTATGAGTTTCGCAAAGTATCCCAGCTCTAATTTCTTTTCTGAAGTACTAAACCAACAGAAAAGATCACCTTTGGAGGATGGGGAAACACAATTCTGTCTCTTGAAATTGTTTGCATACCAGTATTATAGAAGTAGGCTTCCTAACTGTGGATATTTCAAACCCCATGGTAACAGTTTAAAATTGTTGTATAATTAAATATAATTTAATGCTTTATAGTAAATTTACATATATTATAATTATACAATGTACAAGGTTCTCACCTTTTAAAAAGTAAAACAAAACGTGAAATGATTTCGACTCTTACATCTGGAATAGTATGTTTTACAAGCGGTTGAAGGTTCAAATCAGTTCCAATGTTAGCTTTTGGTGAGCTCAAACTATTTCTTAAAAGGTAACCATTTCTCCATACCTTGAGTGAGGATTCAGGGTGAAAATATGTGCAGAACAATAATAATTGTCTCTCATAAGTCAGAAATGACTGGCTCTTTAACAAGGGTGACACTGTACAAAAGTATTTTGGCAAAATTTTATTTCCTGGTGAAGAGTCAATATCTTTAAAATCATTGTTTGAAATATTTGAAATATCAAAATTATTACAATAATTGTTAATTACTTGTCAGAAAGATAATTAAGAAAATAATTGTCTACTTGACCTAATTACGTGCAATTATCTTACCAGTTCTGCACTGCCTATCCTTAATTATTTGTCTACAAATTTACAAGTTTATTTATATTGTCATATATTTCCACCCCCTCCCCCATCAAAATTGAAAACAATTCGTTATTGTAGTGGGGTGTCTTTGTTAATTTACATTCCAATCTAACAGATCAAAACCAATGACTTTACCAACAATTTTGAAACAATTCAGATGTCATGGCTGCATTCTTTTCAATTTAGGCTTTGATTGATAATTACATTATACAGAGATCAGTCATTTTGCTTAATATACTACACCAGTCTTGAACTTTTGTGAACAGTCACCTGATTACAGCAGTCACCTGCCATGTGCAACCTTTACTGATGTAGCCCCTGTCACACTTCAGTAGAGCCATTCATCAAGTACTGACCTCTTTCATTAAGTTTGTGACTTTAAATCATGGGTCATGGGTTTGAGCCCTGCAACTGACCAGACTCCTTGTGTAAGAAACATGGCAAGTTTTGGTTACTCCAAGTGGATGGGAGTCTTGCACTGGTCCTTCCTAGAATAAAAATCAATGTAGGTAAACTGCATTATACTTTTATAGATTGTCTGACACTGTTAAACAGAGCATTATATCTCAAGAAACAAGACTATCTGTGGCAATGATGGATGCTCTCCAAAGCATGTGCTGGTGCTTGTCAGTATGACTTACCGGTACAGTAACTCTTTTATCTTCTGTTCTTGCACTCAGCAGCAGCAAATTAGATCAAATCTATCAAGTTTAAGTTTATTTGTATGAAATTTGTAGAATTAGTTTGCATCATTTATGGTTCTTGGTAATCCCATGAACAGTTGCAGAGAACTATTACAAGAGCTGTCAGTAGGACAGCGTGCTCGACTTTTTTAGTGCTTGCCAATAAAACAAAACTTTGACAGTTAAGGGCACACAAGACTTTAACTAGGAATTTCTAAGTACGAATCAAGAAAATTTTTCACAGAGTTATCTCCTTTTGCTTACAGATAGGTCTTACGATGGTACATAAGTACTCCAACTTTCAAAGTAATATCTCAAATGCTTAAGTTAACAAGTGGACAAGAATGAAAATTTTAACTGAGTTTCTAAGTCAAAAAGGGCCATAATTCAAATAAAATCCTTGACAGAATTACCTTCTCCTGCCCATGTTTGGGAATCATGATGGTAAACAAGTATTCCAACTTTCAAAGTAATATCTCAAACAGTTCAGTCAAAAAGTGGACTGGTACGAAAAACTTAACCAAGATTCTAAGTCGATAAAAGGCCTTAATTTTTCAAACAAATCCCTGACAGAGTTACCTTCTCTTGCCTGCAGATGGGGGTAATGATGTGAAATAGCATGAAAAGTTTCAAAGCAATATCTCAAAGGGTTAAGGCAGTAAGTGGATTTTACCCATATTCAATGTATTTTCTAAGTAAAAAGGGGGAAAAATAATTCTGTCAAAAACCTTGACAGAGTTATGTCCTCTTGTCTGTTGATGAAGGTCGTGATGGTAAACAAGTATGGTTAGTTTCAAAGCAATACCTCCAATGGTTTTGAAATAAAGTGAGGTGGTAAAAAAAAACTTAACCAAGCTCAATACACTTTCTAAGTAAAAAAAGGGCCATAATTCTGTCAAAAACCTTGACAGAGTTATGTACTCTTGTCTGTAGATGGAGGTTATGATGGTAAACAAGTATGGTAAGTTTCAAAGCCATACCTCTAATACTTCTGAAATAAAGTGGGGTGGTACGAAAAACTTAACCAAGTTGTGACGCCAACGCCAACGCCGGGGCGAGTAGGATAGCTCCCCTTTTCATAGAAAAGTCGAGCTAATAAAGGACAGTAAGCCTTTCAATCATTATAGACCTACATTAATTTATAATTCTTTCAAAGTGCCCTTCCTATCAATGCCCTTTTTCATTGCGTAACAATATCAAGTAAGTCCAATCAATGCATGGTAATAATTTGAGGTATGACACTTTCACATGAACAAGATAATGAGATCATTCTAAAAAGGATAGATTTAGAGTTATGTTTCTTAGACATTGCACTTCATTTCAGTGCCCTTTATTGCAGTGAAAAAATGAGCCCAATTCTATGCATAGTCCTAAAGTTATGATATGGAAAATCATATTTTCCCATCTAAACTGTATGTTAGCATGGAAATATGTTTGAATCAATGATAAAAATTACATATTCTGTAACAAAATGACCAGTAGCATAAAATTTAATATGTGAGAAAGGTATTAATTTTTCAAAAATGGTTTTCCAACAGCAAACTACATGTATCATAATTGGTAATTCTGTTAAGTACGAAAATTTCATAAAACCCTTACAGTACAATATGAAACTGAGCAAAAACATTATCATTTTCCAAATACTTTATCGTATTTGAGTTTCACTTTATTTACTCTCTGTACACACACTGTGAGCCGGTAAGTCAATATACATGTATCTGTACAGGGGTTGAGTGATCATGAATGAGGATTATCGTAACCTATATTCTTTCAGGGGACGCTAAAGCCCCTATTCAACTCCGATTTGCTCATTCACCATTACCCAAACTGTAAACCTTACATGCCTGTGGCCAAGTGGCAGACGTGACGATAAAATGTAAATCTGCAGTCAACTGATTTAACAAAGCTAAAAATCTTAAAGAGAATAAAAAAGAGGACAACTTATCTGTAAACAATCTCATATTTTTCTCTTTTAAAAAGAACTTAATATCAACATTGACCGATCTTCCAAAATGGAAGGTAAGAAATTTGTCTTCATATTTCTTTCGTATTTTTTTGTGGTAGATATTTTTTAACACTTTGCACCATGTTACAAAATTGTTAGTTATGTTACAGGTATTGTTGATTGCCTCTTAAACCCTGACCGTTCTAGGTTTCTAAAATGAAGAGCTAAAAGGGTACTTGCTGAAAATAATGCTGATCAGTACAGATCATGAGTAGACTACTTGTCTGTTCAGGCTGATCATGATCTGCACTGATTACAAACACAGAATCACTTACTTCCAGCAGGGTAAGAGCTAATCAGCTTATTTCAAGTTATTAATTGTTGGTTTCTTATACTGGTATATAGGTCTTTGGTTTGGGCAATGAAAATCGTGTACGTTACATCTTAGCATTACAACAGCAAGTTGACTGTACAGTGCAGTTGTATGTGAGGTGTAATATGTTACCAGTTCGGGATGTTACTGTTACCTCATTGTGTACATTACTCTGTTTAACCTTTGCTGTAGTCATAAGAGAATTGTATGTTCTTACAATGGCTTTGTTGTTGTTTTTTGGGTATTGCTAGGTTATTCAAAGAGTTCCTATTTTTAGCTCTGCCAGCCATTATGTACATCTTAACAGAATAGTTTGAGCAATTTTAAGATCTGACAATCCATTAATAAACATTGCTGTAATTTTTGTTTGATTAAAACTCAGTTAGGCCCAATGATTTTAGATGTGATGTTCCGTAAAGGGTTTTCTATTGAGAGCTTTAACAGCAATTTTGTTCAGAGGAGCAGAACTGCTTCGAGTAATTTTAGAAAAAGACCATCATAAATTTTGATTGAAACTGGTCAGTTGGTTTCCAAGAAAATATTAAATAGTTAATAACTAGTGACTGACAAGTAACAACATATTAAGTACATAAAGAGTTATTACCCTTGAAACAGCCTAAATGCCATATGTAACTTCAAATTGTACTAAAGCTTGTTAGGAAACCTTACAGAAATATTAATCAACATGTGACAATTTTGAGATTTTTGTGATAATGCACCTGAGCTAATAATTAAGAGAAATCATTGTAATGACCCATTAGCAAACTGGGCATATATCACTTGTGCTAGGCACATAATTCCAAGCAAAACTGGGCATATATCACTTGTGCTAGGCACATAATTCCAAGCTAATATAACTACAGTTTTTGGCAACATGCTTTGATGCAAAGTTGGTTTGGACCAGGTTAAATTTCAGCAGTCTCTTCACAAGAAATAAGCAATTTTGCCAGAAATGGGTGGTCATTGGTCACAATCACAAAAGTGGTTAATAGCATAATTTTTTAAGTAGAAAAATCTCTCTGGTAATTCAGAGTGGTTGTTGAATACAAATGGTCGTTGAGGAAACGTGGTCACATGTGCAAGAGTGACTGTAAAGTAATGATGCATCCCGAGTGTCAAATACTATATACCTAACTGACAATTGCTTCCGAAATTGTTTGATTGTTTATTTCCATATTGATAGCATGAAAAACTTTTGCATTGTCACCATTTAATTAGAATCTGTTACCACCATAAAAGTGTCACACTTTCTGTCTATCACTGCCAAGCAGCAACCTTTAATGAATTTCATTTGATAAACTTTTCCACATTTATCTAAGATTTAACAGATTTATTATTTCATCACCGGACTGTAACATTTCCTGAATAATTGGCTGTATTGTTGTATTAAATTTCGTGGTCTTTCACTTTTTGCGTCTAGCGTAAACAAACCCTAATCACTTGAAACTACTGTTTGCATTGCATTGAAAATATTTTATGTAAGGTTATGCAGTACTTTTGGCCATAAAATCCCTCTTATCCAAAAAAGGATATTAGTTAATGTAAACAAGAAACAGGACAGTCATTTCAACAGTATACCACCTTATAGTACCCTTAGGGGTAACACTACTTATTTCACCAATATAATAATCAGTACAGAAAAAATGATGTCAGCCAATACAGTATTTCTATAGATATGATGAAAATAACTGAAAAAAGGTAGGTGTCTTTAAAATTCTCTTTCATCCTTATTTTCAGTACCATACATAAAATATCTAAAAGTAGTTAATTTTATCAAAAAATTTAACAGTGGGCCTCAATAGCTCAGTGTTTAAGGCTGTATTACAGTTTTAAATTTGAATCCCAGCCAAGAACGAGGTGTGTCCTTGAGCAAAGACACCTCAGCTGTAAATGGGCAGAAGCAATGAAAAACTTACGGGTATGCTGACATCTGGAATTACTCGTGCTCAAGAGTTATAAACTACAAAAGCTTCCTTCGTAATCAAACTAAGATACATTTATAAAACAATTTAAAATAGATACAAAAATTGAATATAACCATTATTCATTGTATAGGTATTATGTACTGACTGTCAGTTACTCGTTCACTCGAACTTCATTCGCTCCAATACAAACGATTGAACTTGTGCGCTCACAATTTTCTAATTTCAATTTCTAACTCAAATAAATTGTGCATTTAATTAGCTTTCCAATGTTAAATAACACCACTTACAATGGGAAAATATGGACTATGGGCCACTACCAACCCGAGCTATGTCACGTCAGAAGAAAAATATTGTGTAATACTGTGTTTTGTGTTACAAACACGTTCTTTCATATTACATGTAATGGAATCCTTAAAACACCCGAAATAGCCGTTAACACAGGGCTGACAACCCGTTACTGGCGGATCTCGATGTCTCAATCTACCGATCCCTTTGAGTTCAAACGAACGAAGTTCGACTGTATATTTTTTGCAATACCACAAGCATTTTTTTTTTTAAATCTCCTTAAATTTGGCACAGGGTATTTCACACAATCCCTAAAATTTTTGAAATTTAAATATAATAGAAATATTATTGAACAAAGACGTAAAAAAAAGTCTACAAATTAAATAATTTCTAGAATTTTGTCAATGGCACTTCATCTCATATCCCCGCATCATACAGACTTTGGACAAGGAAATACTTCCATGACTTTGACCTACTTACCTCCATATAGGTAAAGAATGGCCTAGTTATAACCAAGCTGCATAGCAGTTTTGAGAGTCAAATGCCCAAGACTTAGTGTTATCGTTTTATAGGCAGTGTCTTATATATTGTGTAGGAATAGACATGACCCTTCACTGCCCTAAAACTCACAAAGCTTAAGACCCAAGGTGAGATAAAAATTCTAAAAGTGGTGTGCTGTGCCAGGTTTTGTGCAACAACCACAAACTTTAAAATGCATAAGTACCTTCAATACACCTCTAGAAATCTGTTGGTACCTAGTCACAAATGGACAGACGGTAGTTGGTTCCTTGCTTAAGAAAATACTACAGTACCAGTAGCGGGATTCATACCCGAGGACTGTAATCTCAGGTGAAGGATCATCTGCAACTCTTCCTGGAGGGACTGCAAAAGCTGGTCTGGATTCATAAAAGAAAAACAGAATGTTGTTTATAATACAGTAAAACTTAGACTCTGCTATGACGTTGATAATGTAGCTTTTGACTGGGTTGTTACTACTTATTTTTGTGATGACGTGAAGTAAGTGATGATTTGCATACAAAGCCTTACAAATTTATCTCATTATATTCCTTGGAATCTTTTAACGGATTATATTTAGAAACATAGAAGACATTTCTACGAAGACCCTATAAAAAGTTAAATGAATGATACAAAACAAAATGGTGTTTATGATTTCAATAAGAAATACGGTAAGCTTGTAACTCCAGTAAGATGCAATTACATGTCAGCAATGAACAATTTGATGTTGCAAACTGTATTACACATTGTGCTATAGATAGATAGATAGATAACCTTTTATTATAGTGACATGTGTATAGTACAGATATACAAGTAACATATGAATGTAATAAATAACACCCTGCCCAACGGGCCTATAAGTCACCTTGCACAAATTTTTCTAACATTAGTTCACGGATTCACACATATAAAATAATAAATTGAACAAGATATTTTAATTCAGTATTACTTAATATCTGTGAAGTCAGGGAAAGTAAATTAATAAATAACTTAAACCTAAATAAAGTACTTACTACTCAGATTAACAATTTCATACAATGGCATATAATACAGAATTAAACGGAAGACATAAATGTTGAGACTAATTAAACAGTACGCTTCTCCTTAACATAAACGCTCTTACAACAAATTTTGCGCACTTTCTCAGGAAATTATTTATTAAGTAAGTAAGTTTGTCAGCATTGTTTAAATAATCAACACTTGTGAGAATATAACCAAATAAAGAATTTCTTGTTGCATTATACAACGGACATGTGAGAAGAAAATGCCTCTCGTCTTCAATTTGGTCATTGTCACATAGCATGCATAGTCTCTCTTGAGCGGGTTCTCCCACATATCGACCAGTCTCTATCCTTAATGGTAAAATACCACACCTGCATTGTGCGAACAATGATCTTTCATGTCGTTTCAGGTCAATTAGAAGGTACTTTTCACATTTAAATTGAGTTTTGAAAGTTCTATATGTCCTTAGTTTTGAAACATTTTCACAGTCTTGCGCCCAAATAGCAGAATAGTATACTGTAAGTTTATCATGTGCAATGTTTATATTCACAACAGACAGATTATTGTAATTGGACGTTAGGTTAAGACTGGACAATATCGTTTTAAGTTCTGAGCACCAAGTATTGGTATTGTTTGATCCATAATCTGCCATGAATGCACGTTTTGTTAATCTCGAACTGTCAAGTTGAACTAAACGATTCCAGTAACGTATCATAATAAGCCATCGTCTGTACTTGCTTGGAAACCACCCAGTCTCGCCTATGAGAGCCAGTGTAGGTGTGAATCTGTGCACCCCTAGGAAATATCGTATGGCGTGATTATGAACCGTGTCGGCGGACTGGTATTGCTTAAATCCCTATATCGAGGCGCAATAATCTGAAACTGTTGTCACGCATGAATTGTAAAGTTTCTCAAAAGTTTTAAATCCACACTGCTTGAGATTATGGATTTTTAATATCACAGCACCAAGAGCACGGCCAGCACTTTTAGATAAATACTCACAATTATACTGAAAGCAATGTTTTTCGTGCATTAAATAAGAAATACGGTAAGCTTTTAACTCCAGTAAGATGCAATTACATGTCAGCAATGAACAATTTGATGTTGCAAACTGTATTACACATTGTGCTATATCTGCCTTAAAGTTACTATTTAGTCCTAAAAACTTATGTGAGAAAGTTGCAGTTTCTTACTGAGGCTGGGAGTCTAGTTCCTTATATATTTCTTGGTGAATATATTTTGATTTAAATTAAGTGGTTGTAGCATCCGAAATCATGGGCTTTAAAATTATGTGAGAAACAGAGGCATTCACATAGAATTTTAGGTTTTACCATATTTTGTACCTTTGTTGGTTCTCCAGTGTGGATCACTGCTTGGTTCTCCTTGATGGATCATTGTATTATTCTGAAATGTGGATCATTGTTTAGTTCTCCTGGGTTGATCATTGCTTGTTTCTTAAATGTGTCGATCATCGATTGGTTGTTCTCGGTGAATCACTGCTTGGTTCTTCTGGGTGGATCATTGTTTGGTTCTCCTGGATGAATCATAATTTAATTCTCCTGGGTGGATCACTGTTTGGTTTGCATGGGTGAATAACTAATTGGTTCTCCAGGGTGGATCATAGTTTGGTTCCACTGGGTGGATCATTGTTTGATTATCCTGGGTGGATCATTGTTTGGTTCTCCTCATTGGATCACTGTTTGGTTCCCCTTGATAGATCCCTGTTTGATTCTACTTGGTGGATCATTGATTGATTATCCTGGGTGGATCACTGTTTAGTTCTCATGGGTTGATCATTGCTTGTTTCTTAAATGTGTCGATCATTGATTGGTTGTTCTCAGTGGATCACTGTTTGGTTCCCCTTGATGGATCCCTGTTTGATTATACTGGGTGGATCATTGTTTGATTATCCTGGGTGGATCATTGATTGATTATGCTGGGTGGATCACTGTTTAGTTCTCATGGGTTGATCACTGTTTGATTCTACTGGGTGGATTGTTGTTTGATTATCCTGGGTGCATCATTGTTTGGTTCTCCTTGATGGGTCCCTGTTTGGTTCCCCTTGATAGATCCCTGTTTGATTCTACTGGTGAATCATTGTTTGATTATACTGGGTGGATCACTGTTTGGTTCTCCTGGGTGGATCATTGTTTGATTATACGGGGTTGATCACTGTTTGGTTCTCCTCGGTGGATCATAGTATGGTTCTACTCGGTGGATCACTGTTTGGTTCTCCTGAGTGGATTATAATTTGGTTCCACTTGGTTGATCACTGTTTGGTTCTCCTGGGTGGATCATAGTATGGTTCTACTCGGTGGATCACTGTTTGGTTCTACTGGGTGGATCATTGTTAGGTTATCATGGGTGGATCATTGTAAGGTTCTCATGGGTGGATAATTGTTATGTTCTCCTAGGTTGATCATTGTGTGGTTCTTCTGGGTGGATCACCGTTTGATTCTCCTGGGTTGATCACTGTTCAGTTCACCTGGGTGGATCATGGTGTGGTTCTCCTTGGTGGATCATGGTGTGGTTCTCCTTGGTGGATCACTGCTTGGTTCTCCTTGGTGGATCATTGTTCAGTTCTCCATGGTGGATCCCTTGGTGGATCACTGTTCTGTTCTCCCTGGTGGATCATTGCTTGGTTCTCCAGGGTGGATCACTGCATGGTTCTCCTTGGTGGATCACTGTTCTGTTCTCCTTGGTGGATCATTGCTTGGTTCTCCTGGGGGGTTCACTGTTCAGTTCTCCTGGGTGGATCATTGCTTGGTTCTCCTGGTTGGATCATTGCTTGGTTCTCCTAGGTGGATCATTGCTTGGTTCTCTTGGGCCGATTGTAACATTATTTGTTTTTCCTTGGTAGATAAAGAAGGGGGTCTAGGCATTATCACTTTTACTAACTTCCACAATTAATTAATGAGGCCATACTCATAAGTAAATTATTATTCAGGCTTTTGCCAAACAAGGAAGAAGAAACCTTTTAAAATGTTCTACAATTTCAATATGTTACAACCACATTTCTCAAATATGCTTCATATGAAATTAAACTGAATATATGAAATTTTTAAAATCGGGGGAAAACAGACTTTTTTTATTTCAAACATAATGGTTTTATACAGCAATTTATGCAGATAGGCAGGTTTTTTTCTTCATTCATGTGCAGCAATGTATGGATTGAGCGTAATCATACAGCCTTTAGGTAAAGTTAAATAACGGAACTGTGTCTTTATCAGTTTATGCAAATTTGAAAACAACACAAAGAAGGTTAAATTTCACATAATATTTCAAATTTAAATCTGCCGATTGAAAATTCTGCTCATTCAAGGATCAGATTTAGGCTAGAATATTACCATGACTTTTGAATAGATAACGGAATATTTTTGTATAAAAGCGTCTTGTATATACTGTATTCAGAGTTTATGGACCATAGCAATATAGCGTTACTTTGCACAATTCGATATAAAAAAAGCAATCTATATTACTAAATTGCCATGGCAACAATGTACACATAGTGGATTAACTATTATATACATACAAAGATTGTTTTGATTAATATCTTTGTACCAAAAGAACATTCAACAACAGTAAAACCTGAGAAAGAGGACCAGCAGCCTGTCAAACAGAAAATAAAATTATTTCTGACTGGGACCCAATTCATTTGCAGGTGTTTTACTGTAAATGAACAGGTGGTGTAGAGGTTAATGTGTCTGCTGCTCATCCCGGAAGTTGAGGGTCTGAGCCCTGCTTGGGTCACGACCGTACCTCCTCATATGACACCAGTACTGGTTTTTCCAGGAAGGGGACTCGAGAGTGATTCGATAAGCTACAAGCTTTCTTCACAATCCACCTTAAATAAATTGGCATAAACTAAAAGTTTGTCTAAATAGTGATCTATATTCAGAGGTGGTTTGTAACACAGGTCTGCCTATAGTATACTTCTAAACACAAAAACACTCACCCATTGGGTCTTTTGATTGTATAAAATTTTGTTCCTTAGTTTCATTTGCTTGTTGCCACTTTTTCTCTTTTTAAACAGTCTAGGAGTGTCTCTGTCAGTTATTTACTGGTAGGTTACAAAATAAAAATTCATTCATGTAACCAACTTCACACTGACTTATACCAAGGTATGTCAAGGGTCTGTATCCTTAATTCTAGAACTAACATTTACTCTGATGGCAGCCAAAAAAGATGTCTTTACGACCAGTGCAGATCATGATGAGCCTGCAACCAAATCTGATCATGACCAACACTGTTCAGTCAATAAAACTAAATTTGAACTCAGCACCCCTATAAACAATGTATGGTATTGTCGTGGGAGTATTTTGAAATAGCAGGTGTTCTGACAAAATTAGTGTAAAATTTAGGCAATTTCAGTCCAGATTTTTTTTTACAGTGAATAATTTTATATTTTAAAAGTTATGCAACGTGGCCCAGCAGTTCAAACGTCATTTCTTTAAATAATGTAAACGTGTCACAAAGTGTGTATGAAAGAATATAGGACTGACCTCAAATCCTTTTGTTACAGCACTGAATACTTTTCTATAATTGCCTTTCACCTACTGTGCACGCACACATCGACAGGACCCTCCTTCCCAAGCCAAACTCAGAACAAAACCAAACCTGAAATGAAATGAAGGTTATCGCAATACTGGCTACTATAGTACAGCATCAGTACATTAAAATCTGCAGCACCTCAGTCAGTACCCTAACATCTTTGCAGATCACCAAAATGTAAGAAGTGCGAAAAATTGCCAGACTATATTATTCAGTCTTCCAAACATTTCCAGGGCTAGCTCTGGCATTAGCAAATGCAAATATTTAACAGGCTAAAAAGTTAATTTGGCTCAAAAGAAATCGAACTGGCTACATGCACTTTTTAAAAAAAGAATATGTTTTGTGTGCTACACAAACAGCGCCACATGGAAAAAATGGC
Organism: Saxidomus purpurata; assembly: GCA_022818135.1. Lineage (NCBI taxonomy): Eukaryota > Metazoa > Mollusca > Bivalvia > Venerida > Veneridae > Saxidomus > Saxidomus purpurata. The sequence goes on from JAFMSR010000004.1 coordinate 51,860,261, forward strand.
TCAAAGGAAAAATGGGTCAGTGCTTAGCCCTAATATGCAAAAGTAGACCATCCTTACATTTGCTAGAAATTTCCCATGCATACTAGAGCTTACAAGGTGCCCCGGCAAGGAAAAAGAAATGTGGGAAATGTTCAACCTCTAAAAACTACTGAAGCCTAAATCTGATTAGACCAACGTAGATGCCATTTGAATTCAGGGATTTTTGGTGATTATATGGGCCACAGGTCACATGATTCTTTTACAATGCAGGAGCATTGCATATCAGAACTTTGTCTAATGACTATATTCTCAACAAAAGACAACTAGTTAAAGCAGTAGTGAAACAGGGGATTGAACCTGGAGTGCTACCTCATGCAGGATTACATGTTGCAAATCCACTGTGTTACCAGATACAAATAAACAAAGTGTTAACAGATCTGACTAAAAGTAGACTTAGCAGCTGAGCAGGACAAAAAAGATCTGCACAGTCATGTCCAGAGCATAAAAACCTTTTTTTCTACCTTTAAGAAGCAGTAAACTGAAGTGTTACGGTCATCCCATTTTTCTTAATTTATCAACATTGCTATGAAGACTGTCTCTTTTCAAATCTGACATAGTTTCAAAACAAGTAAATGCAAAATGTACACAAATCTATTTGACCCTGTACTTCAAATTTCAATAATCAAACATTTTATTACAAAAATTCTTAAGCTGTTTACACAATTTCCATAGTTACGCTTAGCAACTAAACAAGCATGACATGGTCCACGTTATTAAATTTCAAAATTTAGACCAATGGGTTATTAACGGGAATAGCGTAGTTTCTCAGGCATAGCATTACATACACAAAATTTTGAATAAATAACGGAAATTTTCAATAGGTTTCTAGGGTATTATCAAAATATAATGAATAGGTATATGATCTCACAAGGTCTGATTTATTTTTTGAAAACCACAAAGAATTAAAGATTGACGATTATTTATGGGAAAAGGTTATCAAATGTTAATAAAAAACCAGGTTTATGCATAATTTGCAATGCAATTTCATGGTTAAGTGTGAAAGGTCAAGATCTATAACTTCAACGCAACAAATAAAAAATAACATATAATTTTAATCTCTCCTTATTTGAACTAAATAACTACCTTGATTTTTCATAATTATGCGAAGTTCACATTTCTTTCTTTAATAGTATTCTAAACCTTCCTTTACATGCATACTGTAAGCATCTTTGTGTTGGTGATTTGATTGCTTTGTGATTTTAGTGATGTTGTTTCATACACATTATTTAAGTCCAGTGTAAAGGTAAAAGACTGGTAAAGTCTTCAGATGGTACATTGATGAGCAAACATTTGTGAAAATAAAAACCTAACAAATAAAACTGCTTGAAGCCGCTGCTGACCGAAGGACCCGTGGTTTCTACCTTAGGGGCACTGAGACACTTATGTGCAATATGGTCTTTATTCTGAGAATACCTTTTTTAAAACAAAGGTTTCACTGTATGACAGTATTTTGCTTTCCCACTGTTGTTGCATGTCCAAATCTAACTGTATCCTGTAAAATGCAACAGATATAATTTCCACCTTTTAGCAAAAGGGAAAAAGGGAACTCCATCCCTCATTTAGTCACAATCATTTTTTATTAATTGGTTTACCTGTAAAATTTAAAATACCATCGTCGGAACCCACGGTTAATTCCTGCCGCTTCTCTAATGAATAGCCTGGGTTACCGAGGATGTTAAAATACTGGAAACTTAATGTTTATACTGTATGTGCAGTTCAAAATACTGAGGTTCTGACAGGTCTACCCAGTAACTGTCCTATTTTTTCTCTTGCTCCTACCTTGGGGGGAGGGGGGGATGGCCATGAGGAGGGACAAGAGTCACAAGCTAATTCAGTCACTTTTCAATATGGAGTGGAATAGTGCATAATTATTACATTTAAATTTGGCAAAACGATTTTTTTTCTACCAGCTATTTTGTTTCAGATTTTTTATTCTTGGCCTTACATTATCCTATGCCTGGCAAATATTTAAAGTTACTGTAGCAAAACGTATTGATTAATGATCAGGGTCAAAAGCCAATCAATTTTGTGTATCAAATTTCTAACACTTGTGTATTTATTATCAATTAACATCTTGGCATGACATCTGAATTAGTTTAAATTGAAGTCAAATAATGTAACTGTTATCATTGATCATGGATTGATTAAAAAAATCCATTTGTCTTGCTTATACTTCATTAATTCTTTATATATGAATGCAGGTACCTTACTCAGCATGAAAGGATATACATGTATCTTTATATGAGGCTATTTTTTCTGCAATGTCATCCTAAGTTAGAGATTATAGTGATTAACTGTATTACAGTTAACGGAAAAAAGGGGCTAACATCTGCCACAAAATTTAGCCAACATGTTGTTCTGTTTGTCCTTTTGCTGTCCGTCGGCAGAAACATAGAATACAGAGATAAGCTGCGCTTCAGTTTTTTACCTTGAAATTTAAAATTTGCAAAAATTGCCGATTTTGTAGCAGATAAAACTTTATAGTTAGTTGCTTTTTATACACAACCCATTTTAAGGTAAAGCTGCTGAAATTTTGAAACTTTTAAAACCATGTAGAAAAGACCTGCACTTTCAGCGATTTGTCAATATTATTATAAATTGTTACAAAAATATTCCAGACAGGTATTACTAATGATGATAAAATATCAATATCTAATGCAAAACATAAAACATTTTTTATTTGCAGATTAAGTTTAATGTTTTAAGCTTTCAAAGAATGTAATATCTATGTCTGTATGATAAATGACCAATGAATTTTATTTCCTACAAAATGATAAACGTACTGTCATGGGTGATATTTCAGGATACAGTAGTATTGCATAAGCAAACTGTAAGCAACCCTGATGGTCAAATTAATGCAGTTGCCAGTTGCTGAATGGGGCATAACTATGTGTCTTTTTTTCAAAAGAAATTAATGTTTTAACTAAACTTTACTCCTTGTTTTCATTATAACTTATAAGAATCTTTCACTGGTTGCACGTGCAGATGGGAATATCTGGCCTGAGGGTAACTGTTTTGGCGGTAACAAGGCTCTTTTTAACATTTACTTTAGGCCTGTAATTTTATTTTTGCAACTTCTTTTAACTTCATTTCAACTATAGCACTCAACATCAAAAGAAGGGGACTGTCACAAGTATTCACTGTCAAATTCTGCCTACTGAGCAGGATTCAAACCCATAGCCTCAAAGTTAGGAAATGATGCTCAAACTCCTAGATATCCTACCCTTTTTGACCTCAACAGTGTACTTAAAATATCTGTGCCTTTATCATTCATTAAATTTTGTACAGCAATCTGCTCACCATGACGAAGAATTAACTCTATAACCACATTAGGATATTGATCTTTATGACTTTTTGAGTCAAATAAAACTTTATTTACCAGGATTAAAAATGTGACTCCTGATCAACGTACTTAAACGATAAGCAATTACTATGATCTTTCTTAATGTTCAATGACTCCCGTAACATAGTCACCTTGTCCTACCGAAAATGTACATAATCCCCCAAATAGGTCAGCATTTACCTATACCCATACCTGACAACTAGCCAACTTTGTGCTATATATAGATTTATTGTATATGTAAATAGCTTTATCGGACTTTCCTGGTATTTTGTATTAATAGCCTTGTGTGGGTGACATTATGTGCACCAATATTTTGTAATGGTAGATCACTCACTCAATGTCACATCCTTACTGTTTCATAAAAAATAACTAACCTTCCTTTCAAATAATTCAATTTCCCTCCCCACCACCACAACAGTTACTGTTTCTGCACTATGCATGACTTCTCAATAAAAGTTGGTTAGTTTTAGTGTCACTAATTTGTTTCAGTAGAACTGATAAGTGAGTGACTATGGTCATCTCTTGTCCTGTCAATGATCATTTCATCCATGACCATGATAACTTCTTCCATGATCATTTCTTCTCTTCTCATTGGCTGTTTCCTACAGAAAACATCTCAACATCAGTGCAGAAACTTACTTTCTTTAATATAAGCACCATTGACTGACTTCACCAAACAGAAATAACCACTGCACAGATCGTAGAAAGTTTATGCCTTAGATGCATCTTAACCCATTGCCCCCAAGAACGACCCCTATTGAAATGTAGTCCTTCTTAAAAACTAAAGACCAAAAACTTGCTTGATTTTTAATTGAGTAACCTCTCAAATAAATTAAGATATAATTATTATTATTATTATTATTATTATCATTATTATCATAAGCCTCTAAAAATAAAGATTTTATTATCATTAATTATTATATTTTTATACATCTATTATCGACAATAATTATTTCCAAATACATTTTTCTTACTCTACTGTAGTGAAGAACATACATTTCACTTTTTTTCTTTTTTGACACAAGATAATTGTGCATATTTTTCAACATAATTATGTTATAATATATCTGTACATCCAACTGGTAACCTCTGTCAGTCATTTAAATCATACCCTATTCTTTTCACCTTTATCATTTGAAATCTTGACTTCAAAGTTAAGAAAGTGTGTTAATTGTTCTATTGAACAACAAAGACAAATTTGTTTAATTGTAAAAGTAGAAATTATTGCCCTTTTATCCTTGTTTACCTTCCCCATTTTCATTTTTCGATAATCAATAGAAATTCCTCTCTAACTGTTTCAATAAACTTTATTGCAAACTAATTGCTTTATACTGGATACTAACCCAGAAAGGTGGAAAGAGTGAAACATACAGAAATACAAATGAAATCAAAAGGTAATTGTACAATAAAATCTTATCTTGATAATCAATTTCTATTGGAAGAAAAAGTAAAAATAACACCAACTGCTGGTGAGATGTGCCTTAGGTCAATATCAAGATGGTATTTTCTGTGATAAGCTGATTAGATTTTAGTATTTTAAGAATAAGAGTCACATTGTTGATAATGCTTCTAGTACCTAGTGCTCTGTTTTGGTAATTTTGTTTTTTAACTGAAAAGTACCTTTATTTTATTTGGTTTATTGTCCTCATTGAATTTCTTTAGAGTTGCATCATAGTTTACTGTGATGGATTTTAGTTCAGTTCATATGTGATCTTGTAATAACATCATACATATATGATTTGAAAGATTGGGGGTGGGAGTAAATACTCAAACATGTACTGCGAATGTCATCAAGATAAAATTATGGCCCGACAAAAACTATTATTTACCTTTTATGTAAATCTGGTTTTTAACTGACAACTCAAAAACAATATTAAACATAAAATACCTGCACTTAAGTAGCAACTTCTGACACATGCCCATTCTGTGGCACAATTATATAAAGTGGCAATTAGTGAGAGATTTAATAAAATGGCTTCTTGATGACATTGAAATTTGAAGTTTTTACTACCAAATTATTATTCTTTACCTGACACATACCAGGTTATTGAACTTCTATCTTGCTAAAACAACTTTCATTTATTGCAATCCAGTGTGCATTTAGCAAACTTCAAAACCTGAACCCCTCCTATTCATACAGTGCATCAAAGTTAAATTGACAGCAAGATGCAAATACCTTAACAATTGCTAGCAATCATGCTGCTATTTATGCAGATTACCACTGATTATGTACAACACAGATTAACAGAATTAATGTACTTTAAATGCCCATATAGTTTGCAAGGACTTATCAACACTACATGTCAAACACTTTTGTAAATATACAGTAAAACTGTCACACTTCTTACAAAAATGCAATTCTAATAGGTCTGCTGATGGGTTGAGGTAATGTTCAGGGATTAATATACAGTTCTAAAGAATGAGCTGATTGGGATTGCATTGCTGAAAAGGATTAACTGTTAATATAATAAAGACATAACAATACATCCTGATAGTATTGTTCCATAATCCTACAGAGATCACTATTAGATGAGTTGCTGGGAAGGTATAATGTGCAAATTTCTTATTCTTAATTTTCTTTTGAAGTACTGTCCCCTTTGCACAGGTGCAGAGATCTTATCTAAGTATGTCAACAGGGGACATGGAAGGGATTTAAAGGGAGCAGACACAATCAAAGTTCCTGGCTTGATTACATCAGTGTCCCACTTTGTAGTATTTAACTAAATTCCATACATCAAAGAGTTTAACATGAACCATTAAAGATGTCCAAATATTTCAATTATCTAAAAAAACATGATTTTTTAACTATTAGAAATAATACAGTATGCTTTGTTCAGATGATTAGTTAAAAAACAGATTTTAATTCTAAATTAAATTTTAATTTATTTTCATGTGTTTTAGGAAACAAAAAATGGAAAGTAGTTTCAAGTCTTGTCCCCAAACACCTTGCCAGATACCAGTCACTAAACTGTTTGAAATAAATTACATAACTGAGTGAATTCTTTGGCCTTTCAACAGCAATAGAAGTTTGAGCAAATTCATGATGTCATCTAATTAATCAAACATTCAATAAAATGTGAAAACAATATCAAAATGAGTAATTCATGTTGAATTATGTCACATATACTAGGTAATAAAAGCAAATTTTGAGTTCAAAAGGGAGCACATATTACATATCTACACAGCAAGTTTTATGTTAAATTCAGTTGGAAAAAAATCATGGTTTTAAAATCTCCATTTGAGCTGAAGAAAAGGTAAGTCATATAAATCATATACTGCCATTTACTCACCTTGTTGCAATATTACAGCTGAGCAACATTTCAGTGAGTAGCATTTCGATATTTGCAATTGTAAATCATTAAATTTTACAGATATTTAAAACCATGCAAATATTAAATAATTTACAAATATGAAAAAAACTACAGTATGCAAATATGTACTGCAGTAAGGATACACTGATCTCCTATTTAAAATTGTGTTTTGTAAATTTAATTTTGTTGATCTTTGCACTATCAGGAATGGTCTCTATGTTGATAAATATCTTTCATCTTTTACAATTTTGTGGTTACTTCTTCCAGATTCAGGTATAAGAACGCTAAAGTTTTTAACCATCATATCTTTTAGACAAAATGAAAGTGAAAGTAGAATCAATCAAAATTAATAAAGTTTGTGAGTTCTTCGCATAAACATTGCCTTTAAAGTTTATCTGCATTTCTTTGCCTATCAGTGTGAAATCATTAAAGTAACAAGTGAAATAATGAGAGTCGGTCCCTTCAAAGATCAGAAATTACCAATTTTTCACAGGTAAAAGTGAACGCCGCTTACCCGGCTAGGTGTGAACTAACGGTACGTTCTGATTGGCCCACTGACTAATCCCTTTCTGCATAGTGTATAAATACCTGTTAAAGATAGTTCTATTTCAAAATTAATTCTTTATCGGTAAAAATGGTTCTTAAAGTTGAAGCAGATACTTGTGGAATACCTATAGGACCCTGGATAGGACAGGGGTAAGTAGAATGATCGATTTATTTTATTAAAGTTGAAATCAATAAAAAGGAAGTAGTGTTAATTTTGGCGCGTGCTGTATCAATCCGCTCTGTACTTGTTTTGTTTACAACCCACGTGCTGAGGAAACAGCAAGTTGCAAATGAAGATTTCCACCGTTTGTGTTCAATGTAATTAAAAGACATTGTTTTGATCTACTGAAGTTTCATTTGCATGTTCGTTTTTCATACGTAGAGGTTGGATTTATGTAGGATAAATGATGAAATCTCCGGTTCTACATCAATTATTAATGAAGTTCAAAACCAAGATGGCGGACTAAGTTTGTGTATTTGGCGGTAACTGTCAATCAAGCATCAGCTCATAATTGGATTTTAATTAGCTGTATATAGGTGCATATAGATATTGTTGCAGCATTTTATATTTTTAATTCGCTTTCGTATTGTATTCGTTATTTTTTCCCCACGTTCGTTGGTCACTGCTTTCAGATTATCAATTTTGTTATGGTAGCAAATTTTTTATTAAATTTTTAACTTTTGTGGTTGTTTTGAGCCATACTGATCAGTGCTGATAGTCCAGTCTCTGATGAGTTTCGTGTTGTCTGTTGATTTATGATGATAATCAGTCTTCACCAGCTTGCTGAATGTACAGTATGAGTAAGTTTGTTGATATATAATGATAATTTTTTAAAATGAAAACATAGACAGTTTAGGTTTAACATGAATAATGTCAGCGGTTTCTTTTGGCATGTGAAAGGACAATTCTGACGACTGTTGCTGGAAGAACAGAGGCGGTGCATGCACCATTTGGATTAAGCATGCTAAATATGGGAATCATTTAAAAAATGCAAAAGAGCAAATATTGATCACATGACATTTTATCTTGTCATATCCTCATTTCATTCCATTCTTCAGTGACTTGAAGTGCTACTGTTCATTTTATCTCCTTAAACTGAAGAGGAAAAAATTCTTTGAAAGCTGTATTGATTAAGTATTTGAGAAGGTCTTTTCATCAATCTTGTCAAGTTTGAATAAAATTTCCTTGTATGATTCATTGGTTATTGGAAAGGTCAAGGTGCATAGGAATTAATGTAAGTACCAACTCATGATAAGAAAATACTTGTAGGCAATAGTTATCATGGATTGTTAGTTTTCTTGCCATTTTTTTTTTAAAATTTTGTCTAGTAACAAACAGCTTGTAAAATTGCCTTAGGTGAAATGATCGCTATCTAAACATGCTGTTTCTTGATAAGATTGGGCTGATTTTCCTGATCATCTTGTTAGATTATAATCTGCTAATAATTTTACACTTCACTTTTTGACTTTCTTTTGACATACTTTTCTTACTCTCTTGTATATAAAGTTTTTATATAATATGATGATTAGGAAAGAAACAATGAATGTTCATTTTTGAGATCATTGTTTTGAAGTGATCTTAAATCATTTGAGGTTAGAACAAGAACCTTATCAAGTGTGACTAAATGCATTAATTAACGATTACATGTAATGCAATATTAATTTGTATTGATTAATTGATAGGCATTTATTGTACTACCATTTCACAACCTGAGTAATTTTTGCTACTCCAATTTTATTGTTTCACATTTATCTTTAGTTCACATCTTTGGTCTATTGTCATCAGGCCTATGGTATCAAAGAGACACTATAGTAGCCTTGGGATATGTCTACAAGAAAAAATACCATATTGATGAATGTTAATGGTTATGGTACACATGTATTGTATATTCCTTTACTCATTGGAATGAAATGTTTCTTTTGGCTGAAATTTTCATTGATTTTGAAATTCTAGGACATTCTAGGATTCTTTTGTATTGGATCCAGCTATTGTATTCTCAATTGCTTTGTTATTAACAGGACAAGCATTGTGTAGTTTGCATTTCCTTTGATCTTAATATTGCTGATGATGGTGGAAATGCTTTGCACCGAGTTCAGCTATATATTTGATCAGAATAGGATTTATTGCATCAAACATGTTTTAAACTTGAATTTTCTTTGAAAACAATTTGTGAGGTGGCACTGTGGGAATGTAACCTTCAGGTGGATTGATTTTACACTAATAAATGGAGTGTAGATCACTGTATTTCACTGGAAATGACAATCAAGCAGTTTTAGCTACTTAGAATAAATGGATTTTATTTTGTATATTACAGGTTTGGTAGCATAGGGCTTCCAGCTCATCACAAAATGTCAGCTGAAGTTACGGCGACCCCACCAAATGAACCAATGTCTCAGGATACATTTGAGTACTTGTGGAATACACTGGAAACTGTTACAGAAAATGGGTAAGCCAAATCTTTTCTGAAGCTTCTCATTTATTCGATATATATGTAAACAAGCATTGTTGTATTGATCTTCCATGGTAAGAAAGTTAACCTTGTAACTTCTGTTCAGTGTGATACGTGTTCAGTGCAAGTTTTCTCCCTTGTAAAGATTCAGATTTAGCCTTTAAATTTTCTGAATATTTCTTTATTTTCTCAAAATTTCAGGAACTTCACACACATTAACTCCAGAGATCTGGACTACTCGTACGAGGATGCTGATGAGGGCGCCTCCTTACAGATCGATAAGTTCAGAATAAACGGCAATGAAGTCTCTGATTTGGTAAGTAGATTTCAGTACATTGCAATATCTTGTTGTACAAGAGTGGTCAGTGCAGACAAAAACATGCTGCCATGTCATATAGTCTTATCCAAAGAGTGACGTTATATAATTTACAATTAGATCTGTTTAGATAAAACTTTGTACGGGTTTCTGAAAAAATATCAAGCACAACTGTTGCATCTTAAAAAACAGTCAACTTTTCATTTGATATAGCCCTTAAGAGTGTAAATGAGTTTTTTTCATAACTTGAGTACATTTAAATATTTCTTTTGTGCTGACAAACTTGCATATTCAAAATTTTACATTTTTTCTTTGATTGGAAACAACAGAATAAACTGCTTCTAGGGACTTCTAATGATACCTTGAAATTAACTAGAAAGTTTTTTTATTGGAGGACATACATCATAATTGCAATTAAGGGATTTTAACTAAATTACACATTGGAAAATTTAATGGCAAGTTCACAGTTTTACATTGCAGTTGCATTTGTTAACACCAATTTGGATTGAAATTGAAATGTAACCTAGTTTGTTTACATCAATTATAGACCATTGATCATGTCAGTTTTGTCTGCCATTGGTCAGTACTAAAGTGTTAAAGCAAAGTGCCTGAAGTGCAGTCATAAACTGATAATGGTGCCATAAATGTGTCATCATTGTACATCCAAACTACCATAAACACTAAAGCACTTGTCTACATTTACCAAGGTGCTAAAATATAGCAGATTTTCAATACCTAAACTCCTCACTAAAGTTCCCAGAGCCTTAACAACTCATCCAAACAATTAAAATCTGCATATTTGTTACCATTATTAAGTGCAAGTGCAGAAAAATTTCATAAAGTTCTGTTTTGAAGTCCGAAGGGATTGTTGCATTTTGACGTTTGACCCATGTTTTGTTAAATTTTCAATTTTGGCAGTACCTTTATTTGTTCATTAGGGATTCATAGAAAATGCACAAAGTTACCAGAATAGATCATGGCCAGTGTGCATGAGCAGATTGACGCTGGTCATTGGTTAAGGTTCATGTTGATGTAACTTTTGCAGTAGAATGCATAGATTAAAGAAAAACAAAAAGTGCAAGATTTCATCTTAAAATCAAAAAGTCAAAATGTTTCTTCATTCCCTTTTGTGTGCTTTTAACAAACTAATAGAGTAATGTTTGCTCTGTTCTTGTGTGCAAAAAGCGGCTCAGAGCATATACAGATACGATCAATTTGTAACTAGTAATTGCTAAGTCAAATTCTCTCTGAAATCCTGTTTCAGTGTTTCACTGGGCGTTATTGATTTGTCACCAGATCAAATATTATATCTGTATTCATTCATTTTTCATTGCTTGAAAAACAAAATTATTGCCTTCCCTAATACTCAATGCCAGGGAATATAATGCATTGAAATTTCTATCCAATACTAGTACACTTGTTTAACTGTTACGCCTGAGCACCTTGTCTAAAAGCTATGAAATAAACAATGGATCGTTGAAATAAATCTATCGTATTGATACTACCTATGAAAGACCCAGATATTACTATAACAGTTTTGACAGTCGCAAAAGTTTAAACTATTTATAACTTTGAACGGCTTTCCCATTATCGTCATAGCAACCTGGGGACGCTCAATACAAGCTAACAAGTAAATAAAACTTTTATCGAATTTGAATCAATAAAAAAAGTCCAGTACACCTTAATATGAATTATACTTTGTTCACAATACACATTTATTAATAGGTTTATATAAAAACCGCTGTAGTGAAATAAGGAAGATATTTACATAAAAGAGGTTTACATTTAAGCCGTGCTTAAAGGTTTAGACAGATATATATACCTTACTTATCTACCCCCATTATGATAATGAGCGCTCCAATGTGATTGGACATGTATTGATCACCAATCGTGTTTAATCACGTCCCTGACAACTGGAATTGTTAGACCGGCCTCGGCATCGTTCAAGAACAGACTTGATCACTGATTTCCATTGCTATATAGTTTTAGTTTAATATCATACATTAAAACATTGTGTTTGTAAATATTGTAGATTTCATATCAAAAATAAGTTAATACATTAGTTTTCTGTGATATTTAGATAGAAATTTAATTTAAAAAGACAAAAATTAAAAGAAAAAATTATGATAAAGTTTGAGAGGACTGGATTTACAACCTACAGGGTAAGTAAGGGAAGTTTTCATTGGTTGATTCATCTAGTTTAACTCTAGAAGCTGAGATAATTGTTGAAGTATACAGATGTACACAATATTTAAAAATGTTTTCAGACAGGAACTGTAAAACTAAATCAGATTTTTATTTTAAATTGTTAACATTGGTATAGTTTTTTTTTTGCAAATTGCACATTGTCAAATACAGGTAGCTTCTTTAATTTTCTATTGGCTGGTTTAGGAATATTAAACTAGAAAATAAATTCCAAAATGAAGGGGAAATCACATTTTATTTTGTATTTGACATTAATTAAGCCATTAGAAGAAGTGTCCCAATTTTTTAAAATTGAAACAGATTTTAAAACTTTTCTTAATCTTTAAATTATTTTTTTTTAAATACATGTTATATTAGAAATCAGTCTGACTCATCCTCCATACACAGTGCCTCATTGTGGCACATTTTATATATTTATATATTGCAATAGGTAATTATATCAGGTGAACTTTCACAGTGGCTTTTTATAGCAAAGTAACTCGGATACAAAATTATTTTCAGCCGTGTCACATGATTAATAGTTTATCGATGATTTTAAATCGTCAGTAAGCCAATCAATATTCTTGTATAGAAATGCGTAGGATTGGTGACAGTTTCAGTCGCTGACTTTGAATTGTCCATGAAGTCTATATGATACTCAACTTCCTGACTATGTTCATTAATTATTTACAGGCAATTATTGGGAGCAAATTGCTTGTTTGTTCATAACGCCATTTAGTGTAAAATTTAATGCCCAGAGGAACAGCATGTGTTAGATGATACCAGCTCTCTGCTGACACCTGTGGTCTGAAAACTACATGTCTTCTCAGGATTTTATAACAATTCCGAATTTCCCAATAACAGGTCTGATCCCTTCAGTATTTCAAGTAATTTTAAACCCGGGTTAAAAGGAGAAAAAATAAACATTACATGAACAGGCTTGTATCTGCTTTTATCTACATTTTGTTTCTCAAGTAGCCATCCATAAATGGGGTGACTGGGCACCCATCACCCTTTATCTCAAGTTATGAGTACATATTTATTCTAATGTAAAGGTTTCATAGATTTGTAGTAGGTCATAATGTACAGGTGTTAAATATATAATAAGGCTTAAGTAATGGATTGTAAATTCCAACAGTTTTGTAATAGCAGCATGGCAGGGGGATTAAGCTTAAAGGTATATCAATAAAACAACAACATGTATAACATTGTACATTTTGTATAAAAAACTTTTTTTTTAATGGTGTCAGACCATCAGATTGAAATAAATTTGGCCTTTTGTTTAAATATTAGGAACAGTGTTTGAATGTTAATCACATAGAATTTCTAAACTTGAAGATGTGACTGTTTATTAATGAAGAGTGTAATTAATGAGATAAACGTATTTACGTAGACTGAGACGTGGTCATTGCTGTTTGCACAGATTTAAGCAGATTTACTCAAATCAAATCCTATTAGCTGTTCTGTTTAAAATTTGCAAACATTGATGGATAAATATATTGAATTAAACCACAGAAGATTTGCATTGTCTGATAAAGATAACACTGTAGGGTGCTTTGGTTGTTTCAATTAAAATAAATGAATGTACAACTAGACAAGTGTAATAAGATTTGTGTATTAATTTTGCCATATTGCTTTTAAGTCTTGGGTATATGTATCAAATCAAGATTCTGCAGAATTCTTCCTTTTTTTTTTAAATAAAAAATGATAGCTAATAGTACAGACTAATGTGTGCATCAGTGATGTAAAGGTGCCAAGTTTGGTTACCAAGTCTGCACAGCAAAGAAACTATTAGACATTAATTATCAAAGATGTTAACGTATTGTCAAACCAATTAGAAGTTTGCGCACCTGTTAAATGTTGTTATCACAAACTGGTATGATGCGATAATTAATTATTCAATAATAATATTGAAATTCTAAAATAACCAATAATTTACCAGGAAGTGCCAATAGTTAAATTTCTATAGATCGATGAAAAGTTTGTTGCAATATTCCATAATGCCAATAATTTTTGTTAAAGTGGCAGAAAGAGTTTACCGTTGGCAGCTTTCAAAATTCAATTGATGTGGAAATTTGACATGTACATTCACTGAAGAAATGGATCAAGCAGTTAACCAATCCTCTGACAATTTAAAGCATGTAACTTCACAATTATCGTGAAGATAATTACATTTGTGACACATTGCTCAATGTTGGATTGCGTGTGAGAAAGAAATAAAAGTACCATGATGATTAGTGTGTGTTTTATTGGCCGTTATATCACATCAACACCATTTCTTCATTTGCAAAGTGATAAATTTATCTGTAGTAACTGTATCAGAGGGTCATGTGGTCAAACAAACTTGAAAATCACGATAGCATTTGCATTTCCAAGAGAATAACAAATATCATATTATCTTTCTGCACAAAAATGGCATTAACTTGGATTGCCAATGCCAAATGAAATCATTGGTTATATGTTATTAAAGAATGAAATTTTGTCCAAGAATAACAGCTGAGTAAAATGGTACATGATGTACAGGAGTTGTCTTTTCTTCTTTTTCAGTTGAACCCAATAATTGGGCAAACTTCATCCTCTTCATCGATGTCACCTGACAGTCAAACCAATATAGGGTCAACGGCATCGAGTCCCTACCATGAAGGTGTAAGTAGCTTAATTGTTGTTCTTGGAATGGGGGGAAGCGGAGGCAAACCAAAATTTATCAAACATAGATGACAATATTTTTCAGTTTTTAATTGCTCATAAAATAAATTTTTTGTCTTTGCATTGTTTCATAAAGATCAGCAAAAAAATGGGAGAAAAATTGATGTTTTTGCTGCATGAAGT
The DNA here is from genome assembly GCA_022818135.1 of Saxidomus purpurata. Taxonomy (NCBI): domain Eukaryota; kingdom Metazoa; phylum Mollusca; class Bivalvia; order Venerida; family Veneridae; genus Saxidomus; species Saxidomus purpurata. Next base: position 51,875,279 of record JAFMSR010000004.1, read on the forward strand.
GAATGTCACACCAGAAATTTGGCCAAATTCAGACCATGGTTTTTAAAAAAAAAAGTTGTGCACCAAAACTGCTGTCTTTAAGAAAAGACAAGAGCATAGAAAATGTTGACACCTCCATTCCTTGCATGTTGAAGCCAATATGCGTGTGTGATGCCAACTGTTTGTTTCTCAGTGTATTTTTTCATCATCAATGATTCATGAAACAATTATCTAGTGCTAACTCTGCCAATCAGTACCAGTAAATCAGTTCTCCAATCAGGAGATAAGCTGATGGAAAGAACTGATTGTTTTCATAAAAGGATGCTGCCTGCTTTCAGTGAAGCGAGCTAGCTACCGGTACCTGGCTGGTATAATTAGGAAAAATGAGTCTTCAAAGATTTGATAGAAAATTGATACACTCAATAGGATTGGATGGTGCTTGCAGATATTTAAGCATGGTACTAATTGAATTAGCAAAATTACTCAAGAAACCTGAATGTGTAGAAAAGAGATTGCTTTTGACAACTTGTCTAAACAACAAGTAGTTGCTTTAATGGCAAGGATGGGTATATAGGAACAAACAAGACCATTCTGGGTGATAGATGTAGTCACAAACTTTAATAATGAAATATTTGCTTTCTATTTTTCAGACATTAACAAGTCCTCCACCATATTCACCCCATACCAACATGACATCACCTATTCCTACAGTACCATCCAAGTAAGTATGCATGTTGAATTTTAATATTCTTGCCATGGGGGAATTTTCATCTCTTTGAATAATATCGATGTAAATTCTAAATGCTCCACTTAAACCTATATTGAAACCGTTATCCAAGTGCTTGCCATATTTTCGCACATAGAGCTGTATTCATTAGCGCCAAGTTTTTTTTTTAGTGTCAAATCGACTCTTGGCTTATACCTGGTAATGAAATCTGTACTTGGAAAATTGCCAGAGTATTGATTTTGAAATCAATAGCTTACTTTGGTGCAATCAAACAGAAAAAATGTCCACTTGCTGAATTGAATGATCATGAAATACATTCGCTATGACATTTCTTAAGGAGTGGGTTAGTCCATTTTATACAGTGGATAGGTCAGTTTCCTATGCTCCAAATCAGTAAACAATAAGAAAGAAAAGAAGAAACTCTAATATGTACTTTTGAATAAATGTGACAAAAGTACTAGTTTTACATCTTTTTTTTAGATCATCACTAAACAGTAGTGGATTGAAATACTTTGCTAAAGCAAAAAAAAATGTCAGATTACCCCTGACTTTAAAATAGAATAATCTTGAATTTAAGTGGTTGGATGTAAATAAAAATGTCTCCCTGAAGTAGGATAAGATAAAAGTATGTAAATCTGTCAGATAACAGATATATGTTTAAACAGATCAGATATTGGGTGGAAAATAGGTCATGTCAGAGATACTATAGCTAATTTTTTCATCTCAACCCTGACCTTGGTCATCAAAATGGCCATGTTTGTCTTTGAATTTAGAGGTAACCATTTGCTGTTCATATAAGGGGGCTTTTTTAACAAACAAACAAAAACAGCTACATGAACAAACCTAGTAGTCTGGCATTCATGTAATGTGCTACATGATCATAATCTACACTGACTGCAAAATGTGGTATAGATTGCCTCAAATATAGAGCTTTAAATTAAGCAGAGTGATTGAACATGTTGGTATATAGAATATAAGACCAGGCTATATTAATGTATTATGGTGCGCAAGTCACGATTTACAGATCAGTTCAGATTAGTAGACTCATTTCGTACAGTAAACGTAGAAATTACAGGCCATGAGGCAAATATGTCATTAGCAGAAATATTTAGCTTGGAAGCTTAGATAGTTAATGATTTTTACATTCACAAATTAATAGTTATTTTCTTTTGAAATTTTCAGCACAAATTATGCAGGAGAATATGGGTTTGAAATTTCATTTGCCACACCATCAAAGGAGACAAAGTCAACAACATGGACAGTAAGTTATACCTTCAAAACAAAAAAAGAAAATTGTTAAATGATGCTGTGACATTGGTCCAAAATATTGTCTATTAAATAGAGCCAAAAACAGACTAAAGTAGCCTCGTATATTGACATAATCCCTTTATATGCATAAAGCAATACTTCTGCATTGGTATATTAATCTGCTTTACCTGTTTGATATTATAAGTAATGAACTCGCTTCCATACATTGTGATGATTCCTGATTAACATTGAATTTTTCTTTGTCTTCAGTACTCAGATTTATTGAAGAAATTATACGTCAGAATGGCTACCACCTGCCCTGTTCGGTTCAAAACCATACGTCAACCACCTCCTGGTTGTATCATCCGGTCCATGCCCATCTTTATGAAACCAGAACATGTCCAAGAAGCCGTAAAGAGATGTCCTAACCATGCCACATCAAAAGAGTTCAACGAAAGTATGTGTTTGTTTTACTTATTAGTGCCAAAAAACCTATACATTTCCAAAGATTGCGTTTCATGATGCACATGTTAACGTGTGAAAGTATAACAGGTTAATGATAATAATGCAGAGACTTGATTCATCCAGATTATATGATGTCGATCATTTAAATCGATTTAACCAAGAAAATAAATCATTCGACTTTGAAACACAGTGACTAGAATGACTTTAATATGATAGACTTTTCTTACTTTCACAGATCATCCGGCGCCAAATCATCTTGTACGTTGCGAACACAAACTCGCCAAATACCTTGAGGATCCATACACTAGTCGCCAGAGTGTTATCATTCCACAGGAGCAGCCACAGGCAGGATCAGAATGGGTCACAAATCTCTTCCAGTTCATGTGTCTCGGGTCCTGTGTCGGCGGTCCTAACAGACGTCCACTCCAAATTGTGTTCACTTTAGAAAAAGAGTAAGTGTCAAAACAATATTGAATAACAGTTCATGTTGTATGTATTTGAAAGAAAAGAGAATCTCATAATGCACGAATAAGTAGTATTTACATTTGAAAATGGATCAAAACAGAATGATCGGATGCCAAAAATTTAATGTTTGTCAAGCTAATTTTTAAGTGGTTTATACATCGAAAGTAGTATATATAAGCAAGAAAGTTGTTATATAAGACAAAATGATACTCATTTACCCTTGATTTTTTTCAGCAACCAGGTGTTGGGTAGACGATGTGTTGAAGTACGCATCTGTGCTTGCCCGGGCAGAGATCGAAAAGGTGACGAGAAAGGAATGCTACCCCAGTCACCACAACCAAAGAAAAGTAAGTTTTCTTCAGGTCACAATGTTCTGTAAAACATTTGCAGAGTAGTTTTCTGCTCGTCAAAAAGGTTAAGTGATGAAAAATAATGAAGAAATTTATTTCTCTATTAAAACAGTATTAAATAAAGCTTAAGTATTTGCAACAAAACAATCTTTCTCCTGTAGGCCTTAAGTAATCAATATATGAACTTTTACTAGAGGTGCAAGTTACTTTAACAGATTATTTCTTTTGTAGATGGTGCTTTGCCAAGACTCACAATGGGCACAGAAATCACGACAGTTACTGCTGGCAAAAAGCGTAAATTAGAGGACAACGATACCTACACACTCACTGTAAGTAACATTGACATCCAGAAAGCAATTAATAGAATAGCTAAACTAAAATTGAAAGAGCTGGTTTTATAGCGGAGTTAAATCAAATTCTTATACTTGCAGTTTCGTCATTTTCATTAGTCAGAGAGCATAATTTTCTTGTGTTGAGAAAGTAATCACAATCTCCTATCTTTGTATTAATGAGGTATTCACTTGTCTTCTTCAGGTTCGAGGTCTTGAGAATTACCAGATGCTGTGTAAAATCAGAGACAGTCTGGAAATTGCTTCTCTGTTACCACAGAACCAAGTAGATCTGTACAAACAAAAGCAAGTGGAAGTGCAGCGCCAGTGAGTACTCTCCCCTGGATTGTATTAAATGCTTACAGTTGCTTCCCTTTGCTTCTTTCTGTCTTAGCAAGAAAACAAAAAAAAATATGTGCAAAAGTAGCGCACCTTCTATCTATAAGATCTGTATGAAGAAAATGTTTATATGGACTTAGTCTGTGACTACTGCTCACTGCTAAATGAGTTAGCCAGCTGAGTATGTATGCCTTGGTGGCCAGACAGAAAAAAAAGACATTTTGTCTAACATTGTTGACATATTAAGACTTTGTCATTTAAACAAAGTACTGTATTGGATTAAAAAAAAACATCAAAAGCGCTGAGTAAACCTATTACATGAAATGGCTTCAGTGTAACAGATTGCTATGGCATGTCGGACCGTGACTGTAGAAGTTGTGTAGTTGTTATAGTATACTAAATGTGTTCACTAAACATGAATGTGTTCTATTCAGACTGGTGCAAACAGCATTGTCATTAGTTACATTCATCAATTATCGCATTCCGTCCATGTTATGTAGATATTTCACTGTGTGATTTTGTTGTTACATTCTTCCCTATATTTATTATTTCCCATTCCAAACGGAATTTGTTTTGAGTATTTATTAATAATTTAAGAATAATTTATTCATATTTATTTAAATTATCCATAATTTAAAGTCAGTAGTATCAGGATTTATTTAAAATGGCTGTGATTATGTTTATAAATTGTAAATATACCTGTGATCAATATTTTGTTTTAAATGGCACATCACATTCCTTCACATTGGTTGCTTCTTTATGTGAGGGGAGATAATTTGCTTCCCTGTTGTTTTTGAGCTTCAACCTATTTATCTCCCTTACTTTTTGTGTGTGACACCTCTCTTAGCAAGCACATACTGGACTCTATGCTTTAATCTTTTACAAAGCTTGTGGGAAAATGTTTTATAGTTTATTCATGAAAGTTTGTCAAGGTGTTCAGTGTTGACTCTGGAAGAAGAAAAAAAAAGCAGCACTTGTTTCTTTTAAAGTCAATGAAATTAATTGGCTTATGAAATTGAAGCTCTTGATTTGTACGAATTTCCTGTCTTTTGCCAAGATATCTTACCTTTGGAAAAAAAAAAGAAAAAAAATCTGCAAATTATCTCCTCAGTTTTAGATGCAGCCAGAAATAATTAAAGATTTCTAGTTAATTTTGGTTTGGTATTTGGGTGTTTGATAGTTTAGACAACACTTGCTAGTTAGATCAGGGCAGGTAACACTCTCCTGTCTACTTGCAGATGGTTGTCAAATGTCTTGGCAAAGGAGGGGAAATCAAGGCTTATCAAGAAAAAACATCGCCCTGGGAAAGTGATAAGGCAGCCCTTTAAGTAAAGATTCACTGAAAATTGACTGAAACGATATGGTCTCGAAACTGAGAAATTTCCAACCATAATTTGAAGAGTAGGGCTTGACTTCTATTACCGTTCTGAGAAAAACCGATGTACACACGAGTGAAGTGGCGTTTGTGGTACCCAACCAGGAACTGCTGCTGGAAACACTCCGGAGTAATGTGCTAATATGACGATGTATCGGATGTGGAGCAGCTTCCGTATCCCAGCTGTGAAGCTTTATGCAGCTATTCAAAATGTGTTCAAATAAAAGCATCAAATTTCCGCACATCGATTCCCATTTTATTGATTTAGATTAGAGTCAACTTTTATAAAGGTGGTTAAGCATTTATATCATGTCCACATTCATTACATTTCACATTATCTTCCTAGAACGCATTGTCATCTTAAAAGTTCATGATTCGTTGTTCAAGTTAGCGCCATTTCTTGTTGACAAACAGAAGTCATATAAATGTTAAGAAGCTTGTTTATTCAGATTTTACAATCTCACTTCACTTCAGTAGATCTGATGATTTTTCTGATTTTAGTCATTTTTTTACCGTCCATGACTTTTTAGGATTTTAAAAGTTTACAATTTTATGATCCTATATGGGAAGTTATTTTGTATGATAATGATTTCTTTCTTTTTTTTCTAAGCATTCGTATGCTTTTAGTGCTATTCTGTTAATAAGAGATTTTTATGTAAATATAAAAATACACGTAAAATAACGCAATTGTATTCAAAGAAGCATTATGTCTACACTTGGAGGTCGCTCGTTAATTCCTGCCTGTATCAGACTATTCTAAAAAAACTAAATGGAAATGTTTTTCAAATGAACATCACTTGTTTCATTGTTTCATCATACTTGCAAATGCATAATTCATAGATGTATCGTCAGATTCATTGTATGCCAAACTTGCATTTGAAACATTCCAGTACTGCCAGCTTTGTGAACCTGTGAAAAGTGTGATTTTTAGCTTGACTATTCAAAGAATCAGAAGAGTTATTGTAGTATTTGAGATTTATTGGGGTCATGTTTTCCAGTGTCTTGATCATATAAAATATATCTACCTCTGTAACTCCATGCTTTTGCATCACTTGCACAACAAGGCCAATTACTCTTGTTCGCATCTCCATTTTCACTTTGATGTTCAGGTTAAATCTACAACTGATTGAGGAGGGACTTGCTTTGATAATTTGCTTACAATCTCGTCCCAATCAGGGCCTGTAATTCTTGAGCCTATTGGCAGAATTATGTCCCTTTTATCTAGAGAAAAGAATTGAAATATATTTTCAGTAATTTTGTCAGTACCTAATTAGTTTGAAACATAGCCTTTAATTGAAATTCAAGACAAGCAAGAAATATGTGAAGATATGAAAATCTTAATGATACATGTTTACTCAAAAGTTTTTCTCTATAATCCTAATCTAGAGTTGGTCTTGTACGCAGTAAGAGTTCTTTGAATAGTTGAAAGCTCTCTGACAGAATGCTTGTTTACTGTATATGGTGATGCTTTTGACTCAGATATCCATTGTTTTTGTATTGCTTTGTTTTTGTATACATGTATATATTTAAATTATTTAATATTGTATAATTTATTATTATAACTTGAGAGAAGTTGTAAAGTTTTGTATTTATATTATGAATATGTAAGAAGAAAGAAAATATAAAAATTTGTAAAAAGTTGAACTGTGTTTTTGTTGCTATCCCTCTCTGTTGATGTGAACAAACTTGCCATTTGTCTGTCTGTCCGCGCTCTTTGTCTGTCTGCGCCTTTCCAAATTCATACCAGCTTCGTTGAAGAAATTTGCTATGTAAATCACTGAAAAAAATCCTCTTTGGTTTATGGTTTTAACAAGAATTCACACAAAATCTTTAAGAAACTGGAATGTGTCATGGAAAAATTAATGAAACGAAAGGTAATTAAAGAAGGAAAAAACGGATGGAATAAATATACACTGAAATTAGGTAATTGGAAGTTTCATTTCTTTGTAAAAGTTGTGGAATGGGGTTACTAATTTTGTGAAAAAATGATAGGTTGCCCTGTGTGTGAAATACTGAGAGGTTTAACTGTTACAGTATCCTGCAACCCTAGAATATGAATAGTATACTGATAAAAACTAGCCAAACTCGACTTACAATACTGATAAACTAATGAGAACACTCGCTAAAGTGGAGCCCTTTAGCCCTTTTTCAAGCAACCGGGTCTAAAAAAACACCCCCCAGAAACAAGAAGCCGCTACTATAAATTTTATGCAATAGCTTAACTGTTACACTACTAAATAAGTTAAAACTGAATTTGAATAGTCCCAACTACTTTATTAGAGGACAAAATTTCCAAGATTCCTCATCAGTACTTAAGGCACAAACTTTATCTGTACAGAGTGTGGGATATCAGTTCTAAGAATAGAATTTCAAAGAGAAATGAAAGCTGAAAAACATTCTTGAAGAACTTATATTTATGATAAAAAGAACAGCTGGAAATTAAAACTCGAATACATTTAAGTCAACCTTTTAATGCTGTCATAATTGTTTCTATTCTTAATTCTTCCAATATATCGTCGGCTCCCTCTTGAGGAAGTAAAGAAATAGGAGCACGATGTTTAACTTACTGATCAAAAAGTTCAGATATGTAAAACAGTATTCTTTTAGGAACTATAAACAATCTAAACAAAGAAATATTTAAAACTAGACAGAAATAAAAAACATCAAAGTAAATGTGCAGTCACAGCTTCTGAAATAAAAAACCTGTTCTGTGTTCAAACTTTGCACTGCTATCTCCCCTATGTGAGGAAGACATCACCGTGCAGATGGTTGGTCAGTTATCATACTTAGTGCCAAGAATGTAGTAAAATGCTAGACCCAGAAGTTCTCCCAGCTGGAAGACCATGGTCTATAACCCCCTCCCTCCTGTGCTTCGTTCCACCAGCTGGAAGCATTTACAAATACACCTGCACAGATTATAAAATACATTTTTAAAGGATCTTTTATACAAATTTTTTCATGTATGATTGTTAACAGTCGTGTCAACACAACCCGCGTCGTTTAACAACTCTGTTTAAATATAGATACTTATCCAATCTTGACAAAAGTTGTGTGCGTGCCGCAATAACAAGTCCAAAGCCAGCTGCAGTGTATATTACTGTTTTCACTGTAAGCCTGCTGATGGCACGTGATTCTGCCATTGCAGCCTGTGTGGACCATGATCAGCATGCTAATCCACGCAGAATGATCATGATCTGCACTAGTGTTTAGTTCAGTAAGCTTTCTATTAGTACTCCTATGAACAATTTATGCTTCTGTCTAAATTGAAGGATGGACAAGTCCATAATAGAAATTTTAGGCGGGAACATATTAAAATCAGTGACTAATGGTATATGCATTGTGAGTTGAGAGGAAGTTATTCTTGTAGACTTGAGAAAAACCAGTATGTGCTAGCTTCAGTGTATGTGTCATATGCAAATAAAGTAGATCTGTGTAATCTTGGAAGAATCTAAGATGCCAAAAAAACAAACAATTTTAGGTTTTTTTGGCATGAAAAGGAAAGTTGAAAGAAAGTAATACTATTTACATTGACTATGCAAGCCAGTTTGCAAATTGTTCAACTTTTCAGTAACACTGTTTGAAGAAAATAATCAGCAGACTATATAATATTAAAGACAGTTTGCCTTTTGCTAAATCTGAGACTATATGTTAAGGTATATTTGAGTATGTTTTTTAAGACAAAATTTAATGTTTCCTTTGATTTCCAGACAAAGTGCTCGTGTGATGACAATTCCAGCATCTTCCCCAGTTACATCAAACTCTGTAGTGCAACAGCAGCAGCAGGCAGCAACATTGACAACAGCACAGACGCGGCAGCTGACACAGTCGTTTAGTCCAACAGAAGTATCAGCATCTGAAGTTGTCGCTGACGGCCACCAGAACTGTATTCCCCATGCAATCAAAGAAGAGACTGTGTCACATAATGGCACAGATGAACACGCGGACAACAGCATTTCAGCGTATGTTACTTGTTACACAATTCATAATCTTGCTAGTAGCTCTACTAGAACACATTGGGGTTTGTCTATAAATTGTATTTATTTGATGTTGATTAGTTTATATGATTTCAGTCTAGTTGGATTATGAAGAAAGCTTTGTAAGTTGATTGCATCCTTGGTAGGCACTTATCCCAGATGTTACCACGGTTTAGAGAGATAGTCAGTTACTCATCCCTGCTACCGGATGAACCAAGGCACTTGTAGCATTGATTTTCTTGCCCAAGGACATATATACATGTATACTTCAACTGAAATTTGAATTTTTTTAGATTTTTTTTAAAACATTGCCTCTCGTCTAGAGATATTTTTTTGATAAGGTATTTTGTTATTTTCAGTTGGTTGAATGTATTGGGCCTTGGAGCTTACATAGATGGTTTTCATGAGCAAAACCTGTACAGTCTTCTTCAATTAGATGACTTCTCCCTGGATGTAAGTTGCTCAGTTCTCTTCTCATGCATTGTCTATGTGTTCTACATATATGACTATATTGCCTTTGCTGTGCTTAAAGCAGAAGCATCGACTGGTCAGCAGTTAAGAACATAAACAGGCTCCGTAACAATACCAAATATAGGTTATAAATTTCTTCACCAGATTGTCTTGTTCCGCAGTACACTGTTTGAAGATACAAGACACAAATAATGCTAGTGTCTAAAGTGGCACATGACAGTACATATAGTAAGTCTGTAAAATATTGGATGAGGATGTTGGAAATAATGAACAGTCTAAAGTTTGTTTTTTGTTGTTGTTTTTTTTCAGTTACTAAAGTTACGAAATTTCCATATATCAATTTGTTGATTGCAAAACTTTGAGAATTATTCTACAGTAAAGTATTGATCAATCACAATGTTTTTTGTTGATTGAAAGCACCCATATAATGTAGAATCTTACATGGAATGTCTTGAAATTTGTTATTTGCTTGATGTGCATTCAAGATATATTATAGTATCTGTTAGAGTTATAGTAAAGGACACTCTTAGATAATTCAACTTACACACCCGTCAAGTTTATAAAACACAGATCATGAACAGTTGATTTGTGTCACAGGTTTTAATGAAATTTAAATGATAAATGCATAGATGAAATATACTGACGCTTTTTTTATATAACAAAATATCTTTGATTTCAGGATCTTGCAAAAATGAAAATTGGGAATGCTCACCGCAACAAAATCTGGAAATCGTTGCTGGATCTACGTAACCAAGGTTTTACCGCACTTCCCACTGACAGCCAGGAGCTTCAGAAGACGGCGTCTAGTACGTCAACTATCAGCATTGCATCGCAGAACTCTATTTCACAAAATAGTACATACAATCCCGGTTACTATGAAGTCACACGATACACATTTAAACACACAATATCCTTAACAGAGGAAAAACACCTTCAGGAACCCAGTGCAAAAATTGCCAAGCAAGACGAGTCATGAAATTGAGTTCCTGCCAAGGCTTGAAGATACATATATATATATTTAAATACAGTCTTTAAGTGGCTAAACAGTTTATTTATGTTCATATTGCATTGTTGCCTGTTTTATTTTGTTGAAGAATTTATTCTTAAGTAATGGGGTGATATATTTTTGGAGGGTAACTGTAGAAAGAGACATCGAAACATTTACAGGGGAATGTTAGATAAGGTTAGAGATTGACATTATTGTGCAATGCCTGTGTTTTCAGAGAGAGGTTAGAAAATTGAGGGACTTACTGGGATTAAGACATAAAACAAAATAAAAGTAATAAAATATATTGTAGCGCAAGATTTACATGAAACATTGCAGCAGTTTTAAATCCAGGAGATTTCACCTTAAGCATATTTGCTGCACAGAATTAAATGGATATGACTTAAGCACTGTTGTCGAATCAGAATGTGTTAGATTGCCACAATATTGTGATCAAGAAGGAGAATCATTACAGAATTTAACAGGATTAAGGGAAATCCTACTTTCTGGGAAATGTCCTTTTTTCACATAGCAATTTTTTTTTATATAAAACAAGTTTCAGAATGTGTTTTGTATAATATGCTTTTGTCTTAAGATGCTATGATACGAGTTATTTATTGTAGTTTTAAAAGAGTTAATGTTTTGTGTCTTTAATGTTACACTAGATTGTGCTGTTCCCTTGAAAATAGTCGTTTTGTTTAAAACCATGATAAAAATGATTGTTAAATATTTCAAACCATTGACAAATGGTTTTAAAAGGGAGAAAAATTGTTGATTTTTTTCCAATTGAATGTGTTCAGAGTTTAAACTTAACAAAACTAACAAATGTGTTCATAATTTTTTGTAATATGCAAACTTCACATTAATCTTGTATCATAATATACCAAGTATTAAATGATATCGTAGGATAGAATATTTTTAATATGACATGAACTGGTTTCATCTGAAACATTAATAGTAGTTTTCCATTTTTCACATTTTAAGGTCATTTGATGTTGGAACTTTTCTATCGTGCTACATTTCCAGACTCAGTAATACATTTCTAAATGATGATTTAGTATAACTCTTCCATTTTAAATTATGTGAGGGTATTAATGCATACCTTATGAGGTACCAACTCCAAGGCTATTTGTCACAGAGCTATTTCAAACATAGTTATGTTATCCCACATACTTAATTATATAGGTATCATAACAACAAATGTTAAGCAACAGACATTAAACAGAGAGTTTTCAGGGGGTAGAGACATTAAGACCCGCAGCATATATTTCTACTGTATTTACAGATCCATTACAAAGTTCAAGTACTTTTACTTTACGATACCAAACTTAAGAGTGAATTCAAGACTTGACCATACTCTTTTTCAGCTTTAAAACATTAAGCCTTCTTATGTATTGTCCATTGCCGTGCTTACAATACATGAACATCTTTAATTAACTTCAAATTCAAACTTTAAAATATCTCAGTTTTTTGCACATGCATAGAATTTCTAAGTTTTCATATGATAATGCATATCTCATATGGGCAAGTGTTGAATTGTCCGAAAATAAAGATTTGTTATTTAAAATACTCAGACAATTTGATTCCAAAGGTAAAATTGCAACCCTCAGTAATTATGAAATTGTAAGCCGTTTTTAGACTGCTTGTAGTATTATGTAACAAGAATGGTAAAAAGCAAAGTCATTAGTCATGCACAAAAAGTCCCATTTTCATCATTTTAGGAGATTACTCGAGTCAATTAACCATGAGAAATTTTTTTTTTTAAATATTTTGTACTAGAAAATACACCAAATTATAGATATTTGGAATTTAGGGTAAAGCTGGGTATTCACAAGACATTTATAAATACATAATCAATACAGTGGAATTTTAGTATGTCCAAAACCACGATCATCGTACCATGCTTTTATACATACGCCTATTTCATGTAGCATTTTGTTAAAAATGTTCTTTAAGTGTGTTTATAAAAAAATTTGATATCATAAAAATTAATATTCTACTCCCTTGATGTAAAATTTACTGGTTTAGTTGAAAGTAGCGGTAATTTTCATATCTTTTTTTTATGTTTTGAAGTTCTGCCTACAGACATTGACATTCACAAAACGTGTCTCCATAAATATTGTTGTGTTCCGTCCATTTGAAGGATATTTATGTCTAAAATGTGTTCAATCCTCGTATTCATGTTTGAATGAGTTCCAAGGTATATTTTATATTCCCAAGTAAAGAGTGAATGGGTAACAAACAGAATGTATTCAGTGTAAATTACTATCTCAAAAATAATATGATATGTTGTGCATCTTTGGACATTATTTTTGACTTTGGGTTAATTTTACTTTTCACAGACACCAGTCTAAACTATCTGGCTTCTGATTGGTCAGTTTTTAAAAATTAGCTCACTTTCAGCCAGTCAGAAATTAGAGATTGTAGACTGGGAATGTTCAAGAATTTTCAGGATGGTTATTTGACTACTTTACTAAATCATATAATCAGACGGAGCAAATGAACAAGGACATTAAATGTATCCTTTATGACAAAGAAAATAAAGAAGTTTTTCATAAATTTAGGGAATGAAAAAAAAGAAAAACTTGATTTATGTTCCAAAGGTTGTTCTGCTGGTTGTCTAGAACATTGCTAAAACAGTCTCGGTTTGATGTCAGATTATGTATACTTTTGAAATTTATTTTCTTTTCAGTCTAAACTGCTGGTGATTTTGAAAATGGCGTTTTATTTATTGAAAAAAGTTGAGAGCAATATCTAGATTTTTTATTCCATTTTTGTAAATACTTGTTTGGTATGACAGATTTTATGATGTGTAAGATAATTTGTTGCTGGAGACAGGAATACTCTATTTATAGACGGTTCCTGCTGGAGAGAACTATAACATGTAAGATTTTAAAGAGTTTTTGTTACTTTTTACAAATTTTATAGAGCTAATTTGTTGAATTGCTGCCTTTAAGAATTAAACAAAATTTATGTGTATATTGAGATAAGTTTAAAGTGTACTGAAAATATATGCTTCCGAGAACTAAGTTAACTTGCATTAACTTGGAAGGGTGGGCAAATTAATCAAAGACAGAAAGTGTCCATCATCATATATGAAAAAGAAAAAAACTGTTACATCAAGAAAATATAAAGATGTTTTGAAGAGGACATCAGAGAATGATTAAAACTTTTGGTGTTTTATGTCCATATAGAAATAAGATGCTTGTATATAATGCATACGTTTGAAAATTTGTTTATATTTGTGTGCGTGTTTCATTTATCTAAGATATTTGTAAGTGCTCTTGCAAGAGATCAGTTTCTAAGTATTACGGGGCCATGCTGTACAACATCTACTTATATTTAGGGTCATGTGAACAAAGTAGTTCACGATGAATATAGTTTGCCACTTATTTTGATCTGGATCATTTAGAAGGCTGTTAAAACTGAGTAATACTGTTGAAAGATTTTTTCCTATTCTCTAAATACTGACTGATTGTTCTCTACAATGAATGGAAAACTCAAGATGTTGGAATTTTTACTTAGCAAGACTTTTGTACAAAAACAATCATCCAATTTATGGTGCTGATATAATTCATTTAGTGACAAACCATCGAACTTTGTTGCCATAGTTATACATTATGATTATGCACTTTTGTGAACTCATATCCATTTGACATATTCAGTTTCTTTGCTATTCATATATTTTCATATGGTCATCATACTTACAGTAGTCTGATTGACAGGTCAAGGGAAACCTAAAAATTTTAGAGTTGTAGTTTGGATGTATATGAATTGAGGCAATTGTTTGCGACCAGGGGAAATAATGACCATACTGTACATAATAATGTGATCTGCAGTGCTTTCCCTTTGGACATCTATTTGTTTTATCTAAATCGAAGCTTTGACAAGTCCTTTCTATTTAAAAAGTTTGTGGAATGAAGAATAGGTATAGTAAGAATAGATACATTAGTGAAAACTCGCAAATAATTCTCTTCATTTCTAATTACAATTTAATGGAAGGGTCACAGAGCTGTAACATTTAAAGCTACATGCAAGTCATAGGCTTCAAGTTAGTTTAAAGTTTTGAAACAAAACATTTCCAACAGGTGGAAAACTGAACGAGTATCAATACATGTAGCTATATTTCAAGAAAGTTAACTCTTCCAGACTAAGCTCTGTAATCTTCATCTGTACATGTACATAGGTCCTAGTTTCATCCTGTATCTGTGCTGTATAGTATTACAATATCTCAAGTAAATACATGGTGTGTTCAAAGTAGTTCAGTCCGCACAGCATCATAAGTTTGCCATATAAGCTCACTATTGAAAAATGATTTTTGTTTGTAACTTGTATTTTTTCTTTATCGTAACTTCTAGCATTCCAATGCTAAAATTCATTCATTGATTTTTTTCTTATCCATTTAATACATGGCATGTGTTTATTAATACGTGTCATTTTTTAAGAATAAAAATAAAGTGTTTTTGTAAAAATTGTGATGATTTGTTTTGTCTTTATACCCTTGAGCATAAAGTGATCCGGAGGTGATTGTGGCAACAATAGGTTAATAAAGTCCCTGTGACGTCATTCATTCCATTTTTAGCTCACCAACACTTCGTCTCTGAAACCACTCGACCAAGCTTGATGAAATTTCACACGGATGTTCCTTGCATGGAGCTCCACTAAATTGTTTACAAAGAATTCCATTCTATTCGAACTGTTATTACATCAACAAATTGGGGGGCGGGGGGGACTTCATATATTTACTCGAAAGTTACCAATGCTAAGATATATGGCATTGTGTAGTGGTCCTTGACCAAGCTTGCTGAAATAGTTCATATGAGGTCACACTTCCAAGGTAGTTTGGTCACGTTTTACTTAAGAAAGGTTATAACTTTGTTGTGTAGCATGTTGTGGTTGACCTTTCCCCAAGGTATCACACGTTTAATAAAGACGTGTATAAGGACATGTATCAAATAAACGTCTACGTTAATACCATAAGGTCACATGCTAAGATAATTGGTATGTTGCATCATCTAGTGGTCCTCTACCAAGATTTTCCCGCCACCCTCACCAGAAAAAAATGGTGGACAGATTTGCTCTTGTCCTTCCATACGTACGTCTCGTGATATGCACTGCTTCTTTACTAATTGACATAGAGTCACCAAATTTAATACATACATATATTGCGATGAGGAATTAGTACCTGGGGTTCAGTTTTTATATTGGACTAGTAAGACCAGAGGTATGGACTTTAACATGGCCAAAATTAAACAAGTTTAAATGCTTACCTGGGATGACCTTGACCTGTTGACCTACTTACTTGTTAATGTAGCTACAACAATAAAATTTAAGGCCGTCTAAACGACAGCTAATAGGAACATTGAAAAAAATAATGTTACATAGTTTGGTTTTCTCTCAAAAGTACACGCCGCAGGTTTCTAAAAAGGAGATACTGAGCGGACAGACTCAAATCGGTTCATGGGCTCTGCACATCAAAATCTTTAAAAGGATTAAGGAAATATGGAGCAGACAGAAAATATTACGAAAATTCAGACAACCCTTTCACATTAAGTTGTGACTGAGCCAGCATGACCGACTTATCCCACTTATGAGTTCTGCACATCGGCTTGATGAGATGAACATTTGACCGGAGTTGCAGTAAAATCCTTCAAGGGCTAAAGGAGATATGGAGCGGACGGGAAATGTTACGGTACGAAGGTCGGATGGACGGAGACCATTCCTATATGTTCCTATAACAATAACTTCTCAATTACACAGGCTGACATTGACTATGAACTTTTGAACTACTTTCTTTTGAAATTTGGACTATTATTTGCAGTTCGTAAAAAGTTTCTGTCTTGGCTTCGCACTTTGCTTGCATTTGGTTGTTTTACGAATCGCTACTAACTCTGTTTAAATATTTCGCGTTAACCAGCATACCTGTTCAAAACGTCATCCCAGAGGTTGCGGGTTCGAGCCCTACTGGGGTCACGACCGTACCTCCTCATATTTTTTCCAGGAAACGGAGTCGACAGTGACTAGATAAACTACAAGCTTTCTTCACAATCGAGCTAAAATAAATTAGTATAAACTAAACAAAAACGTTTAAAGTGGTAAGTAAATAATAATGTCCTTTTTTCACTTCTAGGTTTATTTAACAGCTTTGTCTACAACTATAGCATAAAGTTGATATACGCTGGCCGTACTAGAAGTCACTCACTGACTCATGTTTTCAATATCCGCCTGTAAAAGAGAGACAGAAAAATGTCCTCAAATATAGAAATTTACATCCAATGCATCAATGCGTATGTCTTATCATCAGTTACAACAACTCTTTTCAGCAGTCAATTTCGGTATGTTCACATTTTACGTCTAAGTAAAACCTTTGTTAGTACCAACGTTAGAATAGACAACACTTTTCCGAAATAAACGCCATACATCAAATAAGAAAATGAAAAATGAAATAAAAAGACCAGGATAAACAAAGAAGTACACGACTTAACTGCAGTAGAAACACCAGTAGGTAAAGACCACCTGTCACCAAGAAGCGCTTAAGCTTCTTCCGACTAGTTGTCTTTGTCTACACCGTTTGTTAGAAAAGTTATTCCAGTACATACGTACCTACACACATTATCAGTGTGGCTACAAGGGTATCAGCTCATATGCTTAAACAGTACATACGTTAACAAATATTGCATTCGTGTATTATAAAATTCCTGCTATAAACACGGGCATTCGCCGTATTCAATGTTAAACAAAAATAACCAACCTACGATGTTTTAGTTATATCTCCTCGGGTACTTGCAGCAGTAACCATACTGGCCATTTCCCCCACATGTTCGATGTCTTCTTTCGTCAGTATTGCAAAACTCCTTACACTGACAGTCGGGCTCCTCTTCCCAGCAGCACTTGTTGCCCGACCCTAACCCAACCGTACAATCACCCTCGTTAGTGTCGCCCTCTAGGCAATCGTCATATCTACACTCACATACGTATTCATCCCCTGAAAGATATCAACTTTTTATAGTGATCATACGCTTTTAAAATGTGACCTTCATTATTTGAAGAAAGACAATTAGCACAAATTTATATACATGTACATTGAATATTGCCAAAAGTCATACATGTATGTAACTAAAATACATGCATCTTGAGCGCAATTTATTTCTTTTAAAATATATTGTAATTCAAAATATTTACTGAAAAGGCATTTTGACTATCAGGCTAGGCAAACTGATATTCCCGTTTTGAAGGTCTTTGAAAAAAAAGACAATTACCCAGTACACCTAAACCTACCTCTTGTAAGCTTTCAAAGTGACAATTGTGCTGAAATCAACTTTATGGACCATATTTTGAAGAGATTAACAAATGCCGATTCTATATGAAGACAAAAACTTCACAGTTGTCTTCTGAAAAACTGACATTTCAGTAGTACCTCTAAGCTGTTTAGCATAGACGAGAGGTCAGGTATGTTTAATTAAGTTATTTGCAACCTTTGTTTCTGTATCCGCAGTTACCTGCGGGTGGAAAACCTCGACATAAACAATGGATTTGTTAAATGAAGTAAAGAAATGTTAAACAGCTGTAATGCCTACCGATACAAAGACGTCACATTTACTAAAGTAAATGCAGTCAATTTCTTAATAACCATATTTTCGCATCGCAAGGCAAATCTCACCGACTCACTAACATAGACGCAAATACGGTATAATTCTGGTAATTGTCAATTAATTCCAACCGAAATTGTAGCCATTATACTATAATTTAAATTTCTAGTATTTTCACGCGCACAACAATGATTAATAAGTATAAAAGAATGATTTATATACATGTATTTTAAAAATCATTTGATTAATCTTAAGCCTTTAAAGGTTTACTTACCCGTTAAAACAATGTCTGCTAAAAAAACAGCTAAAAGGCACACTACCAAAATAAGTTTCATTTTTAACGATATCTACACTTTCCTGTTGGCTTCAATAATGTTGAAAAAGTAGTAAGGTGAAATCTATTAATGTAAAAAGTGTATAGCCTGTAGAGCCTTGTGGCACTGTGTGGCAGATGTCAATGCCAGTAGCACGTATCCAATTAATATACCAAAATCAATATAAAAAGTGACATCTACTAGTAACAAGTCGTTAACCAAAACGGACAAACTTCATGCGACTGCTTGCTTTAACATGTGATGCGTCAAATGTGGTTTGCTGAATGTTCTAGAATTTTGCTGTCAGCCCTGCCGCTGGATATCCTTGTGCGGAAAGGACCAATGGACAAGTTTCCTGCAGCGTACACATGAACTGAGCAACTCGTGGCCGCCCCCAAGACATACACTACAGATGGGACAACCCTGAAGTACCTTGGGTACTCTCTAACCAGCCATAGTATAATGCATTCACACAAGTTTGCATAATCGTCTGAAGCATATCGTAATGGAGCTGGGTCTTTGAGGTTCATTCGGGGAAAAGCAGCGCCAGGCTCTGAGCATCGACATAATTCACTACTGGAGGTCACTCACCTCGACGTACGGAGGGAATCTACATTGTGATACGGAAGAAGTCAAGCAAAACATTTTCAAAGTTATGCATTGTAACGCAGAAGGACTCTTCAATAACAAAACAGAAGAACATCTAAGGACATCGAAATCTGATGCATTTCAGAGACTTCAAGGTTGAGACTGCTTTCGCTGTGGCAGTTAAGAAAGAGTGAAAGCAGGAGGTGACTTAAAAGTTACTCCCAAAGTTTGGGTTTTTGACCACTATGACAAACGTTGAGAGCACAAATCAATGACCCTGCTGATCAACTTACATTTACAGTAGACGATGACACACCACTTTTGCTCCTCTGCTCCTGATCATGGTTTCTGTACAAAAGACAAACGGAGTTATATCACAAGTAGGTGTACAAGTTTGCGGCAATGACCATCGCCCTGTTTACCTCACTACGCAGTACAAAACCAGACAAAGGTCAGACTTCTCTCAATGGAACTACAAGAAGTCCAAATGGAGTTCATACAAGTAGTTACCGATAACCGCTGCCGTGAAAAAAAAACCAACAACGTGTAGACAGCAGAGAAATCAATCAAGTCACCAAAAGCTTCAAAGGGACCATTATGTAAGCTACAAATACAAAAATGTAAGTGAATTATGCAAGGATCCAGGAGAGACTACATGTTGTACTAAGCATACTGGTGTAATGACTTGGGGGATTTTCAGGATCAGTTTTCAGACGCCAGACATTACCTTACCGAAACACAACACCCATCAAGAAAGCAAGTTCACGTTTCAACAAGCTACATTTTTGTAATGTCAAATACCCAAGAGCCAAACTCCAGGCCAGACGCATAAACCGGAGAGAGAAAACTGCATCTCTCAATCTGAAAGGATGGCACAAAGCTTTGGAAGCTCACCATACAGTTGAATGATGAAGGTGGAAGCAGCAAGGTCGCAACAACTCTGTACTGAATGATTCGCCACTGACAGAAAAATAGGCAACACAGATACGCTGAAAATTATCAAGATGTGCGTATTATCCATATCAGCAGAAACTGACAGAGTGACAGGCAAGAAAAGAGGAAATGGAGAGGAGGAGAAACAACAGACCAGAGGAGGTATCGGGAAAAGGCCAAATCCTTAGTGAGCTACAGAAATCTTAAACAGAAGACCAGAAGTTACTACGGAATTTGGTCGGAGGTACAATGTACAAGTGGATCAATTTCTATCTGTTCAACAGAAGGGCTAGAGTGACTGTTGATTGGATACTAAGTCGCAAGACCTTAGAACGACATGGTGACCACCAAGAGGCGTATAACCACTCATTCTTTTTCATCTTTCCATAACAAACTTAGTGTCCGACTTTTCCAAAGTGTCATATATGTCCTCTATACAGATGGCCTTGCGATTTGGTGTTCAGAAGAGTATGCATCAACTGTTACTTCCAGGATACAGCAAGCTGCAGACATGCTTTCAGAATAGACAGCAAATTGGTGCATACATGCAAGTGTTGTACAAACTTATTCATATTTTCACATAAGCAGGTGACTTAGTAGTATTTCTGTGACTAAAGTGAATGAGGCTACACATGAAAGTGTAACCTTTGACAAGCGATTTACACTGAATCCCAGTCTAGCCAAAGCTAAAACTAGAACCCACCGGAAGATAGCGATACATGTACTCAGGAAGTGAGATTACACCAACAGGGGAGCAAATGAGAGAATACTGAAAACAGTATACAATTGACTCTCAGTATCTCAAACTCCTTAATATCGAAATCCGTTTTAGTCAAAGAAATTATGAAGTTTCGTCAAATTGCCTTCTTTATTTATTTACTTCAACTCCTTTATAAACAAAATTTGTCTTACTGACAACTCAAAAGCCATACTACTGATGAATCTTGGAATATGGGAAATCTAAAAGTGTTCATAAGATAACTTGAATTGTCGGCTGACCTCTTTGCACGTGCTTTATTATACACCCGCACAAAAAGTGTAGTGGGATATACTATAAATCGCCAAAATTCCTGATCAGAATTTAATGATATTTCACAGAAATGATAAGCACCATGCCTAGTTTTGCATGAACCATGTTCGTGTCACGAGGTCAAAAATCTAGGTCACAGGGGCTCGAGATAGTAAACTAATGTGCGCTCTTTATCTCCAAAAGCCTTGGTCACAATTTAATGATAGTTCACAGAAGTGATAAGTACCAAGTTGTGGATGGTCCTTGTTTAGGGTCACTAGGTGAAGGTCACAGGGGCTCATTATGATAAAATCGTGTGATCTGATTCTCCAAAACCCTGGTAAGAATTTAGCTTCACAGAAGTGATAAATACCATGCCTAGTTGTGCATGTTCCAACAATTAAGCATCAAATGTCACATTAATTTCATATTCTGTGTCAGTGCGGTGTTCACCTTCAGTGATAGTTTTAGTTTTAATTTAACAATGCATGTTAATTTCAAGTTAATTTCACTTCTGTTACTTATTCGGATTTGAATAAGCAGTAAGTAACAAGTTCCTTATTCCTTATTCGAAAAAGGAATAAGGAATAAGTAACCAACTTTGTAGTCATCAAATAAGTTGTTATTGGGGCATGAACAATCATCTTTTACTACGTTAAGGTCATTTCATATTTAAAAGTCTGCATAAAAAAATTAAGCTTTGCATGTGAGCATTTATTTTTAATATGCATTTGACAGTTTGTTGTGTACACTTTTCAAGTGGTTATAAACATTTAACAGATCGCTGTGTACACATTTACATCAAACCTGTGTGCTGGGAAGCTACACATGTGGTTTGCAGGTGGTCTGTATTAACAGGTGTTTCTACTATAGATGAATAGTGCATTGTGATCTCTCTGCTGGTCTTTACTCGCAGGGCAGTCTTTATTCGGAGGTGGTCTTTAACACAGGTTTGACTGTAAACACATACTTGTGCGCATGTTTCATTATATCCTGTGCAATCTACAAGTTGTTATATCTATAAAATGTTTTGTAGAAATTCCAATTTTTGTTTCGTCTGTTTTGTACAGTTTTCAAGTGATTATGGGCATTTATCTCGTTTGAGCTTCTGTATTTTAAATTGATACTGCAATTTGTTATGTATACTTTTCAAATGGTATGTGCATTTAATAGACCTTTGTGTACATTATTTTATTGTAGCATATCCAAACTTCAAGTTATGATGTAGATAATGCACTCTTTTCAGTGTATTTACCGGTTTATCATCCATCAGGCAGCATATACTTCGGGATGGCCATTGTATCGCTTCTATTTATCCCGTCCAAATGATCCTCAATACGAAATGTTTTATATACATAAAGAATTATGTTTGTGCATAGCAAATTGAATTTTGCATATAACGATCTATTGAATGCGCATAACCGATTGAAAATTGTACATTACAAACTGCTAAATGCACAAAACAAAAATTGCTTTACCTACCTAACCACTTGAAGTTTGCTCACAACGATATATTAAATGCACATAACCACTTAACAAGACGGCCATAATGGCCCTATATCGCTCACCTGACAACCAACGCACTTACATAAAGAATTTACTTCTGGCTGAAGACAGTCAGTAGTTGGTACGAAAGTCACTGTTTCCTAGGATAATTCACTGGTCCCAAGCTTATAACAAATTCTTGAGCACAATCTGATGCTCAGCACGAAATCATGCTCAAATTATATGACGTCAATTCAACACATATTTATTTATTTACAAGGTCAGGTCTTTATAAGCACAGGGCCTGGTTCATAAAGAAGTCACTGGTCGCTAAAATCTACAAGCTGCCAGGGACAGTCAATGGCTGCTTAGGCGATCACTTTGGTCACTTTGGGAAGTCAGTGATTGCCAAAGAAGTCAACTTTTGCTAGTTGTTAAGGCTATCAATGGTTGCCAAGGCAGTCACTGGTGGCAAGATGATAATAACAGTTGCTAAGGAAGTCACTGGTTACTATAGAAGTTAAATGTTGCTTATGATGTCACTGGTTTCTAGGGGAAATCACTGGTTGCTAGGGGACTAACTAAGACTAACGATATGGCTGGTTGCAAAAGAAGTCACTAGTTCCAAGATGCAGTCACTGTTTGCTAAAGGAGTAACTGGTTGCTAGGGGAATAAGTTAATGCTAAGGAAGTTAATGGTTGCTAAGGAAGTAAAGAAAGTAAGGAGACACAACAAAAAGCCGAATGCATAGAACACATTGTTTTGTCTACGCAACAACTTGAATTTTACACAGGACACAATGAAAAATGCACATAACCATTATTTAGTCTAAACCCTCAGTAGAATTTAAAAAAGATATGAATACACAATAAAACATCGTCTAATTCCGAACAGAAAGTAATGCAGAACGATGAATTTTGCTACATATTTATTAATTTACTAAGCCGAACATGACAATTTTGTCAGACTAAGTCAGACGCATTTCAAATACCCATCCTGCAACAGTAGGCGTCTTGGCCATGTTCTCCGCATGATTCTTTTCGTATTTCGTTACTGTTACAGAAGTGTTTGCAGCGACATTTCTCGTTTACAGCTTTGCAACATCTCGTGCCTCGGATTCCACCAACATCTGTTGTACATCTGCCAGTGTTTGTCTCACCAAGCCAGCAATATCTCAACACTCTACACCTACAGTCCTCGTACTCATCTGAAGAGCAGAAAGGAAGAATTATCTCATAAATATATAATACAAGTATATTATCTGACATAAGGCACAACAAAGAGCAAAGCAGCACTATGCAACAAAGCGATGGAACGTTATACTACGGAGAGAATCTGAGACACGAAAAACGTTGCCGATTTTTGAATTTCCATTTCTTGAATATCTTACCCTCGGTACAGTTTTTTTGCACACATCCCTCGTAAAATAGCTTTGATCTAACAAAGTTTTCATGCTCTCTCGTGTATTTATTAGCGATTGTTTAGATTAATTACTCTTGAGGCTTATTCCAAGTGCAATAACAAACAAGCTCAACAAACTCGAACAGAAAACAATTTTGAATTACTTGAAAACCTCTCGGCTTTCGCACAGGTAGTCAGTTCTCGGCTCAAAAGGTTTACTCTGAATCAAGCGGAAATGAAGTGTGCAAAGTCACTTTTTGATGTACTCTCGTAAAAACTTAGGAAAACATATTCTCTTTAGTACCTCCAAGAGCACCGAAAGCACACACTGACAAAAACAACGCAATTATTCGAGTGTCCATGGTAATCAATATTGTTTGTTCACGAATATGTTGACTTTGTTGACTTGTATTTATATACAAGGTACGACTGTCCATATGGCGCCCTGATTGCCTTTGGTACCAGATTCATCATTCTACAGGAAACTCTATGACAATGTATCTCCAAATGGCGTGTGTTTATCAACGTGTTGATTGAGTGGATTTTATCATACTTGTGTTATAAATGCATTTAAGGAATACTATTTTGCTGTTTCAAATGCCACCCGTTGCGTCCGTCTGTCTGCCAAGAATGACCTCTCGGGTTTGCTGGTTCATTTGAAGTTGATATTTGCCATACAGATTCATTATTGTAAGCAGCGGGTAACAGAGCCGAACTCATCAAACTAAATGACGCCATGAAATCATCTACAACCCGTAAATCATTTCTACTGCATATCAATCAAATACCTTTATCATTTTAGTTTTGGATAAGTTTGTTCACCTAAAGTCGAGCTTGAAACAGTCAGTTATTATCGTTGTTTAGAGAGTATGGGGATACTAGTAATCAGTGGTTTGCGACCGTATAAACGTGGTTTAATGGTCGAAAACAGTTTTAACGGCTCCGGCGTTAAAATAATTACAAATACGTGTATTAACCTTATATTACTTTTTGATGTTGTATTCAGTTCGGCGATTTTTAACAATCAAACATGTGGAGCAGCCGCCGTAGCGCAGTGGTAGCATTGCAACACCGGATACAGCTCCTTTCGAATACAGCTCCCCGGAGAGCTGTATTCGGTGCGCATTAACGAATACAGCTCCCCGAAGAGCTGTATTCGGCGTGCATTAACGAATACAGCTCCTCTAGTCAAATGGGAGCTGTATTCGGGTTCTTGTACCTTTTTTTTGGAATAGAGCTCCCCAGTGACCCGATGCAACATAAACGTGTATTTAAGGCGTATCATTGCTGCACGGAATTTGTTATAGAACAATAAGGATCCATCCCGCTATTCAGGATGCAGTACTTAGCCCTAGGATGTTTGTCTTTTTGTCCATCCGTGTTGGACGGACGGTTGAACGAAACTTAGGGGTTTAATTACTTTTTTGTTGCTATTTAAGAATTAATTTCTTTCAATAAACCTAAAATTTTTATACATGACTGTTGCACATAAGGCGGCAGTTAAATAAGTGATTTTGTACTTCATTTCATAAATGAATTATTGACGGAATGAAGCACCTTTTACCCATCAAACAGACTGATAACACAATATACAGGGTAGGGCAACAGACAGATGTTCGAACAGATGGACCCAAGCTACGATTTGGTCATTGACTTAAAAGTTTTCGGAACGGCCAAGCTTCTTCCTAAAGTGGAGACATATTATATAAATTCATTTAGCCAAAAGACACATCACCATGTACTCTGTACAGACTTCTGTTATTTAATCCGTTTTATCATCCGTTTGATCAAACATAGAGAGTTTTATTCGAATGTTCATATGCTTTGGTTCGAATGCAGCTCCGCTACACCAAGGGAGCTGTATTCGTTAATGTGCACCGAATACAGCTCCCCGGGGAGCTGTTTTCGAAAGGATCTGTATCCGGTGTTACATAGCATGTTCGCCCCAATATCTAGGATTCGAGCTCATTCATTCATTCATTTATTCATTCATTCATTCTCTTCATTCATATTCTTTAAAATTACTTTTTTGTAAATGGATGAACGAATGAGTTTGATCATCAGTTTACGTGTGTATATAAATTTTACATTTGTATTTATTTATGCTAATTCCATTTTCATTCCATTTCAAGTGTAATAGCCTGTTACGATCATCTATAAATAAAGAATGTTCATGGTCAATTTGTGTACATTATGATACATACAGTAATTGTGTCAGTATTATGTGCTATTCTCCGTTAACATAAAACTAGTGCGATTTTTTTTGACAAACGACGCTTAGATTACTACAGTTCTTTCTGTCACTTTATAACAACAACGAACTGTCTACGTGAGACTGCCAACACGGTGTCTGTTCCATTTTTACATAGAAATTACATAAATATTACTCTTTTGGCTATTAAGCAGTTTCTGGTGAACAGTTATTAATTGCCGGCAAGTCATTTAGCTATATCTTTGGGGCTTTATTACAAAAAAGTAAATATATTTTGAGTTGCACGTAAAGTAAATTTATTGTATTATGACATGTCAAGATGTATATTATACATTATATTAATTGTTACGCGTATGATATAATTCTTACACTTTCGGGTTGACAGCTTTATAACAACGATAACTCTTCATCAACTCATACTCTTGCTCTGCTACTCAGTCATACTCTTTTTACAGTGATTAAACTTCAGTTGCATCGCCATTTTATATCATATAATTATAGACTAAGGAAACATTAGACTAAAATCATTAGATCGTATATCTCATAAAAAGTAGTGAAAATATGCAAAATTATAACAGAAGTGACGTCCTGAAACCCACGCATGTCTACACATTATTTTCCAGTTTGCGGACCCGACACGTGATCTCTATTGGCCAATAAGGATTAAGTATTTATTATAGTTATACGATAATTATATTCTAAGGATGCTGAAGAAAACTGCATGCGCCTCGCGGTCTCCTCATTTTGTAGCATAGGTACTCAATGGTTGGTATGACTACCGCTTTGATATGTCCGATACTCAGTAGTTTACGGAAGGAACATTCAAATCATGAACCAATCAAAACTCAAATCAAATTTATTGTAAAAGGATGTGCAATAAAAGTAAATAAAGTTTATGTTATGCTTCTTATCATGTTTTAAACCCACACTGAAGAGACTTGAGCCTTGAGATAATCCTTTTCCATGAGTATGTTAGGAACGAGAAAGGAAGGGAAACTATAAAAAAAATGTTTTGATGTTAATGTGTAATAAACAGTTGTTGTTGACCTTAAAGTTACACCTTCAGTGGTTAACTTTTGTTGAGAAATAAAGCCAACCCTTGACTGATCTAAATTTGTATACAGAATTAATTTGTCCACACGTCAATTCGTAGGGTACCGTCATTGGATTGGAGCCTGTGCGTTCACTTAAATACTTCTTGAATTGTGACCTATGCTGATCATGATCTGCGCTTGTCAAAAAGGTAAGAAATCAATGACTAAACTTTATATGTTGGAGAACTTGGAAAACGTTTAGCTTATGTGAAAAGTCAATAAAAACTCAATAACATATATAATATAGACACCCCTTTCCCCTCCCCTCGCCCATCCACCCCCTCGCCTCCTTTCAAATAGAGAGAGAAGAATCTAGTTTATATAATGACTTTTTCGAAAATGTACATTTTTTTCACAGACAACATAAAACCCTTAAAGTATGATGATTTATAACTGTACAGGATTGATATCTTCGAGTTGAAGCAAATTTACAGCTAGGTAATTATTTATCCACATTTAATTACCAAAACGTCTTACCATTATGGCCTGGTTTAGGTATTACCTAACTCTCTTAAGCATTTTTAATTTGGGGTTTTCTGGACTAGTCTTTATCAAAGGTAGGAAACATTACATTTGAAGAATTTAACTCATTATTAGATCTACTTTATAAGTTTAACTCACCAGTTATTTACTTTTTTCTCAGCAGCAATGGTAAAGAAAGCCCTAGAAGGAACGCTTAATCTGTATATCCGGGCAGAATGCTTAATGACATGGCTTACGAGAATAAATACGGCTTTTTTATTCATGATGTATCAACAGCTGCACTATAGCTTACGCACCTTGTCGCCGGTTGTGTCACTTCTGCCTGAGCCGCTTCCGAAGTATTTGTATTTTTTTCGTTACAAACATTTTTTTCGTAAAACTGTTTATTTGACCAGTGTAAAACAGGCTTATATTGGTACGATCTGAATATCACAATGCTTTCTTTTTAAGGGATGTGCACATGCAATGCATTCAGATGCGAAAAAGATCGAGTGAATTCCGGAAGTTGCTATTCTGCGTCACTTCCGGGCCGCTGGGGAGTTAAATGCTGTAAACCGTATTGTGTTTGCAAGTCGTTTTGTCAGAAAGACGAAAGTGACGAAGGTCGGGTTGAAATGCCAAATTCTACCGACGACGAAATTAAAGATTATTTGTATCTTACCGTCAGCGGTCCAAATTGCCCGGAGAATCAAACATATTGCTGCCCTAAATGTAAATGTACCCAGGGTGTTTGTGACGTAAAAGAAATCAGCACACATGTAAAGAGCTGTGGAGAAAATGTAAGTAGCTCTCTTAATAGTGACTCTGTTGTTCTACTTGAAAACTTAATCCTTTGACTATTACAAGTAATACACAGCAAAAATAATGACAATTGCATTATAATATGGATTCAAACCTACTTGGCCAAACTGCATACCAAGAGACACCAGTGTTGGCAGGCGTTATGCCCAGAACACAAACAAATTAGTGTTCATATAAATGACGTAAATGATTTAATAATCTTAATGATTAATAGATTCAAAGCACTCATTCTACTGTTGAACTAGATTTATATGACAGGCCAAATGACGTTGTCAATAGAAGTTTAGCGTTTCGTCATCACGTAATAGGGAACTTCTGTCATCAGCATTTATTCGACATACATGTGATAGATCTGATATACTTTTTAGTTTTTCTTTGATAGATTCTTCCTGCTTTTCAGCTGAAACTTTGCTGTCAGCCTCAAGCCACCCTATACCGACCATGGCAGGGTTGCACTGAGAAAGAACTTCCGTTAAATAGCATGGATAGTGACCGTAGATGTGGACTTTGCCAATGTAAGAGATCGTGTAAACCGTTTGAGCTTCATCTTAAGCGGAATACATGTGGACACGACAAACAACTTTGTTGTAAGCTATGTATGTGCAGGTCAAAATGCGCGCAAAATGAAGTGAATATTGGTCGAGGAAAGTGTGGATATCATCATAAGCAGTGTTGTAGAGCATGCACGTGCAAACAACTATGTAATGCCCCAGAGGATCTTTTAGGACCAGAGGGGTGTTTCTACCGTGAAACGGTTTGCTGCACGACCTTATCTACGGAAAAATGAATAAAAGATGTATTCTAACTAAATATGACGGAAGTATAATTAATAAAGACCTCTTCGTGGTTGTGCAAAGCAGGTCAACCATTGGACACGTGATGTCCCAGTGTGGCCATTGGATAATCCAGCGAATAAACTTTAATATTATTGTAAACACTGGAACCGTCCATTATTGCCTTGGCTTGAAGTTACTAAAGTAGAACATTAAATGTAATTCGGTAATTAAACATGGTAATACATATTCACGAAAACATCTGTGTAAGATGTCGAGTCTTTGACATGTGACATCATTCTACATAACACTACAGTGTACAAAAGATTTGCATTTCTAAATCAACTCTCAACGCAGTAGCTTATTTCAGTTCTTAAATGTCAAACCATTAATACATGTACTAGTTAATTAAGTATAGTTTTTCGACTTACCTTTTTAGCAAATTAGTTAATATGTTTAATGACATGATACATTATACACATTTTTGTAAGTAATGATACATTGGCCGAGCTGTTACATAATGAATGACAGGCTAATTTGGGTTTTTAAATAATGCTGTTATTAAATAGTCCTTCCGCGAGAACATCAGTAACAAATGTTTCCAGATATGGACGTATTTCGCTGGTTGTATTTTCCGCTTGAGGTGTTAATTGTTGTAGCATATCTCTCTTGCGCCACAGGTAAGTATTAATAACTTTTATAACCTCTAGTAAGTACAATATCTAATACTATGGACGGTTCCAGTGTTTATGATTATATTCAAATTAACTCGCTGGATTATCCAATGACCACACTGGGACATCTGTAAGGTTGGCCTGGTTGACAAAAGAACACGTGGGTTTGTTTGTGATGTTGTGAGCATTGACCTAGCCATGGGATAACCAGCACAATAATAAAAAGGGTTTGGGGGGCTTTTAAATTTTTTTTAAAAAACCGGAATGGTCCATTGTTTGCTAATTACCGCAGATATCTGTGGAAATTTAGACACAAGCTCAATAATGTTGACTGGTAAATCTTGTAGCATCTTTAAACACTTAAGAGTATAAGAATGAATGCTACAAATCGCTGGACGATCATTCGCGGTCCAAATATGTCACTATTACTGTAATAAATAGTAAAATGCTCTCTGACTCTGAGTTAAAAGTATTTTAGGCACTTTTTATTATTTGATGTTCTTTCGCTAATGGAGGAACTGTCTCACTACTATCTGTTGTTTTTACTAAATTTGAAAAGTCAGATAAAACGAAAGTGAATTAGTGTATTCCTGCATTGGTACATTTGTCAAATCCTTTGCATTCTTGCATGGAAAATCTTTCATCTATTCTTTGTGTTTAAATCGAAAATAAATTGTAAGATAGGAGATAATTAAAACGACAAGTAGATGCATTTGGGTAATTCTATACAGAAAACAGTAGAATCTACATTTACTACATTCTAACCGATCGTAATACGTACACATGCCGGGAATTCGTAATATACTGTTTTTATCAGATCTAAGAAACATGTCTGCATTTTCCAAAATGTAAAAGGTAAACATGTAAATAATAAATTGTCAGTATAGCGGGCAAACGAGACCTGAAGTGCCGAGTCTAAAACTCCTACCTGCAGTTGAAAGACCAAACTAAGCATCGAAAGCACAGTACTTTGGACGTCCATATACGGTACAGTAGGATCCGGGTTTGAATCTAAGACAGAGCAAGAGGTGTGTTCTTGGGAAAAGACATCGAAATGTCTCAGTACACCCAACTGTGGATCTAGATGCGTAGTGACCAGTTGCAGTGGAAGTGATAGTGAAAAGTTTGAAGACCTGTCTGTCTTGCGAGTGAAGTAACATGTCTACCAATAAAATAAGCACAGTAAGCCGCCTAGAAAGTCGTATTAACTAATAGTTAATCGAGGGAGCAGTAGATCTATGTCAGAAATGTACGAGGATCCGAAAAGTACCGATATTATTTCCACTACCGAGCTATCAAGCTTCCTCGCGTGCCGAAATTAGATATCACTAGCCAACAGTATTATGCCTACCTCAACGGTTAGTAAGGAATAGTCAGATTTGCCCGACGGCGAAGCATTAATCCTGTCTTAAATATTTAAAAACATACATAATGGATTTTTTCGTTGTCTCTTGAGGCGACAGATCACCGACGAAGGTTTTAACAACACGTGTCATTTCAAAATTTTGCATTTTTCTTTTCCCTCTCGTAGCCCAAGAGTGTATGTGTGTGCCGCATTTACACAGGTGCGGCCCTGACAGAGTGAACAGCGGAAGTTGTGTAAGATCGTACTATGGTCCTGACCGTGAAGGAGTTAAATGTTGTAGGCCGTTTTGTACTTGCAAGCAATCTTGTGGACCAACTGAGATAAGAGAATCTGGAGTGTGTAGCGCTAATCAGTCAAAGTGTTGCCCCCGATGCCGATGTGAATACGGCACCTCTTGCAGTGATGTTAGAGCTGACGTAAACAGTTGCGGAAATGACGTAAGTATATTTGAATTGCTCACTATACTGACAAACTTTATTTCTGTCAAAATATATTTGTACAAGGTTAAGCGTACCAAAAATCATTGTATAGGATATCTATATAATTTAAAGGTCCACTACCAAGCGAAAATTAAGTAACAGTTATTTCAATGGCAAGTACATTACCTTATTCAAGACACTAAATAATGAAGATTGGCAGGTTAAAATGTACAGAAAATGTTTGGAACACGAAGAAAAGTATGTGTATTATTAAATCTCAGTGATTCGACAAAATGACCACCCAGGTCTTTTTAACTTTCTTCATAATGCATAGAAAAATAATTTTACATGTATTGTGATTTATTTAGAATTTCTACATACCACCTTTCATTTTTTATTAAAAATAACTTATTTCTGTGTTTTTTAAGATATATTTGAATTTTAGTTTTCCCTAGTATTGGACCTTTAAGTAAAGACTCGGAAATCTCAATTCTATTTTATGTTTCCTATATTTTAGTCACGTGACAGACATCATACTGCAAAAGAAACTCGCAGTTTAACAACTGCTTTCTAATTATGAAATATGCAATGCAAATATGTCTACGTTATCAAAATGATTTTAACTTATATCTTCCGTGCTCTAGGGCCTCCTGGAAGATAACATCTCGTAATCATTTACTATTCAAATAATGTACAATCTTAAAACAGTTTACCTATAGGAGACCAAAATTTGTATAACTGTAAACGTATACATTGTTTATGGTGAATGTCTTTGTGCACGTGTTAAACGGATTAGAGATACATTGTATACACTTTTATAAGTAATTTCATGTTCACCGAATATGAGGTTGATCGAACATTTGATTGTTTTAATATACTGAAGCCAAGAAAACATTTCTTGTTTCATACTCTACATACTGAATCGATTGTCAAAATCAACTGTATATGCATGTAATTACATGCACTTTTATTTACTTCAGCATAAGCTCTGCTGTACAATATCTCGGCCGGACTTGATGCCGTCATCGTCTTGTCCAAGAAACACGGTACCCATTCCGGGAGAACAGAAGTGTGGTTTCTGTGAATGCAAAAAATTATGCGGGGAAGGAACGTTGGAATTGAGAGGGAACACGTGTGACCAGGAGAGCAAACTGTGCTGCAAGTCATGCTCCTGCCAGTATGATTGTGCAGAAGATGAAATTAACATAGGTCGAGGGACAGGGGAATGTGGATTTGGAATGAAGCAATGCTGTCAAACGTGTGTCTGCAAGAAGCAATGTAATAACCCTGCGACTCAAAGTGTACCAGGCTATTGTATTCCTGGGATGACTCTTTGCTGTACAGACTAACTGTTGTGTTAAAATGAACATGTCGTCAACTCATGCCACTGGCTTCGTTTGTTCCATCGTTTATCTGATTAAACAGCAAGCAAAGGAATATTGTATTGGTTCATTGTTAAACAATAAGAAAACGGTACGTGCATGTGAATGTTTCAAAAGTTAAGGACTAAAGGAAATAATTGTCGTTTATTATTGTGATTAAATCACGTCTATATCTAAATATAATTCGTCCTTGGTTGTATTTCTTTTAGTCCTCGTGGCCATCTCTTTCGTTGACCACGTGGTCTATTTTGACTATGGTTGCTTTAGAAAGTTCGTACTATAGTGTAAACAACATAAATGTGGATGGATGGACGGACGACTGTTATCGATTCTAAAACCTCAAATCTGATCCTTCGACCCCAGTCACCAAAATCTCAGTTAACATATTTCTCTGCAACTTTATATGGTGAAACAAAATACTACCAAACAGAAAAACCGCTAGTTCAGTTAATTTTTTGTTTGATTTATTTTACAAGCGTTTCTCATCAATATGCTTCCTCAGGATACCGGTATATTGTTTATATTTTATTTTCATCATGCCTAGTATGCTACAGTTATTTTCCAGCAAAGAAAACCATTCATGAGAATGCTGATTTTGCCAGCAAGCCTTATCGAGCACTTTGACCAGCCTGTTTGTAATGAAAGCAACATCGAAACACATTTTAATTCAATTATTAAAAAAAAAAACACTTTTCCGTGTGTTAGGATTCTAACAACAGTTAACGCTTTTGATGTTTCTGTATCACATAAGAGACTAATTATACATTTTTGCTGAAATAAATCCATCCATGCAACTAGAAGAGACAATTTAGCATGCTGGGAACTGTGCTTTATGAAAGTCTACTATATTTTTAAGAGAATTCCAGACTATGGCGAAGTTTCTGACGTTTCAGAAAAGAATATTTTTATAACTCTATGCAAAACCAACTGAAACCCGTGGAGGGGCACATTTTTACTTAGGGATCAAAATTTGAACAATATTGGTTCAGGTCCACTAGATGATGCCACATGCCAAATAAATGTATATAAACCTTTTTGTGATTTTAAAGAAGATTTCTAAAGCTTCTTATATGGTCATATAGGGGAAACTGGCCCCGCCCAAATGCCAGCCCTGTTTACGACAGATCAAATTAATGTAAAATTCTTGGTAGAGGGTCACCCTAGGATCATAATTACGTCTTAGCTTAGTTGGTGTTGTGTTAGTGTTTTTGTTGTTTCTGCCTCTCACAACTCTCCGTCTGCAGCTGTAACCATGACATCTAATCCCTGTGCCCTACAAGCAGTTTGCATTTTCAGTTATTTGACGTGTTGTCTACATGCTGAGGCTATAACCCCTGTAAAAATATAAAACCAGAATTGCGTGTGTTTTTCCAAATTCTGTGTAAGTCTGCTAATAGGTTGAAGCCATGTTACGCTGTTCCGTGTACGATTCACTTAGAACCTCTTTCCCTGTCAGCCAACGCCTTTGAAGCTCGTCATATGAGAGGAACACAGCAGGAAATACCAGAACATTTGTCAAAATTACTTACCATTACAACATCATTATACAATACATTACTTAATACTTAACCCTTGTAGTTACATAGTAACATTATATTATGCGTGTGTATCCAAGACTAGGGAGAAATGTTAAAACCTCAGTCCGGCAATATATTAGAAAATATTTCTTGACATCCATTCCAAGTCTATTTAATACTTAAACTTGTTATTACTATAATCTATTATTAAATTAATTGATAAAGGAACTTTTCCATAAGCTTTGTACGACTCACATGATGATAGCGCATGCCTTAGTCACCAGATCCCTTCTATATTTCAATTACGCATACGGAGTGCAAGCTGCTCATTTGGAGCGTCGGTATTATATTGCGATTTTTTTTCTGTTGGAAATTGAAGAATTATTTTGACGGTAAGGCCAGATCCAAGAATAATTTTCATGATAAAGCCAGATTTCCATTCATGCCTGGTTAATTTACAAATATGAAAAACGTTCAACCACTTACATTGTAAAAAAAGGTCAAAGGTCAAAACACTCATTTTAATGATACTAAAGACATATACACAATATATACACAATATATGTAAATAAACTTTCAGATTGAAAAATTTGAGGCGCCAATTATGCGGCGCCCGATGGATATGCAAGCTTTCGCTCCGGCGGTAGAGATTTCATTCACATCACGACGGTGCGAAAGAAAAGTCCACATTACTAAATAAACTCTCCACACAGTAGTTTAATTCAAATCTTATTTGTCTTCAAAATATAACAATCTGCATTAATGTTGTTTGTTTTTTTAAATAAAGTATTACATCAGCATGGATTTAGAAGTACAGCTAAAAGAGAAAATGTCTGTAATGGGATAAGTACCAAACGTTTTAATGATACTATATAAAGCTTAGTACATTAAATATTTAATATTTTATATGAACTTAATAATTTGCAAGCAATTTTATGTTTTATTAAAAGAATCTAGCAATATAACTAATAAATCAATAATGCTGTAAATTGTCAAAATTTAATGTTTTTATCGTTACAATATGACAATACTTGCTGAAAAAAAACACCTTCAGAGATACATACATGTACACGTGATACCAGGTGGTACTGTCTACTAAAGTGCACACTCTGCAGGCATATTTTAATAGCTGATAAAAAGATTGAACAGAATGTTTGTCAATGACATTATATAGAAAATATTAGTATCAAGCTATGTGTATGCTTCAATCAATGCCCCCTTTAAATAATACTTGCTGGCTGTTTTGGGATGTTTTTATCGTGATCACATAATAATACATTTAGAGTTGTTTCTAATTTAAAATTATCTTCTGGTGCCAGATCAATTAGTAGAGAGAGTGACAGATGTACTATGATTCTACATATGTATGGGCAAATATATGACATTCTACATTTTTGAAAGGGCAAGGTGAAAGTTACCGATGGGATATTAATTAGCTTGATCTAGCAAATTACACAAAACATGCTTGTGAGAGATTCAAAGTTCTAATTGGAAACACTCACATAACATTTTCATAAATTCAGTTATCTTTTATAGCAGGTATAAGTTACTAATAACTTTATTATGTTGATAAGTCCTGCAAGTTTTCCAACTGACCTCACTAAGACAGGTTAAATCATTATTACCTGCAACGAATTCAATTGGAAACTTTCCCTTACAATGTATCCCCTTGAGAAAATTAATGACCTTCCCAGGCAGATGTTAAATCAAACAGAGCACTTATGATAAAACACATATTTCTAAATTAGAAAAATAGTTTTTATCGTGATGATAGAAAATAGTAAAGGCATTTAGATTATGTTAAAACCAAAAA
The DNA here is from genome assembly GCA_022818135.1 of Saxidomus purpurata. NCBI lineage: Eukaryota > Metazoa > Mollusca > Bivalvia > Venerida > Veneridae > Saxidomus > Saxidomus purpurata. The sequence goes on from JAFMSR010000004.1 coordinate 51,911,840, forward strand.
AATGACCACAAATGATATATGGATCCCCTGGTGTATCCTTAAGTTTACAACTCCCTCAGGGTCGAGAAAATGATACATTATACACATCTCAATCAGTAATGCTACATCGGCCGAGCTGTTACATAATGAATGATTGAGGGAAATCTACATAAATAGTTCGTCCGCGACAACACCGGTAACACATGTTGTCGGATATGGAAGCATTCTGCTGGTTACATTTACCGCTTAAGGTATTGAGTGTGGCCGTATATTTCTATATCGCCAAAGGTAGGAACCTCTAGTGCGTTCATGACATTATTGCTTGCTAAATACTTATGAAAATGTATCACTTTACTGATTACATGCCTTGACATAATGACATCCTAGACTACATGTTAGGCACTCTGTGGCCGGTACTTGCTCTCATAAATCGAAGTAATGGCCATGCGGCAACTGTTTGTATGTTACAGAATTCGCCACCGTTTTGTCTGAATGTTGCTCAGATACATGTGGACTTTGAATTCTTCGGCTATTTTTCGCAAGCTTCGAAGAAAGAAATAGCAATTTGCCCGATGGCGAAGCATTCAGCTAGAAGCATAATGGACTTTTCATTGCGTCTTGAGGCGTTTGATCACTGACGAACGTTTTAAAGGCAAATGTGTCATGATTTCAAAGTTTTACATTTTGGCTTTTTTCTCATAGCTGAAGAGTGCACGTGTATGCCGCATTTACACAGGTGCGACCACGACAGAGTGAACAGCGGAAGTTGTCAATTATCCCACTTTAATCCTTACCATGGCGTCAAATGTTGTAGGCCATTTTGTACTTGCAAGCAATCTTGTGGACCGAATGAAATCAGAGAATCTGGAGAGTGTAGCGCTAATCATTCAAACTGTTGTCCCCGATGTCGATGTGAATACGGTACTTGTGATGTCAGAGCTGACGTAAACAGTTGCGGGAATGACGTAAGTATGTTTGAATTATTCACTATGCTGACAGCCTATATTTTTGTCAAACGTATATTTCTATAGATATTTATATAATTAAAGTAAAGAATCGGAAAACTCCATTCAGTATTATGTTAAGATGAATTACGTTTCCTACAGTTTTGCCACGTGGCATCATACTGCAAGAGAAACTTGCAGTTTATCAACTACATTTCTAAGTTGTTGGAAGTCGAGGGCGTAGCCCCGAGAAAGACGTAATTTTGAGCAAACAGTCACCACGATTTGTATATGGCACGTGATAATTGCACGTACACCATCATGTACATTTTGATTGACAGCTCACAGGCCCCGAAACATCGTGTGACGTAACAAAGGGGTGGGATCACGTTAAATTGTTTGGTCACTCTGATCTTTGTCGTTCCCTTAAAAAAGAACGCTAAGAAGGATAGAGAACACTGCATTATGGATATTTAGAATTGCAGGATAATGTTTTGTTACAGATGGCTAATGAACTGAATTCAGTCAATTAGAAGAATTAAACGAGATCATTCTTTCACAAGTCCTTTAGATGCTGACGACATCATGCTTTCACAAAGAAAACTGCATGATATAAACTGCTCGTGTTTCGAGTTCGTGTATAGTATGTCCACCATTCCATTCCTCTTAAACATTTAAGTTTAAGCAATTTTACAGAGCTACATCTTTCTTCTTTGGCAGTTGTGCTTGTTTTGTTTTTGAAAAAAATCTGAAAAAGGTTCTCTATTGCAGATAGATCATGTGCTCTATTGTAGATAGAGCACGGTCTAAGCTCCGCCCCCATACACAATGCAAATTATCACAAATACAGTACAGTGTTTTCCTATACAAATATGCAGTAGCCATGATACAATAATGAAATAAAAGTATGCAATGCAAATATTTCACGTTATGATTTTTTAAAACTAAAATGTAATCTCTGTATGTGACCTCAACAGCTTACATCTTTTGTATTGATCACGTGATCAAATACCAGCTTACCTTCGCCAAATACGTAGGTCTTTAAATATTTGGAGGTCTTTTAAAAAACTTGGAGAGCGCTTCAAATAATTTTAAAAGTCTCTAATTCAATTAAAGCTCTCCTCAAAAATAAATGTAGCGCGCTATAATTCTAATATAGAGGAGTCTTTAAGCATTTGGAAAACTCTCTAATTCATATCATATAAAATTGATTTAAAGCGCACAATAAATGAATTTAAGACCTCTCCAATTCAATTGCCCGCTAAAAATCTATTGTTGTGCACGTCAATTTGATTTGATTTGAAGCAAATTTTATAAAGGTCCGTCCATGAGATCATTTATATTAGCCTGTATTCTTGGATGAGACCTCGGCATGTCTCCTTCCATGCCTATACCTAGCCAAATGAAATGTGTCTGTATCCAAAAAAAGGAGAGAATTTCCAGTCAGTTTTAGCCAAAGAGTGAATTTGATTGGTTGCAGAAAAGTAGGTCAATCGAAGTGACCAATGAGAAATGTGAGAGCGATTGACCTAGTTTGCGCACGATATAAAAAATTTGAAGACCTCTACAATTAAATTAATGATGTCTTTAATTTACTAGTTTGCAGCGAGCAATTAATCAACTTAAGCGCGGTACAATGCAGTTTTAATATCATTAATTCATTTGCTAACCAGGCTAGCATTAATCTGTCTTTAACCCATTTTCCAACTAGTGCGTGCTAGTACATATTAGTGCCCCTTTTGATGCTCAGTATTTTATTCCTTCTTTTTATGGCGATTCTTATCATTAAAATTGGCAAATTGTGTAAATACTATATAGTTTTGATAAGACTTCAGGGCTTTGTTCACTAGATCTGACAATACTTTTAAAGTGACATTATGCGCATCTGCACATAGTGTATTTTTGGTGACAGTTTTATAAAAGCAATTTTCGGTTGCTGTGCATTTAAATGTGTTAAACTAATGACAATGCCGCATTAGTATTTGAAGTTGGTGCTTTAAAAATAAATTAATGGACAAATAAAATAATAGTTCCTTTCTTCGCAGTGATTTCCCTTGTGTTGTTGTAGTTGTTGGTAGAGATTTCGGCAGGCAGTGGAAGGGGAGTTTTTTGTTAAATTGACTCTCCCAGTCAAAATAGGAAAAGTAATATTTGGAAAGTTATTATTTCGTACTGGTAGCAAGAAGAGTTTGTTGTATTGGGCTAAAAGCTATAATTTCCTCTACTCTTTTTACACACACCTATTTCAGCTGGATTTTTTCTTGAGAAAAATGTGCATAATTCCTCTTTAAGAAATGAATAATTATATAGACGTGCTAGTTAAAAAGGAATTTATATTTTAGTACATTAAATCTTGAGTTGTTTGTGTTGATTATTAATAAAGTACAAGAAATGTTTGTTTAACGTATATGGTAAATGTCTGTTATTGTGCACATGTAAACGGATTATTGATATATTATGATTATGAATTTCTAAATCCAAGTAATTTCAGTAATTGCTTACTGAATGCGAGGGTGATCGAATTCTTTAGATTTTGTTACTTGAGTGAAGCCAAGAAAACATTTCTTGTTTCATACTCAACATACTGAATCAGTTGTCAAAATCAACTGTATATGCATGTAATTACATGTACTTTCATTTACTTCAGCATAAGCTCTGCTGTACAATATCTCGGCCGGACTTGATGCCGTCATCGTCTTGTCCAGGAAACACGGTACCCATTCCGGGAGAACAGAAGTGTGGTAACTGTGAATGCAAGAAATCATGTGAGGAAGGAACGGTGGAATCGAGAGGGAACACGTGTGACCAGGAGAGCAAACTGTGCTGCAAGTCATGCTCCTGCAAGTCTGATTGTGCAGCAAATAAAATTGACATAGGTCCAGGGACAGGGACATGTGAACTTGGAAAGAAGCAATGCTGTCAAACGTGTGTCTGCAAAAAGCAATGTAATAGCCCTACGACTCAAAGTGCACCAGGCTATTGTTTTATTGGAATGACTCTTTGCTGTACAGACTAACTGTTATGCTAACGATTTTAAAATTGCTCAAATATAGAAACTCATGTCACTGGCTTAATTTGTTACGTTATTTATCTGATTAAACAATAAGCAAATGAATAGTGTATTGGTTCATGATTTAAAAATAAGAAAACGGCACGTACATGTTAAAATTTCAATCTGAGCCCCCAGTAAGCAAAGACTGTATGGTCATTGTTTACAGGTTTGACTGTAGTGCGGGGTGTGGTGTCGTGTATGTGTTATGGGGTGTGAACTGTCACATGATGCCTTGTTCTTAGGCAGTGGATTGGCTAGGTGTAGTGCCGTGTTGTATGGCGTGGTATGGTACGGTTTATGACTTGATCATGTGTGGTGTAGTGTCGTGTGGTGTGGCATTCTTGCAGCTTAAATCATCACAAAACTAGACCTATCACTAAATGTAATTATAACAAAATACCTTGCAAAAAAATAATAGAAAAGAGTTATGGTTCTTGTCAGGATAGAGTTATGGTTCTTTTACACTTCATCTCAATGTGCTTGACCATTGTATGGAGTTGTATTGAATTCCAACCATTACTTTTAAAGTTATGCTCCGGGCAAGGAAAAGTAACAAAGGGCAATAACTCGGAAAATAATCACGATATAGTTATGGTTCTTGTACGCTGCACTTCCTTTTACTGTGCTTGACCATGCATAGTATGAAGCTGTATCGAAATCCAACCAGTAGTTTTCAAGTTATGCTCCGGACAAGGAAAAGTAACAAAGGGCAATAACTCTGTAATTACTCTAGATGGAGTTATGGTTCGTGTGCACTGCACTTCCTCTTAATGTGCTTGACCATTGCATGAAGTACCAGTAGTTTTCAAGTTATGATCCGGACAAGGAAAATGCAACGGACCGACCGACCGCCCGACCGACCAACCACCGGGTGACTCTTATATATTCCCTAAACTTCGTTTCGGGGGTATAATAAATGGAGAGTTACATTATAAAAGCCTAGTTTGTACTAACATTGTTATTTCTTTTACAGCGATTGTATATATTTAGATATCTGCATCCCTTAATCACTGTTCCCTGGAGTTCTCTCGCACCGACAGAAGGGATTGTGGAGTATGATATATATAATATATATATAACGGAATATCAGGTCACTTGTAAATTATCTGGTGTTTTTTCTTGTTTAGAAAAAACAATTCGTCAGTTACGCAAGCACTCCAACATGATACTTTGTGTGAATGACTTTTATAGGTAGTAATTATTGTCTTACGACAAAGACAAAATAATAATCTAGATAGGAGCGAGAGAGCGTGTTAACTGTCTATTTTGATTTATCTGTAAAGGCTGTCCGGTTGACAAGGCTAGAGTCTTATTGGCCATTGATGTCAAAGAAACAGTTTTTGTTTTATGCCAATTAATTACGATGTTATGATATTTTAACATTTATACACAATGATATACGCCCTTGTAGCAAAAAAACAAACAAACATTTTATGTGGTACGTTTAAATTGAATAGACTAAACCAATCATAATTAAGTTAAAATACCTAATGTCACTCTCACTATTAGACACCAGCAAAAACAACAACCATGATCATGCTTTAACATGTACAACTTCACTTTCATTACTGAGTGGAGCGGTGGTGTCTGTCGCTCATCCCGGAGGTTGCGGGTTCGAGCCCCACTGGGGTCACGACGGTATGTCCTCATAATTATGACACCAGTACTGTTTTTTCAGGAAGCGTATTCTAGAGTGACTCGATAAGCTACAAGCTTCCTTCACAATCCGGCTAAAATAAACTAGTATTAACTAAGGACTGAGACCAAGATAAGACTCTGCATTTAATTCTGGATTTCATACTTTTACAAAATTTTGCGGAACATTTAAATGTAAAGAAATATAACAGCAAAACCTTAAAAATGGCCAAAGTTAGCTGAGAAACTAAGAAATGACCCGCAAAATTATCAACATTGTGGCCATGTCCGTGATTTCTACAAAATTTAATATTTCATCGAAGGACAGAATACATGAATTTATAGTTAAAAATCACAACAAAAGATAGAACATCATTAAACGGTGCTCAAGGGCGTACAATTCAAAAATCCACATACTAAAGGCTTGTTTCACTTTGCGTCTTGACTGCCCTGCAGTGTGTTTCCTTTAAAGGTGCACAGCGCATCATTACGATGAAGTGAACATTTGGTCAGAGTTTCATTCAAATCCATCAAGCTGTTCAGAAGATATTGAACGGACACACATTCAAGACTCATAGCTTTAACCTTAAGTTGTGTCTGTTACCTTGAGCCAGCCTGATCGGATCATGGGCTCTACACATTGTCTCGATGAGGTGATCATTTTACTGGCACCGTGCTTATAAATGTTTCTTGAGCACAATCTCAGGCTCAGCACTTAATCATGCTCAAGTTATATGAAGCCAATTCAAGTTATATTTATTTACAATGTCGGATTTAATATAAAGATCTATAAGCTCAAGAGGAGACCTTCTGATTATTGTTATTGAAAAATACTTTGTAAAACAATATAACTTGATTTCATTTCATATTACTTCAAAGATGTTTGGAGATACTGAGCGAACAGACTCGAATATTTTACTTTAAGATGTGAGCTTGATCTTGGGTCGGCGTGACCAGATCATGGGTTCTGCACATTTAGTTTAAACATATTTATTTATCATAATACATGTACAAGAAACATCACAGTGAATTATCATACACTTACCATGCACATTAATTTGATGAGATAAACTCGAGATAAGGAGATATGGAGCGGACAGGAAATTCAAGACTCAAGCCTTTGACCTTACGTTGTGACCTTGACCTTGACCATAATAGCTAGATCATGAGTTCTGCTCATTGTATTGAAATGGTAAATATTTGACCCGAGTTTCATGAAAATCCTTAAAGGGTTTAAGAAGATATGGAGCGGGTAGGAAATGTTAGACACAAACGTTTGATCTTTATGTGTGACATTGACCTTGGGACAGCGTGAATGGCTCATAGGTTTTGCTACTCGTCTTGATGAAGTGAACATCTGACCCGAGTTTTACCAAATTCCTTCAAGAGGTTAAGGAGATATTGAGCGGACATGAAATGTTATGGACGGACGGAGATCATTTCTATATCTCTCTCCCGCTTCGCGGTACGGGATAAAAAAACAACACACAATACATTGATTTTTAGCATTAAAAATTTTTGTTAACACCTATGTGGCAGATTTTTCACCACAGGTTGGTATAAATAACGGTTTACATCTGCCTCCTGCCCGAGACAGCAACGGTCTCGGCACAAACAGTAGCATTTACTAACTTACATCTATGAACAACTAACTTTTGTTTTCCTTTTTAAAGTTGATTTAAAGTTCAGTTTCAATAACATATGATCAGTCATTTTTGCATGGACAGTTTGGGAATGAAAACAAACCAGATTGATCAAGAGCGACTCCACACAATAAGATGAAATTTATGTTTGTATTCAATTTAAAGGGGCAGTAAACTTTTTAAAATATGATAGTAAAAGGTTAAACATGTGACATTTATGTGAAAGTGCATTAGCGGAATTATTTTATTTTATGTTTCTATAAGTAAAAACAAAGCAAAACTGACATTCAATTAATTGTAGATTTATGACCATGAAATGACAGGTTAATGTCAAACTGCCCTGTCACAAACAATAAACATTGGTCAGGATAGAGACATTGAAGATTTTATAAAATTATTAAGAAACTAAGAAAGAATCGTTTCAAGTTCTTTTCGTTCACTCTGGTATATATGCGTAATTTGAAGCTCAAGTTCATTTACAAAAAGTTATAGCAAGTAGAGTTGAAAGTCAAATGTGATGAAAGCGACCCGTAGTTAAAGTCTCTCTATACGTACATAACTCTTTGCTTATCAAAAGAGCAGAAAAAAGAATTAAATCGAATTATATTTTGATTTTTTCGGCGCAGCCGTAGACCGGAAGTTGGTAACTTTCAGTCAACCGCCAATGAAATGACAAGAAGAATGTATAACATTTTTTTAATTGAGAAATTTACTCTGTATAGCACCATTTAATTGGATAATATCGAACCAGGAAGGTCAATAAGATTATCTTGCCTTTTCTTGAATGGTTTTATGATTTTAGTACGTAAATAATTCATATATATCAACAACATATTTATGTTGTTACCGCCAAACTAATGTTAATTATAAGTGTAGAGTAATTATACTTTCTCGACCAGTGAATATCGGTCAATATTTTGAGTAACATATTTGATAAGAAAACCAAGGAATAAGTTTATTTTCCTGATGCACATGTCACGGTAGATATTTAACCAGAGAACATATCACGTTGCCGGTTCATATCAGTCTGGAAAGCATCTGCAAGCGAAGGTCCACTGGTTCGCGTCCCGGCCAAAGGTCCACACTTGTTTTCAACCTGATCAATCGGTGTTTATCAAGGACCTATATACACATTCTCAAAATTGCGCCGACCATCTTTTTTTAAAGAGAGTTCTTGTTTTGTTATCAAAGTAGGTATGTTCTGTGTTTATTTACATTTCATACATTCAGTTATATTTCTCAACAAAATGGTCGTGCTGCATGTTAAGGTGAATGCTTTAAAAGGGTACATGTCACGAAATGTAATCGTTACAAAATAGAGCATTAATTGTTAGCTAGAAATACAAAAAAAGAAGCCCGATATTTTTTATTCAATAGAAATCAAACTGGTCTTCAGATTCCTACATTACAGCAATATTCATTTCTCTAAGAGTATAAATCAATGAAGTCAATATAAAATTAGTCAATAAATCAATAAAAAATCAATCAATCGATGCAAAATGATTTTCTTCAAAGTGAAATCATGATGGTCACATTGAAGTGTAAAATTTAACCACAGGAAACAGAAATAAACAGGGAATGTCATGAAAGTTTTAAACGTTTCTTTTTATTTATAAAAACCGCAAAATGAACTACACTGAGCTCGGAGCAGTTTTCATGCAGAAACAGTTCCCGTACTTGAAAAAACAAAAAGATTCAAACTTCTTCCTTTGATTATCTGTACTTTATAACTGGTTGAGCTCAAAATGCAGGTTAAAATACAGGTTAGAAGCGACATAATTATTGTCATGACAAAACGTGAGTTCCTTAACGCATGAACACGAATACTAATTAGACTCATAACTTATAATGTGTCCAACAACTGCTAAATTCTACTTGAAAGAAGCTACTTCATTCAAAGTAGGTTATGTTTTAAAGTAGAAATGTAAATTAAACTCTAGGTTTATCACTTTTTCGACAGTTAAGTGTAAAAAGATAGCAAGTATGTGGGATATAATTTTTTACGGGAAATGCATTTACAAACGCGCGTTCTGAGCGTTATAGCAGATGTGTTCTATACTTTAAAGACGCTATGAATTTCGTGTATTGGTAACACGACCTGAACTTTGATGTAAAGTGAGACATTTCAAAGAATGTTAAAAAAATTATTTTGATTTTTTTTTTTAATTTTTGTACGGTCACTATTCTGAATCCAGTAAACGAAGACAACATATGCTAGACATGATCTGAGCGACACAAACGTGGGCTGGACATGTGAACTGTTAAAATATCTTGGCAAAAAGGCAGTTAACTTATCATTAACATCTACTTCCATGAATGTCAAAAGGCACAAATCACTTGGGGTCGCACGCCAAACATACAAAAAAAATCAATATAACATAATGTTTATCGCCCATTTATCATTCAACGATTTTTGCGACGTAAATGAAAATACTTCACTGTATAAAACTCGTGTAAACAACATAGCGTCCCTCTTACGAGATTCATCAGAACTGCCATTAGCAGCAAGTGACATATACGCGAATAATAAAACATTGTACTAACATCACTTCGTATTAATTTCGAAGAACTAGGAAACTATTTTGCCATTTTTTAGATATAAATTTTTTGGATCGAATAAATAAAATGGAATTATTACGCAAATGGATGTTGGTTATTTTGATGATTGTTCTGGCTGGCCAGTTAGTTTTAGGTATGTTATTTCTTTTTTTTATATGTTAAAGTCACATTAGCACTTTGAATACTCGTGTATAGGGACATAATAATAAACACAGAAAAGTGTTCTATTTATACTAAAACAATGTAAATTTCTTCTCTAAAAGTGACGTCAGCTTTTCTTATTTTTGCAACAGCATTGAAAAAATACCATGCTATTTATATTAGTATGCTGTACTTTCGATTTAAAATAGCAATTTTAGGAAAGGTTTTCGTACAAATAACGGCCAATTTTGCCAGTTACACTTTTTTTGGCGGGGGAGGGGGGTGTAAAAAAGCTAGAAGTTACTTTACATCCAAAGTGTTCAGCGGACTTTAAATGTGATCCTGCATGGTAAAAAATAGTTTCAGGGCCCATCCATGACCCTTTTACAGTTATTCGTAACACTTATTACACAAAAAATGGGAACCATACTGGAGAAACTTGTCCTTGCTTGTAGTGTAACAGAAACTTACTGATTTTGTAAAAAAGAAATAAGAAAAGCTTTCCGACAACAATTTCGCCTGAAGAAACGACTTGAAATCTAAAGAAAGGTATATGTGAACATTGTTAGAGAGTAAATATACAGTAGTTCTATCATTATACCGAGCACAGTTAGAGTGATCAATTAGGTGGAGGGAAGGGGGTGGGACTTAATGGATGAAGAATAGACTATTCTATGTTTGCTCATAGAAGTGAGTATTTCGAGGTTAAAAGACTCGCTATAATATTAATGTATCCTAAATCATAATTATAATAAATACTCATCGTACACCTACATGAAAAAAACACCGACGACGTCACTAAAATTACGTAGGAGCATGGACGTCGTCCCGCGCAATTTTAAGCATTGTATCAATGAAATATCCAAAACTTGTTTTTTGAGCATGAAACAAGCATTATACATATAATAAAACACTTATGGACTCGTGAACATTGAATAAGATCGCCACGATCAATATTACCCTCTTCTGGTAAATATCACATCATATTCAATGCATCAAAAGTCCATAATTGTATAATATTTGATAATTCACTCCATTGCCCGCAGATTTTGTTACATCCGGCTTTCCATATGTCTTCTGATTCTTTCGAAATCATCGAAATGAAACCAATGCATACTAAAGCAAGGCAACAAAATATATCGTCTGCAAAATATATCGTCTGCAAAATTTATCGTCTGCAAGACGACACTGTTTTAAATCAAAAATTACAATGGTGTAGCACCATGTATTTAATGCAGTATTGTCGTTTTGGTTAGATATATTTAATGTACACTGTTTAAAACATTTCTATTCTAGGCGAGCTGTTTGACATGTCAGGTGATTTTGGCTTCGGTGATTTCAACCCTCTGTGGTGTGGAGTAGGAATCTCTTGTCGTAATTTATTCTTGTATGGACTCATGTTTAACTAGGTAAAACATATTCAGTCAGTCAGTCAGTCACATAAATTTATTTGATAACACGGACAGTCCATGTCTTAGACAATTTGGAGCTATTCATAACATCAATGTGTCTCCGTTTTCGCGCATTGCCCTAAAAAGAACCTCAGAAGAGCGTCATGATTGAATATTAAATCAAAGTACTGAAGTACTAAAAGGCAGGCGTGTGTGCATATTGGCCCTTTTAAACCAGTAAGTTTGAATTCAATTATTTGCATAATGGGCTGACTTTTTTTAAAAAGTAAGCACATCATGAACCAAAAAATATGTTTTCGTACACGAAATTCTATTTCGCGAAAATAGCTATTTGCGTATTTCTGCTACTCTGGTTATACAAAGTGGTATCCCTGCGCGATATTTAATATGGATACGTGAGGGATATGGCTATATTAAAACTTAAATTTCTGAAAGGACAAACTGCACTATTGACTGAAAACTTATTTTTATTCGTCTACATTTCAGGCTATGATTGATTGCAGGGATCTACATAATGTGCTCAACAACTTGAAACCTTATTAAAGATAATCACCGGTTTGAAATATGAATATCAAATTCATCCATGAAGACCCTTTTCTACATATCCATATACGCCGGTTGTTTATACCCGAGTTATGCTTACTGTTTGAAAACAGTTCGAGGACTTCTGTGTAGAATTTCTTGAGGATCACGCATACTTTGAAAGAATTCATCATATAATGTAATAAATGATAGTGTGCACTGAATAAATAAGGTGCACTGATAAACGTTTCGAAAAGACAACTAGCGCACAACTATTCCCTGTTTGAATTATGTGATACGGACAGAAACTATTGTTTAAAAAGAAAAATAGACAACGCTAAAAGAAAAGGGTATTTTTTGGAAAAGAAGTTTGTATAAAATGCTTAAAGAAAAACAATATTTTTTGGAAAAGAAGTTTGTATAAAATGTTTAAAGAAAAACAGTATTTTTTAAAGAAGTTTGTATAAAATGTTTAAAGAAAAGCAGTATTTTTTTTAAAGAAGTTTGTATAAAATGTTTAAAGAAAAGCAGTATTTTTTTCAAAGAAGTTTGTATCAGTATTTAAAGTGCCCAATGATTTACCAATTAAAATCAGTTTTACTAAAAATTCACGCCGATGATGTTTATGTGCCCCACCAACGAAAAAAAAGAAGATTTTTTGTGCGTGATGACCCACTGTTTTATTGATATTGTTTGACAAACTCTTGCCTGAGTCTGCCGAACAAGACTATGTAGTCACTGATTCAGCTGCAAAATGACCTTGATCTTAGACCCTTGTATTTGTGTACGCGTTTGTAATTATTTAATTTATATACATAGCATAACTTTATATGTTCATGTTGAACTAATAGCTAAACAGGTATTATAATTGCAACAGTAAATATGTAATTCTTAAAATCATGTACTTGGTTTTCTTGTACATTACTAACTTATACTGACATAGAGTGTGCATAAAGCTTATATGCAAGCATGCCGTGATATAGTATAAAAATACTAATTACGCTATCAGATAGAAATAGATTATCGGCGTAAATGATTCGCAAAGTTTTATAAGCGAATATCCAGAATAAATGCAATAAAACTTTGATTAAATAACGTGTGTCTTCGTTGTCTATGTACCCCTATCAAATAACATCTGGCAAAATAAGTGAACACAGACAGTGTTCCCTGTCTCAGCTGTTTTTCTGAGTAGTCTATTCAAACTTTGAATAATGACTGCATATTTATAGGAAAACACGTACTAGTATTAAACTGATAATTTGAACCTTGTGTGGCGAGTATAAACTATGCTCTAACAGCAATGGTGAAAATGATCTATCTGAAAAGGTAGAACACTGGTTTCAGAATGTCATTGCAAACAAGACTACAAATGACGTTTTGCTTAAAAGCCTAATTTGCAAAAGTCTCAGCATGGCTGAGCCCGGTCAAAAAGAATAATAAAAAATATGAATAATCACATTTGCTCCGGATATGCATTACATAGACTTGACCAGAATCAATCCCAAAAACAAACTTAGGCAAAGGATTAGTGGACAAATGTTTTTGGACATCCCTGGGTTGAACTGAAAGTCCCTAGTCCTGGATTTCTGTAAGACATTTGAAAGACCGCTTGCAAGAAATTTCAACTGTCATTGGCAGAATTAGATCCATCACAATTTGATCTAAAAAGTCGATATCGGATTTTGCTATCGCCAGTCACTAAGCTGACACTGAATTCGTAAGCACCGGACTAATCTTAACTGCAAATCATCGGATTTACAGTTTAAGCACAAAATTTGAGCCTGGGGCTTTTTGGTAATTATGAAATGCTAATAAAAAAATATCATTTAAATTTTGAACAACTAAAAGTTAATGCAATAAAATTGCAGATTTTGAAAGAAATTTCCTAATTTCTCCCATAGTGATAAACCTAGGTCATTTTTCTGACATAACAATGTACAAACTACAAGTTTCATTTCTTGTTGGATAAAATGTTCTGGTTATTGAATAAAATAAAGATAAATTTGGTATATTGCCATGAAAGTCCGTAAAAGTGTAATTATCATCGATTTATATAATGTGTTGTTCAATGTTTAGAGCTTCAAACTATAAATTGCGTGATTTAAATAAATATAAGACCATGTATACTTCAAAAAAGCTTCAAATTAAATATCAAAAATGAAGATATTAGTTTTAAAGTCTTAAAAAGGGTCAAAACTTCAGCCTGTTTAAATTCCCGGCCTTTCAAACACTGTAATCATAGTACAGCATACAATACAATGCAATTTTAGCATGGATTATATGTAACACAATAAAAATGCCAGTAATTTCAGTCCGGAACCAAAACCGTCATCACCAGGTCAGCATCGCTTTCGGATATTTTGCTGAAATCTCGGTCAATATATAATATAAGCGGGTCCTGGTCAATGTTTAGACCCCTAAATGTCAAGCACTTGTTAATTCTGTGTACACCTATAAAGTGACCAACATACTATAAATGCATTAAATTGAAAGACTGTTTTAAACAAAAATTTGAAGCTCAATGCTGGTTTCTTTGGCCGTTTTTCAATTTCGAATTATTAAAAATGAGATTACATGTATATTTAAGTCTTTCTCGATATGCATAGTATAAACTTGGCAGCCTTAGATTCTTACTAACACCGGTCAATGTCAGTTTCAGTATATAAATCACAAAGCTCATTACATGACGATGAAAATGCAATTATACAAGTATTAAATATCAAGACAATGACCAGTTGGAGCTAAATGTTACTCTAATTTGTAAATTTAACAATGATGCAATTTAATTTACTAACAGACCTGAATTCAAGTATACTGCCTCCTTAAATATTCATGTATCTGCCTATATAAGTAATTACAATGTCTTCCTTTCATTATAATTCGCGTAATATGTTCAGACTTGTTCGCTACCTGCATAAATAATCAGTGTGAATTTAATCTTACTATATTACATAATTAACTTTGTGTTGCCGACATACATTAGACATACTCAATTAATATATACGATAAAGATCGTCTGCAAGAGCACTTCCTTCAGAATTTTTTGTCCTAGATACGGAACTGCTTTTGGTTTAAAGAATTGTTCGGCAAGTTTCAGATCGGCCGGTAAAAAAAAAATATATTAAATAAATACAATTGCTAAACAGTATACAAATATCTAATTATTTCGTAGGCTACAAATGTAAAAGCAATATTATTTATTCCGTTAAAGCTTAATTATTGTGCTTTATGAAGTCCGTTTGCGCCCGGTATAAAAATAGTATAACTGTGACCTGGCTATTTGACTTAGAAAATGATCACCCTCTACAGTTTGTTCTTTATTTCATATAAAATACAAGATACTTACAAAAACACCCAAACAGACTAATTGGGACATCTTTCAAAATATTTTAAAGTCATTAACAAATTTTAAATCAAGATTTTAACTTTCAAAACCGTTTGCACAGCGAATTTATCTTTTATAGTTTTTTCACAGCTTTAAAAAAGGTGAAAGTCGTCCATCTATGTTCTATATGGTATTTTAGCCGTGTGCCTGTGTCGATGGCTCTAATTCTGCCATATGGCCATGTTCAGAATGACAACTGTAAACATGTGCTGAGCGACGGTAGTGAAGACAGACCAGATCAATCTTCTGTTTGAGTGTCGCATATGATAAGAACATATTACAAATTAAAAAAGTACATACAACTTCAAACATTGCAGGAAGGTATATAGTCTTTCTGGCTGGCCCTACCAACTCATTTTGTTTCTGTTTTCAAAAATTAATGCGCAGACTTAACTGATTACGCTGGAAGTATGAATATTCAAGGCAAAGTACAGATATTGTACGGCCAAATTATGGAAACGTACGAGAGGCTCGTATTATACAGAGTTTGTAGTTTGATTTTCAAATTTGGTATGTTATTTCAATTGACAACTTTGTAATTTAACGTCTCAAACGATTACAGCGTATATATTTACCTAAAAATAAATTTCTTTAAAATGTGTGGAAACGAGTTGCAAACTTGCGTACAATCCTGATAAGTGTATTTACGTGATCAAAATCAGCCGGCATTTATCGAGGACGCTGCATTCAAGGCCCATTTGAACGGAATGACCGATTACAACTTAACGGGGTAAACCAGCTACAAACATTTTTGGTTTTCTCTGTTCAACGTACACATTGTACAGTACTGTATTTATATTTCATTGCTGGTATTGCTTTGTTTATTTCGTTTCCAAGGTCTTGTCCTTGGTACGGCAATAATTTTCGATCCACATTATCAGATCATATCGCATTAAGTTGTACAGAGCGCAGATCGAATTATTTTTATTAGCATAACGGGATGATTTCCGGATAATGTTGACTATGTGATTATTTTTCATTTAACGTACGTTTTATAATAAAACAAACTTACCTGCCACCCATCTATATTGTGAATCATTCATTCTGTGTCATATATTGAATTTCGTCCTCTACACATTTCGACCCGCGCTTTAGGTAAGATTCAGTGCAAAACACGTAGGTCAAAAGTTGTTTTTCGGGGAGTTAACCTATAGCCCCCAAAGCGCTTTGATTGTAAGTGGTATGGTATCTTGAATGTGAGCTGAAATGAGGGGAGTGAATTGCAACAGTCATTATGTATGCCCGATACCACGTTGAATTTAAAAAGGAATAGCCTAAAGGTACTCCTTCAGAAATTAAGACCACAAGGTGGGATTGGTTTCCTATAAAATATTCTTATAACGTATAAACTTATATGACATTTTTATAACTGTTTTTCTTAATCTTATTTCATTCATCATATATCTTCAAACGAAACTTACTACAGTGATGTTGATCTCTAAAGAAATTCAGCTCCGTAGCGGGTCTGGTGGGGACGGCTTTCCTTATATAGTCTACATTCTTTGAATCCTGTTGTCAGAATTTAACTTAATGTATGACCCTAAATGAAAAACAAACACGGAAAAATATCATTTTACTAAATAGATTATTTACTCCTAACATGTTTCATGCTAATTTAAATTCTTGATCTTTGAAACTGAAAGTAAGAATTTAGTTTAATTGGCAGGAAGAACCATGTAATGGCTTTGTATGGGTAGTGGCAAAAGAGAAGTGATCCGCTCAAGTCTATAAAGTTGGGTACTTATTACTTCAAATATTAGGCACGAGACGGTGATGTTTTAATATGTGATAGTAGTTGTAAATAGAAACTTACATATCACATTTGAGCGAAACCATCGTTCAAAGTAATTTGTTCGGTAAAAGTTCACTTACAAAGTTTAAAGGGATCATTATTATACTCTTTCTGACAACTATTTATCTTGAAGAAACAACTTGAATATGAAAACAACGGACAAAGCAATCCTTATGTATCGCCTTTTCTCCGAAATTGGCGACACCATAAAAACCCCCGTCCGCTTGCAAATAGTGTCACGTTATCATTTACACATCTGTATTCATAAATAGAGCTTTCTGTAATTAACGTGTGCTCTCTTCTATCAAAGAGATATTTTGTGTAGAACGGTCCTGTTAAAATGATGCGCTTCAAGTTTATTTTAAATTATGGAGCGGTACGAGATCGAGGGAATATAAATACATATTATGTTAATAATGATTATTAAATTATGTTTACAAGAATACGCATTTAAAATTGAGTTTGACATATGGAACAAAGTGTACCATCGCTAAACGCTAGCTGATGCAGTAACAGCCTCTAGAAAATCGATAATCCAATACTGTCTACATCAATATTGATCGTTGCCGATCGGAAGTTTCCGTATCACGATAAGTCATAAATCAGTTAGTCAGCAAAAATCGATAATGTAAGCTAGCGCTACATTCTTCACAATCATTGTACCGATAAATGATATTGACTTTCTGAGATTGCGCTGACTAACTGATTTATTGCATTAGATTTAAAGAATATTTAAAAGAAAATGAAGAGGGGCAATGTGATAATAAATGACCTAAGAAATCATAATTGTGTAAATTACTTTTTCATTTCATAAATCATTTAATCAACAATGAACTTTAAAATTATGTTTTCGTTAAGTTACATAAATAGTATAAGATCGTTTGAAACCTTAATTAGTTAGTTAATATATAAAGAGATGAAATGAAAGTCTTAGATTAAATTTTTTTTAATTAACACAGTACTGTTGTTTTGTCATTGTTCATAGTTTAAAACCGAAGCACGTATATTGGTCAAAACGTGGTAATAAATTATCGAACAAGAGGGGTTTATTACCCCCTAATAATCAACATCCGGATTAAACCAATTTATGGCGCAATAAAAACAGTGTGTTAACATTGATGATGAACATTTATAGATTCCATATATATTTTAACATAACAAAGCAAAAGTGTTATTTTGTCAAATTAAAAATGCAATCTTGAAATCCGAGTATAATTAAATATTATGGAAAATAAAATTTTATAAGAAATATTATCGACACTCGCTGAATTTAAAGATAATTTTACACTGAATTTATCTCAAAATTAAAGCTAAACATGAAAATATTTTTCAAAGACATAAGTACAAATTTCTCTCTTTCTCTCTCTCTCCAAATGTGTTCATTTCATAATTCATGATATAAAAAAAATATTTTCGACAGTCGCTGTATTTAAAGATAATTTTACACTGAATTTATCTCAAAATTAAACACATAAGTACAAAAATCTCTCTCTCACGACTTAAATAACCAGAAAAGGTATGGGACCATTGTGTCACACTTTTTGCAATTAACAACAATATTCACACTTTTTTGACAAGTGGAGGATACAATTGATAGAAGTCATAACTTATAAAAACACGTACAGGTGTGTCAAAATGCAAATACACCTCTAAAGAAGCCAGTTTAATATATACATTTAACTGTGACAATTGAAAAAAAACCCCACCAAAGTACACAATAAGCAGAAAAAAGATGGCACTTCTACCATATTTATTTTATTAAATTGAAACAAACAATTTAAAAATCTATATTGACGGTCCCTAAGTTAATCAATATTTAACAGCCTAGCTTTATTATGATTTCCGTATGCCAGTCGATAATTTCCGTGAAAACCACGGGGACACCCGATCCGTCAGACTTTACATGTTAACAGTTTATAAATCATTCAATGGGTAGGTGAAATCGGAAACTATGTAATAAAATTTTTGCACCATTTTTCACTTGCCGATGCTACAAACGTATAAGCGATCCGTTAAATGGTTTTCTCTATATAAGACGAAATGTTTCAACAAATCACTGAAAAAATGAAGCAATTTAAGACCCCCATAAGCATTACATAGGGAAAACGGGGTGATAAATTTTAAACCAAAATGGGTAGGTGAAATACTTAATTAATATTTTTGAAATTTATATCACCATTTAGATAAAAGAATTTGCCAACTTTTGCCATCAACGCATAAGCGTAATATAAATCCGTTTAAAAGTTATGACGGTTAAACTGGTCTTATCCTTCTTTGTTTAATGTGAAAAATGTACCGATACATCGATTATTGGAAAAATTGAAAGTTCCATATGACAAAGTGACAATTTCACTATAAGAATATATACTGGTAAAATGCGACGTGGCAGGGAAAGTAATCGGACCGTACGTGAGGCAAAATATAACTAGCGGTTACTTCCCTTACACCGTAACAAACGGGGTACAAAACAAACGTTTAGTTCGTAGAAAATGGAGCATCTTTGTGTGACCACTTTGTTATTCCCAGTGAATTAGAAAACTGCACTACATTAATATTGCTTGCTTTCCTTGTTCGAGAAATGGGTGAAAAATACTGCAACTTTCGTTTTACTAGTATAATACACGAAGTAAAACCCATTACTTTCGATTTCATAGTATAATACACACGAAATAACAAATGGAAAATGGCGTCAAGGGGTAGGTTGGCGAGATCCCAGAGCGGAGCCTCTGACGTTGTACATGACTTTACGTGCACACCGTGTGATAAAGATGGGAAAAACACAGAGGCGGAGTACCAGTGTATCGAGTGCCAGACATATTTTTGTAAGAGATGCGTTGAATTTCATAACAAATTCCTCAGTACACACGCAGTGCTCGACAAGGCAGCTATGAAATCGAAACAGAGCCAGAAATCAGGAGCAAAAGCACCACCGACGAGTCCGTTACCGACGATAATGTGCACAGAACATCATGGGAAGCCGATAGAAATGTTCTGTGGCCATCATGACGTGGTTTGCTGCACAGTGTGTATTGCTGTTAAACACAGGTAGATCATACCTTTTTCCCCTCGGGTATTAACAATAAGCATATATTGAATATGTGTGCATGCACAGAAAGTTGATATTTTGTCAAAAAACAAAAATAATCAATGCATCTTGCGGAAAAATCCACCCTCTGAAGATTATTTGCTACATGTTTTAAACATTTTGCTTCCTACTGCATTGTATAACTCAGTTTTAATGATTAACCTACTTGATAAATTTGATGGATCAAATAAGAAGGTATATCAATAAAAAATTAACAGTGTGTTTGAACACGAAAAACGTACTCAAATTTGATTTCCTATACAGTGAAGTTTAAGAAGTGCAAAATGTAACGATGAAACATCAGGACATAGTGATAGAGTGATAGAATTATAATTGAAGAACTTTACTTCCAATGATGTGCAAAGTATATTCTCTGACTGTTTACAACATTCAATAAAGCGAAAGTAGGACAAAAAGACCACCCAGGTCAATCTAAGGAAATACAAAAACATTCACTCGTTTTTCTACAGCAGTATTTCAAACAGGAAAATACGCCACGGCTATTGCAAAGTTTTAGAAGCCAGTTTCAAACTGTATTTCCATGTTACAATTTCAGATTTTAAAAAAATTAGATTTTATGTTAGTAGTGGACCTTTAAACGGTCATATATAGTTTTGTGACAGGTATCTGATAAAAGCATACCCGTATTATAAAAAGTTGACGTAAAGGTTGTTAGCTCTGCCAGGGTGAGCTTTGCCCGTCGTCCGTCAACATTTTGATTCATATGACATCTTCTCTAAAACCACTGGGCCAATGTTTATGAAACTATGCAGGGATGTTCCTTGCATGAAGTTCTACCAAAACTGTTCAAAGAATTCCATTCCATGCAGAAGTCTGGTAGCTATGGCAACAAATAGGAAAAACTTAAAAAGTATTCTTCTCTGAAACCAAAAGGCCTAGAGCTTAGATATTTGGCATGTAGCATTGTCTAATGGATCTCTACCAAGATTGTTCAAATTATTACCCCCGGTTCAAAATTGACCCCGCCTGTTGGGGGGTCAAGTTTTACATACTAGGCTTATGATATTATCTCGAATATTCTCCGTTTGGCATGTTTAGTATCTGTGTGCGACTTTTAGAATATTCGCTCCAGTCTTACTTACAATCCTTTTTTATGCGAACAGAAAGTATTTAGTATTGTACAACATGTGTGCGCATCTTACCGCAACACCCTTATCTTAGCTACAACAACAACAGCAACAACAACAACAATCAACTTTATTTCTACCAGGTTACATTATGTAACAATATGGTTTAATTCAATGTATAAACTATATTATGTAGGTAGTAGTATTTCAGTTCAATGTTTCTATATTAAAGTTGTATGCATAAACTCAAAAGTACAATGAATATACACATTTCCACATTTTTTAACAGCAACAGTGTTTTCAACTTCACGTGGTAGTGTGTATGACAGTCTGAGAGATGAAAATAAAACAATATATAACTGAACTTTAGGGAACATTGATTTTAACTATTAAATTAGTTAAATTGTGACAAAGTCATAACGTTGGGTGAAAAAGGTGTTACAGTATATCTTGCTCATAGATACAGGTATTGTAAAAATAAATCGCTATACGTCATGCACAAAAAATAGAACAAATAAAGTGGAACTGGGGTGCGCGTATTTTACATTACGGTAAGATTTACTATGTAATAAGTTGACATTAGTTTAAAGTTTCCAATTTTTAAGCTTACAACGTACACAAGAAAAGTACTGATCTAAGAATACATATATCCAAAATACATCAACGTTTTGCACAGATATGTAAATGGTGATTTTTTTCAGATCCTGTGACGGGGTAGAATACATCCCGACTATAGCCCAAGGTGTAGCAAAAGGAGCAGAACGACAGAAAGCCGTGACGTCTTTAGAGAAAACAAGACAGGAGCTACAACGTATTATGTCCAAAGAGACAAATAAACTTTCTTTATTAAATAAACAACATGATGAATGTGTGAAAGATATCCAAGAGTTAAAGAGGCGAGTTATAGTTAGAGTGGAAGAATTGGAAAGAAAGTCAGTTGAGATGGTTAATACAGGACATAAACAGATAACAGACAGTATAAAGACTGACGTTACCTCGATTGATGATTTGCTGAAAATGATTGACGCTCAGTTAGACAAGGTTAACAAAACAAGTAACGACAATGAAACTGAACTCTTTATTGAGATTAAACAGTGTCAAGTACAGACCTCGCAGAGTAACGATGTTTTAGAGACGTTTGGTCGTCACGAATACCAATCGATTGTATATGAACTGAATACAGAACTTGAGTCCATTCTCAAAGATATACAAACCTTAGTTTGTATCAATAATGATGATACATGTGCTGATACTGCATACACAGCCTCTTTTCTTAACTCGTATAATATAAAGGTAAAAGGTGACCTGAGAGAGTCTGGTGTCTTTGGTTGTTGCTCTGTAGACAACGATCAGATTATTATTACAGACTATAATAACGACAAACTCAAACGACTCAATTCCTCACTCAAGGTTACTGACTGGATAGATCTATCTGGTAGTCCATATGGTGTTTGTACCACAGGCAAGTCAGAGGTGGCAGTGACTCTTTTAATTGCCAAAAAAGTTCAGTTTTTATCTGTGGGTAAAACATTATCACTGACACATTCATTCAGTGTAGGTGAGTTATGTAGAAGCATTTGTTGTAGTAAAGGTCATCTCTACATTTGTTTGGGTGGGAGTGATGGTGAAGGTCCAGGTCAGGTAAAAGTGTATGATATGTTAGGCTCGGAACTGAATGTGATTAAAACAGATCAGTCAGGTCAAGATATAGTCTCATTTCCCCAAAGTATAACTGTTATTCAAGACAGCTCATGGCTGTACGTTGCTGACGGGAGGAAAGGGATTATAAGTGTAGACATCAAGGGCAATCAGTTTGATATCAACACTGACACTGTTGTAAAAGATGCGACAGGTATCACTGTAGATGATAGAGGTAATATATTTGCCTGTGGTTATATCTCCAACAATGTTATCCAGATTGACCGACATGGTAATGTCTTACGTACACTTCTATCTGAGACTGATGGGATTAAATGGCCTATCACTCTGCATTACTTGAAAAACCCGCGTAGACTTTTGGTGTGTGAGGTGGAGTCAGGGCTGATTAAACTGTACAAACTTACATAAAAATTGGTATATTTTGACAGTTAAAACAATGTTCCACATAAACATGACTGACTACGATATATTTTAAGCTGTTTAAATGTAATGTCATGAAATTTCTGTTAAAAATTAAAATGATTTATTATTGTGATTAAACTTGTTCACTCTGTATATTCAACTGTATTATTATAGTACAGTAACATACTTATATGTTTTTAATATGCTTTTCACAAAATAACATTAGTGTTAGTATGTTGTAAAAAGAAATGGTTTCATGCATTATTGATAAAACAGTTCATCTTTGTACTCAACTCGTTTTGTTCTGCTCCATTTTGTCTTAGTATAATTTGACGCAATTTGCCCACCAATTCATTCGCTCAGATTTTCAAATAAAAAACGTCTTTCTTTTTTATTAAAACTAACTACTGGTAGCACTTGACTATTAAGAGTTCGCTCTTAATAGAAAGCACTTTAGTTCCGCCCACAATACATGTGGGTGGCTATGCAAAAGGTCAAATGAGGTTAAACACTAAGTAAGTTAGAGTTTATTTGTAATTAATTGTTAAAATTTGACTTGATAAACACTAACTTATACATAGCAGTGTTCAATATATGTAGATCTACAGTCAAACTCGCTTTACACGAATTCATATGATAATTTGTTTCATACTCAATTCTAACAGATTTCACGAGTCGCAGAGTTGGTTAATTGATGTCTTGAACCAATAATAGCTCTATTGTGTTCATTGTCGACAAGATGCACAAAGCAATCCGACTGAATAATATTCACAGTTTAACACTTTAAGTAATTACCAATTCGATTAAACATATAAACTTAAACCAACAACCTTCTGAAGTGCAACAGAAGTGAAACGACCATATTGGAATTCGTTTCAAAAGATTTACAAAGGTATTAAAGAACGGGAGACATTTTACTCCCTCTACGCTACAAATCAGCGCTGTTGTAAAATGTTACTTCAAACATGACTCGTTCCGTTTGTCAGTTTAACAAAGAAGAAAACTGATTATTGTACAATCTGCAATATTATGACGCGAGAGCAATCATGACGTCATAAATAATTTAATTATGACGTTCTATTAAACGTCCTCGTAAAATATAGCCCGTAAGAGTCATAGCTTTCTGTGTTATAATTTATAGGCGATAAAGCGAAGTACGATGTCAATACGCGATGTCAAAATGACGATGCGTGAAGTAACGATGGAGAAACATTGCATATCGTCATCCTCACTTCGCGTATCATTATCCTAGCTTCCCATGTCGAGTTTTCGACTTGTTGGGAACTCGAAAACTCGACATGTAGTTGCTATTTTATCGTGATATGTTTTCTCGACTTTTCGACGTGGCGAACACCAGCCAGATTAAAGACGAAACCAAGGCAAAGTGTTCCGCCGCGTTTTGGTCGCCTGAACTTTATCGTTGAATGGGGAATTTATCTGTTAAGAAAACCAAAAGATCAGATCCTCTTTTCCAGCAATTTTAATAACTCAGGTTTTTGCTACAAAGTTTAGCAGAATGGTCATACATAATTATATACATACAATTATGTTAAAAGATAAACAAAGATCTATGATCAAATACAAACTTAGACAGAATATTCCTAAAATATATGTATTGAAATGTTATTCAATTTCTACTATATACTATGACACTCCTGGCTGAAAACTAATGTTTCATACTTTCATTTTATGCCAGACTGAGTGTTTTAGAACATATTAATATTCTTATGCTGAGTAACATCATAAATGATATAAAAATATTCTAGCAACATGATCAACAGTTCAGTGCTAATAAAATTTCAACATTGTATTACAGAATTTTACCTACTAATTTATCAAAAGGATCAATATTAAGTATTTGACATATATTCAAATCTGGTTTCATATAATTAACTTTGAAATAATGAAAATACTTAAAGACAATTAAAATGTCCTTCATAAGTGACCCCCCCCAAACCGCAGGTGGTCAAATATCTTAATCGTTTTATTGCCCCTTATCAGTTTTAATCCTCTCTGATTAGGTCCAGCAGTGTGTCAGTAGACTTGATATGTAGTACAATAGTAGAACCATAAATTTTATTGATTTCTACAGATAATTGATTTATAACTTATTTCCTGTTGTTTATATAAACTGTTTTATATAATAATGACATTTTACTTTTATTGCAGGATATGAAAAATATTTTAGATAAATGCAGTAAACTGACTTTAAAGTTATACTGAGAAAGTTAATATGCTCAAGTAATTTAAGCACCTTCCTGTGGTGTGGCCTGAATGCATTTTTGATGTATAAAGAATCCTTCTGACTATTTATTTCTTTGTAAATTATAAATGCAACTGAACGCTTCTTCTATCTGTAAAATAAGCTAAAACTAAATTTCTCTTATGTATCAAGTGTAACATCTAATCTTAGTGATAATTGGTTTGTTGTAACAGTAATTGATTGAGTATTTAAAACATTACTCAATCTAACTTTGAAATCACAGTTATTTTTCAGTAATCTAAAAGTAAAAAAAATAGTTTATGTTTCTGTCATATAAGAAAATAATTCTGATATAATAACTGTAAGTGTTGATTTTTTTATAATTTAATTTGACTGGGAATTACGTACCTAAAAGGTAACTGATAAAATAGAATAATAACATCTTATGAAGGTCTTAAAATTTATGTATAACTAACATCCCTTTCCTACATTATCTGTACATAATGTAAGGAAGTTATACAGTAGCTGAATATGATAAACAGAAGCTAGTCTACCAGTGACCAGTCATGTAAATTGACATCTACTGTGAATTCGCATGGCTGACTGGACCCCTGTGGTGAATACCCCACATTCCTGTTCAATTGTCTTTAAACTTTGTACAAATACATAAACTTCACTCACCTGTTAAGAAAACAAAAAGATCAGATCCTCTTTTCCAGCAATTTTAATAACTCAGGTTTTTACTACAAAGTTTAGCAGAATGATGTCTGCTTGCTGGAAAAGGGATCTTTTAAGGTTTCATCCTGCTGGTCATTGGTCACCGTATTTTGACCAATCCTAAAACAGAATCTTGGAATATTTCAAAAGAGGTGGAGTTGGCAAATCCTGCTTAAGGGGTTGAAAAAACTGTGAAAATCCTTAAATTGTGGTACTAGAGAAGCCAGACAAACTATCACCCATGTTTGGAGACATCAGTTAAAACAGCAAACATTTGGCTACCACCTTTGAAACATAGATAAGTGTTAATAGATATCCTACTTAGCTACATATGTCAGAATTTTGAGACTACTAAGTAAGATAAAAGTGTTTAACAAAGAAATGGCTTTTAAAAGATTATTTTCCCTAAACTGTGGGCATTTTAAAAGATACAGAAAATGTAAAATTATGCAGAATGAAATTTAATTATTAATAATAAATGACTTATAAAATATAGGAAAATTGTAGAATTTTCCAGCATAACAAAAGGGCTAAAATGCTACCTATTTTTGCGTTGTGTTTTCGTGGTTTAAATATGTCGTATTTTTGCCAGTGTTTTCGACTTTTCGGGGATAAAAACGACAAATCAAACAAGAAAGCACGACAAATGGCGACAACACGGCTTAAGTAATAAAACGGAGAACACGACAAAAACAAATTTGCCAAGCTAAAAAGTCGGAAACCGCTACGTGGCAAAAATCAGCCGACATTCAAAACATATATCGCTTATATACGTTTTCTTACTCAGAAGTTCCTCGCATAAATAGGGGATAAAATGGGAATGACTGAAATTTGAAAATCATGAAAACAGTATTCTGTTTTGATGCTAATTTCGTATAGCTAACTTAATACAACATAAAATTAGATGACCAATACATATTTATGGGATATACCCATCCCATTGCTGATTATTTTCGCGGTACTTTATCAGCCTTTATATTGTGTGTTTTGGCACTTGATGCTTTTTTTGCCAAACATTAGTAACCTTTTGTGTACCAACAACCACCAAGGTTCAACTTTTCCCATTTTAAGCACATTTACTTTACTTGATAGTATTCATTTACTAGAAGAGAATATTACAAATGCCAAGCCAACTATTTTACAACTAGAATCGAAATTAATGAAAATTGAAATAAATAAATGGAAAATGATGTTGGAAAGAGAAAACGCATTAAGAGGAAACGGCAGTAACAAACTAAGAACTTACAGAAAGTTTAAATCACAATTTTGTACTGAAAAATACTTGGTTAATAATTTGCCATATTCGTATAGATCTGCATTTACAAAATTTAGATGTGGCGTAGCACCTCTCAGAATAGAAACAGGCAGATATGAGAATATTGATTTAGTTAATAGAACCTGTTTTAACTGTCTTGACATTGTAGAAGATGAAAAACATGTACTTTTAAATTGTCCATTGTACAATGATATCAGGAAAGACCTAGACTCTGCAATAAATAACTTGTCAATAGTGAACCAGAATATGTCTGATGAAGAGAAAATTGTTAAAATATTTAGTGATGAAAATCTCATCTATATATCTGCCAAAACCTGCCATAATATTTTAATTGAAAGAAGGAAACTACTGTACTGTAGATCATGACTTTAATGTTACCAATATTTTAACATTTGCATAGCTAATTATCAGTATGATTTTTAGCTAATACATTCATGTATACGTCTTTTATATCATTGGTCTCATATATTGATAATGCTTATCATATACACTGATGAGACTAAGTTTAGGTAATCATTGCTAATCAGTTCATCCTTGATCTGATCAAGGGTGATATTCGATTTTTTAAGGCTATTTTTTACAGGCGCAGTAGTGCCCTTTTTTTTTCTTTTCAGTTTCTTACTCCTGTTTCATTCTATGGCAGTTTTTAGTTAAAGATTAGCAATGGTTACCTGACTTTTACACTGTATAAATAGTCTTAATACATAAAGTGCTGTGATACTTCTTACACTGGAAGTAAAATCAGTTCTTCTGTTTTACTATGTAAATAATAATATAATATATTAATATAACTTATGAATTTTTAATTGTAATTTAAAGGTGCAATATGTCATTGTATATTAATTTATCTGTGATAGTCTCTTATAACTCTGTATAGAGTGGTTATTTACAAATGTCTTAGTCATATAATATATATGTCTTTTTATGATAAAATTTGTAATGTAAATGAAAGAGACTTTAATAAAATATTTGAATTTGAATTGAATTGAATACTTACCAGTGTTATGTCGTACCGAAACAAATCACGTGGTTTCTTAAATGTCACTCCAAAAGCAATAAAATGCAACCTTTCATAAATGGATGTTACAACTTGTATCCATTAACTCCTCCGCTGGTACATAAAACAACTTCTTTATTACTAGAGTCAATTTCATTCTCATAAAAAAAAAAAGGGGGGGGGAGAGGGAGGGGGGGGGGGAGGAGGGGGGGGGGGGGGGGGGGGGGGGAGGGGGGAGATTTAATTAAGATAAACAGGTTTTATTACCAAAATTATATTTTTATTCTGATACTATGTTTAACATTCAAGCTGTAAAGGTAAAAACCGTAAGGTTAGCTGATAGTATGTTTAAATATAAGGTGTAAAAGTAGGAAAAAAAAGAGGTATTAAAGTACAAGGTTTTATTGCTGAATTTAGCATTATTTGATGACCCAAGTTATTATGGAATTGGTCGTTTGATTTAGAGATATTTGGTAACCAAAGACAATAGTCTGAAATAAAGAGAATAACAGCTATTCATGGTTAAGTTTTAATGATTAACGGTCAAATTTTAAGAAATAATGATAATAATAATAATAATAATGATAATAAAATGAATGAAATAATAATCCAATACGATAACAACTGCAACGCTACTGATGATATAATGATTGATAATATATTACATGTATAATATTTAGCATATATTCGATGAAATCCATAGCAACACCATGAGGCATACTGCTACAATGGCGATAATAATACAGTGTAAATATGACATGATAATCTGTATAATGTTCACTACATAGTTCAACTTAGTAACTTAACAATACATGTGTCACATTAAGCATATCTATTTTTATCTCATTGTTTTTCTTACGATGAGAAACCTGTCGTTATGATTGGTTGTCAATAAGTGAAATAATTAGTAATCATTGTTTTGTGATCACTTACAACACTTATTGATTTTTTGACGTTCTCGTCTACTTTTTGCATAATGACACATAAATGTCACGTTATAAATCATCTCAGGCTATAAATAGTCACAAAGTTTCTCGGTGGTGAGTCACGTGACACCGATTTTGTAAGGTCAAAAAATTGCTGATTTTAGATTGATGACATTCCAAAGCAAGTTATTTACACAATGATTGAGGATTTAGGAAACAATGAAAATAATACTGCAAGAACAAAGAAACCGGCAACTTCCGCGAACACATACCAATAGGTGGGCGGCAGAGGGGTGGCAAACTTTCCAGGTAAGGCAACCATTTCCGCTAGCCTTCCCAAATTATTAGAACATTTAAAATCAGAATCGTTATAAACACTTTGCAGAAAGGTTACCTGTTAAACTTCTGTAGCCCCGACAAGAAGTGATATTTACAGCACCTAAGGACTATGGTTTTTACTCATTTTGTAATGTCGGATGATTGGATACCAAACTGACAATATTAAAATAAGATCTAATTTACTTCACTTTATATGGACATGCAACATCCATAATATCATATGGTCTCGATAGCAGAACTGTGCTGTAGAGAATTTAACTGCATTTAGATTCGTGAAATGTCTGCCCAAGCATGTTTGCAATTCTAAAACGGATATATATAGGCTCTGGCTGATGTAAAAGAAGGCATCGGAAAGAATGAACAAATTATGGTTTATCTATTTCGGATTTTGAAGCGATGGAAGTAATCGCCATGGCTGCATAAACCTCAAATAAAGACACCAAAAATTGTCTTTAGCTGTGACAGCAATGCGGCCTGATTGCTATGATAAATGTTTTACCAAATGGTGCTACAGTATGATTATGTAACGGCTAGATCTACATGCATGTTCTATCTTTTACAACAAAAAGGACAACCTTTATGTATTTAAAACAAAAGCTGATGAAAAAGCAAATCGTGTCGTATGGCAAGCCATTTTACTATTTATTCCTAAAAGAGATATTTATTTAATTTCAAAGAGACTACGATCGTCTTTCATGCGGAGAGATATCTGTATGGCAAACCAGTTCTCTATTTATTCCAAAAATATATCGCTCATTAATTTCACATAAATATATTTTGTTTTAATAGAGATCTTATATTGTGAGATATCTCTTCCGTATTTGGAGGTATCTTTCAGAACATGAGATTTATCTCAATCAAAAGAAAATCATTAAGAGATAAAAGATATCAATATACCTTGCTTCTGCATAAAGTTCACTTCGTTTAAAATATATTATAATTATAGCTACATGTAGAGTATTTAAATTTTGTTTATTTTATCTTTTATGATCATTATGAAAGAAAAGAAAGCAAAACTATGTCTGAAAAGCAAGAACAGGATACTAGTATATGATTAAAAGAAATAGAATTTGGCTTGTTTGTACTTAAATTGACTGTTGATGCACCATGTATGAAAGCTAATGCAGCGCTACTAGTATTCCTTCTAATACAACTATAATGTTGTTGACTACTGTTGTAGTAATACTACGGCTTGTTGCTGTTGCCGCTATTGCTGTTATTCCCTCTTATATTGCTTTTACTACTGCTGCTGCTGCTGCTGCTGCTGCTGCTGCTGCTGCTGCTGCTGCTGCTGCTGCTGCTGCTGCAAATAGAGATCAGCAACGGTAGTAATAGTTGTGTTATTGAGCACTCAATTAATACTCAAAATGTACCTTCAGTGCTCTGCTACCAGCAAAGGTACAGACCAGCCTGGTACATTTATTCGGATGCTATGAACAACAATGTTTCCTTATGTGGTATTACCATGTCTTTTCACTGCATTAAGTTTGCGCATATAGCGTAAATTTGTGCATATACGGTGGCTTCCTTGTTTTCCAATGTTGTTTTTCTCGGATCCCCGTTCACTTTGGTATATTTGAATGCGGGGGGTCTAAGTAGCTTTGTTTATCCTTGCACGAACACTATACATGTCAGTATAAAGTCGTGGTCTTTGCGACTGTATCCGGCTCCCGATTGTTTTTTAATGCAACACAATACGTTCATTCATTGATTTCAAATGTGACATATATTTGTATGACTGAACTGGTCTTTTTTATTATGATATTTGATACTCAATTAAATATTGCATAAAATGTCAAGTTTTAAGTTCGAAAAAAGACGGACGTATATATAGCCGCCACATGCGACAAACAGAACAGACCTAGAAAGGAGTTATTGTGTGGTCGAAATCCAAATGCATTGATTAAATGATTTGAAGTTTTTAAGCAAAATAGACAACTAAATAACGGATTCCAAAATGTGCAATTCGTGTTATATTTTGACGTTATTGGTTCTGTTTCTGTGTACCATGGCAATTGTTTCAGGTAAGATTCCTTGTCGTTATTTATGCTTTGTTCTGAGTATAATTATGTATAACTTTACATTTATAGACAATTCATACAAACTGGCGCATTTTATTGTATCTGTATACATGTCGAGAAAATGAACCGGACGACCAACATGCACGTTAAAATAAATGAACCAGAAACTACTTAATGGAACATACGCAAGCGTTCATTACTACCTTGAGTAAATGAGCCGTGCTAAATATGCGACAGGCAACGTTAAGACGTAACTATTATTAACAAAATAGATCAAACATTAAAATTTGTTTATCGCTGTCGATAAACCACTGTATATGAAACACACAATACCAGCCAGACTCACTTGTACTCCAAAAACCAAACAACTCGGCTGTTGTACAGAAAGATTAGGTCCTTGCTTGCCATGGAAGGAACATAGCTTAAGAAAAAAAGTCAAAGGTATGTTCCTTCCACCTGTGATTCAAATGCGCGCGTCAGATTTGCAAGGTCTGTAAACTATGTCTAAGGAATAGCATATGGCTTTTTTTTCTCAATTTCTCAAAGTTGTCTCGGCTTATACATTACAGCCGCCTATAAATTTATGAGTTTATAAAAATGCATTTTGCTGATTGCAAGTACAATGTAGATTTTCTGAAGGTGAGGGGTAAACAGCAGTTTCTTATTTCAGGCGACTTAGACGATTGGGAATGGGGTTGGCCAAGGGTGTGGAATTGGGATGGCTGGAGAAATAGCTATTACTCCAACAGTTACTGGAACCCGAGTCGCTACTTCTCCGGGTGGTATACAAGTGATTTATTTGACTAAAGTGGAACATTCCTCAGGATATAATCATCTCTACTGATACAGTAAGTATATTTTAAATTTTCTTTTCACTTTCTCCGTCACCTGCTTTTTAGACGTAGTACAAACGCCCGTATAACACTTTTAGCGAAAATGGTGCACCTTTTTTAACAAATAACTCCGTATGTACACAGAAAACGAGAACGCTTCTGTGCAAAGGCTGTCAGAATAAATTGAGTTTATTCTTTTAAGGAGCTCTTTTCAATGATGTGTAGAATGGTATAAAAAGCTCGTTTTCTATATAAAACTGTTACTGATGATGCGAGGTTGTATTTAAAGCTGTTTTCACTGTTCCCCCTGTATATACGTAACAGCTGTCATGTAGTAACCACCAAAAAGACGTAACAAACATTATTTTATTTTTGTTTGCAGATTTTCTTTTGAAGTATCAGAATACGGCAAAGAGGGCAGATTTACCGTGTCTTTCCTGATAAGAGACAATATCTATTGAACATAATCTTGCAAAATATGGATGTGTTGAAATCTGTATCTGAATGAAGTACAATTTCTTGTATCGAATGTAAGGAATGTAAGAAATGTAAACAAAATTGATCAAAAGTTGATACTACTAGACTCTATTGAAACTTGTGAATGAGACATTATTGGTCACCGATTTGTGCATTTGTACACATATACCAAAATCCAAGTTATTCTGTGCACAGTTAAGACAACTCACCAGTTTATTTCAGTCACCGTGTATTTCATTTTTTTCGGCGCAGCAGCCGTATAAAGCTTGCTTTTCACCAGAAGTTAGTAACCTTTCAACCGCCAATGAAATGAGAAGTAGAATGTATAACATTTTTGTATTGGAAAATTTACTCTGTAAACACATTTTGAACGGATAATACAGCTTTAGAAAGGTCATTTAAATGCTCTCGCGTATTTAGTACGTAAATAGTTCATATCTATCAACATAATAATTATATTGTTACCCTCAAACTAATGTTAATTATGAGTGTAGAGTAATTTAACCTTCTCGGCCAGTGAATATGGTCAATATTTCGAGTAACATATTTGATAAGAAGAACAAGGATTCAGTTTATTTTCCTGATGTACATGTCATCGCACGGACTTGATCACAATTGGGGAGAAATGTGTAAGCGGCCAGTTAGCGTGGTCGGAAGAGCATTCGACCTGTAAGCAAAGGCTCCCGGGTTCTCGTTCCTGTCGGGTAGAATATTTTTCTCACCCTCTTTTTACAGCATAAAGGAAATTTTAGTATGAATTCAAGCTACCCATCTCTTTCATATATTCAAAATTTGCGCCGACCATCTTTTTTTAAAGATATTTATTTGTTTAATAGGAATTGACGCCATCACCAGAGGGCGATTTAGCAGTATTGACTGAGAGTTAACCCCTTCATTTTTAACGCTTGTGTTTTTGTATTTATTTCTTAACTAGTTGTGCACTATAAAAAAACATAATTTAGATTAAACCATACGTTCACGTAAGAATTCTCTTAAGAATATTATAGTTGTACATTTGTGTATACTTCAACGTTTTTGAGCGACAATTCATAAAAGTGTTGTCCTCTTAAATACATGTCAAAGTGTTTTTGTTTTATTCAATTTCAGTCAAATATGCAGTTTCTTTCTACGTTTCAATGCTGGTGAAACTTCTTTTTCTCATCGCTTAATATTCACTATTCTATGCCCACTGTTTATCATTTATCTCTTGTGAATAAATCACAACAACAAAAAATCAAAATTTGTTCGTTTATTTTGTTTGTGCTGCAAAAAGATGCCGATTTTGTTTTCACAAAAGGAGATTCTCGCCATTCTTCAATACTTGCGGTAATCCTTGTGATTCTTATCAAACGATTACGTATGTTGTAACTGGCTATAGCCATGGAGTATTCCCGTGTTTGAAATACTGTTGCAGAAAAAACGAGCGAATACTTTTGAATTTTCTTAGATTGACACGGGTGGTATTTTTGTCCTACTTTCGTTTTGCAAGTACTCTATTCACCTATTCACTTTAACTTTCCAAGACAGTGCGTTATCTACATAAACACCAAGGACTTTTTGTACACCAACATTTTCAATAGTGTTTTTTTCAGTTGTAAGATGTAGTATAAAGTCTTTTGTTTGAAACTGGAAGAAATGATCATACATTTAGTTTTGACTGAATTAAGTGCCATGCTATTTTTATGCACCAGCTTCGTATAGCATTAACACTTTCTTGAAGAGTGTTTTGAATTTCTGATAGATCATAATGTAGAATCGCCGGCATATAGATCTGTCTTACTGTGTATGGTCAACGCTTAAACAGAAGATTTGTGTAAGACCAAGACTCAAGAAGATGTAGGCCAGTGGTTATGTACTTAGTTTGTTTGTATGTAATTGTGCTTATTGGGTCCACTATCCTGTAAAGAGGCTATAATCGGTACGACCCGGTGACAGACTAGGTTATGTACTTATTTGTTTGTTATCGTGCTTATTGGGTCCACCAACCTCGTTCTTAATTTTTCAAAGAACTACTTATCTGAACTCTTTACAACATTCTGACGGGTTTCATAACTAAACGTCACGAAAAGACTTTTCGTTCATAATTTCGCGAATAATAGCAAAGTTTTCATGTACGATACACGGATGTGTCCGTCTTTGTCATGCTACAATTTGAGACCATGTCCATGGAATGCGGCAAAGAATTAAGGCACATGCAAGTCCTTGGTCAGTTGACTTGTTTACGATACACGAATTTTAGGGCAAAGTTACACTTTCGTTATTATATCCTGGTGTATCTGACCAACTTAGACTTGTACGGATTTAAAAAACGCCGATCGGTTGGTTTTGGAGTAAAAGCATTTGTGATTCTCTACTCGCAAACGGTGTAACTACAGGTGTCACCATTTTGCAAGCTGGTTTACACTATATTTAGAGATAACTAACACTTATTTTTTACAGTGTGTGGCCCATTGTGCTTCTAGTCTCTATATTTGGACGGGGGTCTAATTTTTCAAAAGGATACTCTTTGATATTTTAGAAATTATCCAATTGAAAAGTACAAAATGTAGATCATGATCAGCAGCAGGTTGGTGTTGCTGTTATTGGCGTTGGGAAATTGCCTAAAGGCGTTGAAAATCACAAACACCAACATGTTGTCCTCGTCCTAAATGTGTCTTTTTGAAACTTTAGGCGGGTGGTTTGAAATTCTTCTTCCTATAAGCAATTTCCAGACAATCAGAGAAGACTCGCATACTTTCTTAATCCAGTGAAAAGCGAATCTAAAATGCACACAGAAATTATTTTATCTTACAGCTTCTTACAAAATAGTAATTGCCTCAGTGAACTTTCTCACTGAATATTACTCAAGGAATAGTCATTAACATATATTATAGAGTGTATAACATATGCTCTATAGAGTATTTCTTACTGAACGTTTCCTCAGAGAGTATTTATCACTGAACATTACTCGGAGAGTTATCCTCAGTTAACATTCCTCTGAGAGTAGTTCATACTGAACATTCCTCTGAGAGAAGTTCTCACTGAACACTACATTACTTGCAATGGAGAGTAGTTTTCAGTGAATATTCCTTGGAGTTGTCCCCCACTGAACACTACTCGGAGAGTATTTCTCACTGAATATTCTTCGAGGACTAGTTCTCATTTCACATTACTTGAAGAGTAGTTTAAGTGAATATTTGTCTGAGATTATTTCTAAACAAACATTCCTTGGAGAGTAGATCACACTGAACATTCCTCGGAGAGTAGATCTCACTGAACATTTCTCGGAGAGTAGATCTCACTGAACATTTCAGGACAACAGAGAACATTCATGAGCGCGTTCTCTGATTTACCCAAGGAGTAGATCTCACTGAACATTCCTCGGAGAGTAGATCTCACTGAACATTGCTCGAGAAGTACTTCTCACTGGACATTTCAGAGAACATTCATTAGAGCTCAGTTCTCACTGAATATTACCCAAGGAGTAGATCTCACTGAACATTCCTCGGAGAGTAGATCTCACTGAACATTGCTCTTGAAGTACTTCTCACTGGACATTTCAGAGAACATTCATTAGAGCTCAGTTCTCACTGAATATTACCCAAGGAGTAGCTCTCCCTGAACATTATTTGGACATTAGTTCTCGGTGAACATTACTTGGAGAACATTCTTTGGAGAAGCATAATAGTTTTCACTAAAGCATTGGTCACTAGGTCCTGTTCAGTGAAGACAAATCAGTGAAGTACAGTCGTTGAGCGCTGCACACTGAACTATACTTACTAGAAATTACTTTCTGAGAAGTGCTCACTGAAAATTACGTTACGCATTGCACACATATATAGACAATCATTGGGTACTACTTAGTGATCATTTTTCGCTGTGAACACTAACTGAATAGTACTGAGTGAGTTATATACTAGCTGAACAACTATCTTCGGCGGAAATTACTCACTTACTACAACATACTGGAAAAGACTCACTGGGTTAGTCACATTCACTTAGAAATACTGAATAGTAATATCGATTTTTTTAGTTCTGAATTTCACAATCTTCATGCTCAAATCATTCCTTTTTTATATGGGACGAAATGGCAATAGTGTTAAATGTAATGGGGGTTCGGTCTTTTCGTTTCTTTGAGATTACTGACTGGTTTTCATTTACTAAATACCAAATAAGTTATAGTAATTGATCTCGTGAATTATTTTAGACTTCAGGTGACATCTGGTCTTATATCGGAAGTTTGATTTTATAGATGCATGAATGTGAATATGTATATGCCAAACCTAGAACATCTTGTGTCACTATATGGCGTGGATAGTAGTTAAACAGTCAAATATTTTTAAAAATATTCAGCTGCATTGACATTATTATCAATTAAAAAACAAGAGTTGTAATAAATCTAGGGTGCTGCTAGTAACGAATACAATTACTTGTTTCATTCTTAACGTCTCTGACCTTTTATAAAAAAAAAATACTAAATAAAAATCCAATGTTTCATGTCAAACATGCCGCGGCTATTTATGCATTATTTTATATTTCCTAGCGTCTTTTTTCAGAATATGCAAAACAAGGGGAAAAATAGAACACAAACAAGCGTTCACTCCAAGAAAACATTTCGTTCTTGGATGTTAAACACGTAAAATGTATAAAGTAGACAAAACTGATCGTCAGGAAGAGAACGATCATAACGGGCAGCGACTTCAATCATTTTCTTGTTCATCTAAAATACATCAGCGTTTCTTAATTTTCTAGCACAGGTACGACAAATTCATCAGCGTTTCCTAACTTTCTAGCACAGGTACGACAAATACATCAGCGTTTCTTAACTTTCTAGCACAAGGTTCGACAAATTAATCAGCGTTTCCTAAAATTCTAGCACAGGTACGACAAATATATCAGCGTTTCCTAACTTTCTAGCACAAGGTATGACAAATTCATCAGCGTTTCCTAATTGTTTAGCACAGGTACGACAAATACATCAGCGTTTCCTAACTTTCTAGCACAAGGTACGACAAATACATCAGCGTTTCCTAATTTTCTAGCACAGGTACGACAAATACATCAGCGTTTCTAATTTTCTAGCAAAGGTACGACAAATACATCAGCGTTTCCTAACTTTCTAGCACAGGTACGACAAATACATCAGCGTTTCCTAATTTTCTAGAAACATTGGTACAACAAATACATTAGTCGTATAAGTCTCTAACTATCGACAAACATGTAATACTGACAAATACATTAAAAATGTAAATGGTCACTATTAATATTACAAAACGTAAAGCATTTGTAACGAACATTTTGAAAGCCTATTTTATTTTAGCATTTAGTAGGGGCAATCCCGTTCATATCGACATACATATAAACCTTAAAGTTACAAAAGTAACATGGTGATGCAAATAATAGATTACAAAACGTGTCAGTCATGTGTAAATTCGAGTTCACTTACTATAATAATAGTCTTGTGTTAGTAGGGGAAATCCCGTTCATTAAGTCATCGTGTAAGCGAACATACCTGTTCAGTGTAAATTGGAACTCGTATTGACTAGAATAAATAAAAAAATATCGTGAATAGTAGAATCTACTAAGACTTGTTGATACAGTTCATAACCTTTTAAGGTGGAATATCAGATTATGATTGTAGCGTGTGATTCTAATTAATCTGTCTTATTCTTGCATATCGGATTGGCATTTCCGGTGATTTTGCCCATGCCAGAAAACCGGTCTGGCACCCGTCCTATGCCAGACGACTCTGAGACTCGTGAATTACTTATGACGTAACGTTATAAACATTGTGACGCCACTTTCCTAAACACAACGTCGGAATATCGTTTGTTTTTTATGATAATTCATCATTTTGATAAGTTTTCATTTAGAAATCTACTTCAAAGTGCAAGACTGTATGCAAGAAGAAATTTTTATCATGAGACGTTTGACTCAGATATCCGTCACCTCGGGTAACAGAGCCTCGTTCCCGCCAAAACAGTTACCCTCGGTGACGGATATTTCGATCTAAACCTCGTGCTCATGACAGAAACAATAAATAAAACACCCCGAATAAACGTCAGTTCCTTTATGTCCTTGAACGGACTTATTTGACAAGATCAGAAACCCTGGTTCGGGGGTACTTGGAGAATTCCAGCAAGTTGGGGCAGAAACTGTTAGTTGTTTCTTCTTTGCTCTGCAGCAGCTTATACAGGTGAACCCACACTAACACATTGCACTGCTTGTTTCAAGATGGGTGTTCAGTAGAACACTTGTGTCGCCCTCTTACACTTTGTCACAGTAACCAATAATTTCGTGACATTATCTAAGTACAAAAAGGGGCATAATTCT
The DNA here is from genome assembly GCA_022818135.1 of Saxidomus purpurata. Lineage (NCBI taxonomy): Eukaryota > Metazoa > Mollusca > Bivalvia > Venerida > Veneridae > Saxidomus > Saxidomus purpurata. The sequence goes on from JAFMSR010000004.1 coordinate 51,951,239, forward strand.
GTCAAATGTAATATTGACATGCCAAAATTTGGCGGCATCACGACCCTTTTGTCACAAGCAATGCAATTTAAAAATATGATGAAGGAATCTTAAGAAATGGCAAAGTCATAGCCAACGTTAAGTTTTCGTGAAAAAATGAAGTACAAAAAGGAGCATAACTCTGTCAAAATAGCCTTGACCTACAAATGTGGCGGTATCACGACTCCTTTGCCAGAAACAATCCAATTTGAAAGTTTGAAGAAGAAATGGCAAAGTTGTGGCAAACGTTAAGTTTTTGTGACCGACGGACGGACAATGCGATCCCTATGTATCGCTTTTCCTCCAAAAGGAAGACACAAAAACAGTTTCACTTATCTTTTAAGAAATGTGAGTTTGTAAATATAAATATGCAAATTTCAATGCACGCTTTTTTTGTATACAAGGTTTATTTCTGAGAGCATGATCATAGAAGCAGCTCTTTGAATTGTGCAAACAAAACTGAAAACGTAACGCATCGCGTCATCAACGACCAATCATTCGAAATCATAATTATTTAAGCGACTGAGGTCAAAACGTTCGTCTGAGGAATTCATTTACAAGTGTTTTTAGGAGAAAATGATTGATACGCGAGGCGTCGATCAAAGCTTCACGCGACATACGAATATATCCATACACGGTTGTGACATCATGCTGTCAATATAACGTAACTGGCTATAAACCCTTCGAAGACGTTTATAACAACAGAACATTAATAGGTTACTGGCCATAAAATAAAACAATCTAGCCGGTAATTAAAAACAATTAATTCTGTTGATCGTGATATGATTTTGCGTGAATAAAAGTAGTGATTCATTCACCTATGCTGAATAAATTATATATCACATATAAAGATGCAGCCCTTTGCAAAAAAAACTAGAAACGTTACAATCTTTGTGTGAATAAACTATCTAAAAAACTGGACTTTTACGCTTTTGGTAAAAAATAAGTGTTGGAGAAAATACAATGGCGACAATTTTTCGATATGTGTTAATAGCAACTATGGTTTTTATTTACAGTGCAATTGTGTCAGGTAAGATATAAGTTGTTTTTTTTCTCTTTAATTTTGTGCAAAGCTTAAACTAGTTCTAAATAAATTCTCTAGAAATTGCATTCAGACGCTCGTTCATCAAAATACAGATAGGCGTGCAAATGTTTCAAAATTCAATATATTCTGAAACACTAACTGAGGGGGAGGGTGCACATTCTTAAAAAAATAGCAAATTTGTCAAAAATATGCTGTTCGAAATTATCATAGTATCACTTAGTAAAGAAAACCTTTTTCAAGAATAGTGCTTTCTTGCCTTTGTCCTTTTGAAGCACTTTCAGTCAAATAAGGTACATTGTGACTTCTGTCATATTATTTATCTAATCAAGAATGTGTCCTCTAGGCGATCAAGTTATTATTTAATGCGTTGCGTCTAATAAATTTTTCTTCGGACTATTGGATATAATACTTTCTTGTGTAGGTTTGTACCACCCTGAACACTAGTAACCATTTATGAAAAGACCGTTATCAACCTGGCACTGTGACGGTAATGAATATTCAAAAGTTTGTGATCATTTTGGAACTCGATCTTAGAGTTTTGCATGTACCGTCATCTTCCGACATTTTGACCTATTATTTTTTCAACTTTTAGATCGACCCTTTCAATTGAATAGTTGAGACTATTTGACAACAAAAGTATTTACTATCGAGAAATTATCCACACTTGTGATATATTGGAAATTAATGGAATACCAGTAGGTGACGGAAAATTACAAGTTTAACAGTAATGTATACAGTTAAAAATGATTAAAATTTCATTCAAAATTTGTGGTTTAAGTGTGGACAACTGCCAGATAACTTAAACATTTAACCTTACTATATAATGGTTCTCATGCCGTTAGGAGTGGCTTTTACACGAGAGAATGTTTTTCCCCTAAGTTGTTTGGGTTCTTCCCCTAAATATTGCAAACTTTTAAACACACATAATGAAACTTCAAAAAAAAATTCGAACATGTTTAAATGAAATGGTCCGTATTCCCATATTAGATGGTGCCTTTATTTCATATTTGGATTTATTTAGCGTGTCTTGTTTACTTCAGCTGACTGGGGTGATGACTGGGGTGATGATTGGGGTAATGATTGGGGTAATGACTGGCGTGATGACCGGCGTGACGACTGGCGTGATGACCGGCGTGATGACTGGCGTGATGACCGGCGTGACGACTGGCGTGATGACCGGCGTGACGACTGGCGTGACGACCGGGATGATGATAATAGGGGATGGAATTCACCAGTGGTCTGGGGTGGCTGGGGAGGTTGGAGAAACAATTTCTATCAGCCACGCCCACAACCGCGCCCACAACCACGTCCACAACCACGACGAGTACAGCCACGACGCCAACAAACTCGACGAGTACAGCCAGTACGAGTACAACCTCGACGCACCCAACCAGTACAGCATCAGTGGAGATCAAACCCTTTTATGGCTTCATTGTTAATAAACAATTTCATGGACTGGTAAACAAGGCTTCTACTCACAAACGATACCAAAGGAAAAGGTAACTTTGACTGTCAAAATACTGCAGTCTCAATGTGTACTTAAGCTGGACCCATTAGTTGATTCTTCGAAAATTTAACCGAGCAGTTAAACTAAGCTGAACGGATTTAGTTTCCCGTGATTGATAAAACATATTCATGATGTGGTACAAATGACACAGTTGATTAACTTCTATCATGAACATATTTAATATAACAGAATTGTGTAGTCCTCATTATAGTTCTAGATGCAAACTTGAAAACAAGTATGTTTTGATGAATCGTGCTTTCAAAATGTAGAAACTAAACCTTACCAATTTAGTGATCATAAGCCGCTTAATAGGCTTAATATAACTAAATTCTTTGTTATTAATTAGATAATGTTCAGACTGTTATTCATGCTTCACATGGGTGAAAAAAGTACACAAATTTTCAGCATGATACCCGATTCACAATTCAAATGTCAAGGCTACAATAAACAGTTTGCCCTTTACGTCTCCTTTCTTTAAAAAAGCAATAATGCTCGTTTCGGAACTGCATCATAAGTGCATGACTTTTCTCTTTGGAACACGAGCTGACCCTTTTCGTGTTACAGACTGCTGAGCCTAAGGACCTATATATTCTGGCTTTTTACGTTATGTTTCATGTTTAAGTCAATTTTATTTCTGGACTACAAAGGCTTTCGTTTTGTCTAGAATTTTTGCTACTTTAAAACTATTAAAAGCTACAATTCGGGGGCATGTGTCACACTTCCTGTGGTGTAATAATGCAAAAGCAAAAACCTATTTTACACATAAACACGTAAATGAGTGTGACAGAACGGATGTTGTTATACGATTTAATTAATTAATTAATTAATTTAACAATTAGGTTATTAGTGTACTAAAACTGCTTTTAGGGTTTGTGAACTTTTTTTTTCTCATGATTTGATGCTAGATCTATTTAACAGCAGTACAGAACAATTCATCTATGGTCGCAAGCCGACATTTACGGTCGTGTCATAGATTGAGATGACGGATAGTTACATGTACATAAACAATCCTCGATTCTTTCAACATAAACTAAAGTAACGTAATTCTGCTTATATAAACCCATATTTTAGAACCATGACTTTTATTATTTCAAGTTAATATAAGACGCTACGAAAGTCTGCTGTAGAGGGCAAATATATCTTTGTCACAGTTCTAAGTAGTACAGTTTCTGATTGGCTGAAAGCGAGCTAAGCTTTAAAATTGACCAATAGAAACTAAATTATCTCTAAAATGTCTTACATAGGATTGATGTGATGATTTTGTACCTGACGTTAGCCTACTGCCCTTCGTGAGCTAAAGTTTAGTCCTCAGTCCAGCTGACAAGTTCTTCCCATGCACCACGTCCCTTAATACAAGCACGAAGTTAGGTTAAAGCCTGTTAATTAATAGAGTTATCATCTGTCACTAATTTATAAGGTATGTTTTTTTCAAATACTACATTTCGTTCTAAATGCGTATTCACTGGTGTGTCATGAGTAAAGCATCGGGCTCCCTCTTCGCAGGTTATATCACCGTTTCCAAAATCAATCTTCCTTCCGGTCCAAGAAACAGGTCAGGTTATCCAATGAAATCCGCGTCTATGACGAACAGAAATGTTAAAAGGGCATAAAGAGGTGATATAGACAAATGTTATCGCAGACTGAAAATCACTACGAAGTCTGCATATACAAAAATAGGGTCCGTACATTACAATATTATAGGTTATTGAACTTGTATGGTGAAATATTACTTGGGACGAGTTGGATTTTCCTTTTGCAATACAAGGCTGAAATAGTACCAGTAACCGTTACAGTGGTATAAAATTACAAAATGAACTGTTATGCTACTTAAAATATTAAAGTTTTTTTTGCTTTTGAGACCGTATATCAATATAAAAAACTATCAATTTACTATGACCTCATTAAAACGGTTTGCAAACAAATAAAATATCCTACAGCTGATGAAGGACCCCCCCTTCCAATACTATTATCATTTATTAACGTACATGTAGAATATGCACCCCCCAGGGAAAAAGGAGGGGGGCAATATGAATGTATTTCATAATAAGTAATATGCGACCCTACAAAAATACATCCTGTATATCGTAGCAAAAATAGTTTTTATGGTACTTGAAAGTTTTGTTAACGGTCATTTTAAGACTTATTTATCAGTGTACATGTAATGACTGTGATGTTATGGTCTTTCTGTTTCGACTAAAAATGCATTTGAAATAAGATGTAAGACTGTGATGTTGCTCTGTGCTGTGGGGAAAAACTTTGAGTTCTAGGACGTATCTGGATTCAGACCAGTCAGTGCATTTGTCCAGATTTACCTGCATCAGTACTGTCTACTTGTCTTAAAACCTGAGAAATTATATACAGTCCACTGTCCCTGCAATGACAGTGTATATTGGTGATAACATGCTCTAGTCTGGTAATCCTAATTGTGAGAATAAAATCAGTGTCAAAAATGGAATTGTCGTAGGGTTTTAAAAGAATGAATTAAAATATACAATGTATTCTTATTTTCACCTTAGTATGCTATACAAGTGTAGTCAACTTGATTGTTTTTAACCCATTCTATCATCGGTGAATTTTCAATATGGACCTGTCCGTCTACTAGAAAAATATTTTGATTTTGTTAAAGAAAAGAAATTTAGATTAGCTTATACAAAGTTCAAAACTTCCTCACACGATCTGGTTATAGAAACTGGAAGGTATTTTAATATATCAAGAAATGATCGCATATGCGTTAACTGCAATATGAACATGATAGAACATGAATACAGTCCAACCTCTGCACAACAACACCAAAGGGAATCAATTATTGTTTGGTGTGGAGAGGTTGTTGCTCTGGGGAGGTTAATTTGTTCAGATATAACTGCTTTGGGAAATGAACCATCTGTCTTTGTAGAGGTGTTTGCTCCTCGGAGGTGTTGTTTTGAGAGGTTGGGCTGTATCATTTTAGTTTAATATGCCCTAAATATACCAATTTAAGAAAAAACATATTTAAAACTTTACTAACATTCATAAATTCATAAATTTGATGTCAACTAAATCAGATAGTTTTATTGGAAGTCTGTGCAAATTCATAATTATATTTTGCAAACTTACACAGGATCCAACAATATTATCACCTTGAGACATTTCATAATGTTTTGCTCTTCAGAAGAACTGTTATATAGATTATAATATCGCAATGACCTATATTTTTCGCCATGATCTGTAATTATCACCCTATTCTGTAACTACTGTTATGATCTGTAATTGGCACAATGGCAATGTATTGTCGCCATGGTCTGTAATAGCCGCTATGGTCTGTAATTGGTGTCTGTGATACAGCCACGATTGTAATATTGGCACCATGGTCCATAATTGGCACCGTGGCATGTTATTGTCGCCATGGTCTGTTATTGCCGCCATGGTCTGGAATTTGTGCCATGGTATGTGTTAAAGTCACGATAGTAATTGACACCATGGTCTACAAGTGGTTCACTGAGTTGTGCCTGAAGGTAACAATTTTCCTGCATTTTAGCTTATATTTATTGTGTATTACTTCTTCAATTTCAGAAACTCACCGGAAACTAGCAGGCTTGAAAGGGCTTCAATACGTACCAATGAAACTACAAAGAAAGGAAGAGTCTATGTTTTATGTTGTTACTGTTATAAATCTTTGTATTATGCAAGCTTGTATGTGATGTAAGGAATGTTACTGTCCTCAATCAATATTTATTGTACCTTTCATGTTGTGTAGATGCGACATGGCTTCCTAGAAAATTAATAAATTCAATAAAAATGCTAAAAAAATAGTTTAAACAGTTGTTGTGTACTTTATGCCACCCAATATGGATATATGACCTAAATAAGTATTGTCAACCTTTGAGTTTATGAAAATACTGAATTAACTACACTTTATAATGCTACAAGAATTCATAAGAAAAACTTTCTTTAGTCTCACTTATTTTACTGACACTTAATGTCCATACTTCCTACAGCAACTTGTATATCCTATTGCCCAAAAGAAACCAATTCAGACAAGGTGACGTGGATCGAGTCAAAATATTGTGACCATATGACGTTGACCCCACATTGTTGTGTGTAGTGGTATCACCACTGTTATTTAGGTTACGCTTAAACAAAGGGGAGGCTCTATCTACATGCAAAGTTTAAGAAAACCTGCATCGTCAATATCATACATGATATTGCTAAGATAAGACAAGAGGGCCAAGATGACCCTTTATCGCTCACCTGGCTGCCATATGCTATAATACAAGGTCAAAAATAGTAGAAAAGGTCAATTTTGAACGGAATTCTGATTTGAACAATTTTCGTAGAGGTCCATGCACTATATAATGCTACTTTCCAAATAACTAAGATCTGTGTCTTGTAATTCTTAAGATGTTGTGCCTATATCAGCTGATTTAAAATCAAGTGACCTCCCGGGCGGGGTCAATTTTGAATGGGGGTCATAATCTGAATAAACTTGTTAGAGGTCCACTTAACGATGATAGTTTCACTAGGCAATGCTACTGCTAAATGTCTTAGTTGTAAGCCTTGTGGTTCCAGAGAAGAAGTTTCCCTATATAAGGCTATGTGAACTAAACTGAACCCCCGGTCTATTTCAAAGTTTAGCATATAAAGGGCTTTGTTCATTCAAGAGACCCCCCCCTTTCCCCTGGGCAGGGTCAATTTTGACAGGTGTCATGATTTTAATGATCTTTGTAGAGATCCACTAATCAAATATTTAGCAAATACATGCAAAATATTTAGGATTGGGCCTTGTGATTTCAGATAAGCATAATTTTCCTATAAAAGCCTATGTAAAATTAGGTGACCCCACTGGGTGGGATGAATTACGACCACCCAAGTTGATGGATAGCAATCTACATGTACATCACATTACAGACAGCAACAGTATGCAGGCTCTATGGCATCATCTGACCAAACTGTAAATGCTCACTTCTTTGTACTACAGATATCCTATCTCTGGGATTATGCAACTATTGTTTCATGATTGCACCAAAGTGAAAAATGATCTAACATTTTGGTGTCCCATCACACAAGAGCCTATGGATCATCTTAACTTGTCATCAGGCAATGTAAAGTTACTTTCAATATGGAATATGAATTAGAGTATTAGGCCACTTGTCAGGGAGTTGTACTGTAACTTTGAACCACATTGCACCAAGACAGCAACCATTTCTGCCAAGTCTTGTTCAAAAACTTTACACCATGACTCAAACATTGCTCTGAACTGACAGAAATGCAGCCTTCCACCTTTGGCGATGGGTGAGAAGGGGGGCACACAAAGAACAAAAAAAGTGTTAATTTTATTTCTTTTATTCATTTTTTTTTCATGTTGCTTTTTATGGGAACTGTGTCCACTATTTTTTTAACCCAAGAATGCAAGCAATTGGACATCATCATCTATTACACAAAAACACACATACATAATTATACATCCTTTATCTACAGTTTATGTATCAAATTTTGTGTTCTTACTGCTTCCTTTTCTTTGTTGTACTGAATAAGTTAATTGTTAACAATGTTTGTACAAAAATATAAAAACTACTTTAATTCCAGGTAATTTGGAAGACCAATACATGACAAAATGTCTTATAAAATTTCAACGATATATCAACTGCGCCAAATACATGACAATGTATAAATTTCTGTTTTACTTTCCACTAACTTGATCAGTTTGATGGTAAAAAGTAAAACACATCACATAAAATATTCAAAGCTTTTCATTGTACTTTAAATGAAGAAAATAAACAATAAAATCTATTACTGTAAAAACATACAAAATTTTGGTATGACCTTTTGGTAACAAATGAAAATCCATGCACACAAACTTGGGAAATATAATACTTTTCAATGGCTTCAAATTAAGCATTCAAACAAACAAAATGTGCAGTCATTTGCTAAGACATGAGTCACATGACCACTGGTTTCATACAAATATATACAGCATTCAGTTTATGTACAGAATAAATGCAGTTAGTCATTGATCCCAATCTTCCAATTCAGGGGAAGTAATCTGATTCTCACCTCACTGATTAAGCATATGCTAGTTATCTCCCTTACACCATAAATTTATTGCAATGCTGTACCAATAAATGCAGTATATGATACCAACTGTAACAACCTTCGAGAGTCAAGGCTTTTATGTTCAAAGTTTTCATAAAGAGAGGAAAGAGTTAGCAATCAGGAGGACAGTGCTATAGTGTTACATGATGGGTTATCTGTAAGCAAACAGCAGGAGACATTAAGGAAATGTTAGCTGATAAACATCCATTCTCTTACAGTGCTGATCCCGACAATCAGCAAGTGATTCTATTTCATTTGTCTGAAAGCAATTAAGGTTAACGGAGTTGTTTTCTTTGGAGATTCTTTTTGTAAAGGTGAACTGCCCTGTTCTACTACAACAGTTATCTTATCAGAGTAGTATATTTATTTATATGGTATGTCATGTATAAAAGCCAGATCCACATTCTGGCTTAAAGTCCCATGATCACTACTAGTAGCATTTACATCCCCAAGAAAGATGTCGTTTTATAAAGATCAATCTCCAGTTGCTATAGGGGATGGATGATGTTACTGTCAAAACTAACTGTGATTTGTAGGAAAAACATCCATTCAAGCTGCCTTTGAAATTGAAAGTATGTATAATAAGTTAGTTCAATACTGTTAGTGATATTGCAATAGATAAAAAAATGTTTTTCATGACGTGACATAAATATATGAAAGACCTGTATTGTCAACATTGTTTTAGAGTTAAGTAGAAATTCTTCTATCCATTAATTCATTATTTTTTCTAGTGATCATGGGATTTTAAAAACTGATTTGACTCATTTACATGAAGCTTGACTCACTACAAGCACAGCAAAGAACTAAAACACATATACCACCAATACAATGCAGAGCCTGACAAATACATGTACCCTAAAGCATGTATAATAATCACCATCTGTTTGAAGACATACCCTGACCTACATTTTATTTAACAGTAATAGGATTAAAACCTTTTCAGACGGCTAAGATTTCCTGTTATACAAGTGTTTGTTTTGCAACATTGTCCTTTTATATGTAACTAAATCAATCCCAAAAGACTGAATGTGTGGGGATGTTTTTAAAACATTGAACTATCATCTACTTATTTAGACACATGGTAAGTGTATTAAGAATAACAAAAATATCAAAACGTACTTAGATATAAACCATCATTATGTTAATTAGAAACTGAGGTAATATTTCTAGCAAAACTAAATGAAGACAGGAGTGACCTAGTAATCTAAATATACAAACAGCGAGAAAGAAAATATTTAAATACAAGGAGTAAAAACAATACATTTTATATTGAGAAAATTCCAGCTACAAAAATTTCAAATTGCTGTCTAGTGCTGGTTCCTAACTACAGCCATGACAGTGTTAAGGATGCTAACATGACAGAAAATTTGGTAGAAAAATTGAGATATCAAAATCCAAAAATCTTGAATGTAAATTAGTCAGGTAAATAACATAAATACACTTATTCAATGACTTTATACCTGATTATCACAGAAACTTACACTCAAGCGACAGTAGTGAATATCTTAATCATTGCATTGATTTTTATGTTAACATATAACTTTTTTTCCTTTACATCATCTCCATAGAGATCTGTGCCGTTACTGTAGACTAACCATTATGATTGGTCAAATCAGATTGTTGAACGAGACATACAGCTACTAGGTGCAGCTGACATCATGCCTTATACACTAGAAATAAATATTCTCAAATGACACTGTGTTTAAACATACCAAGCGTTTCTAAACCGTACTGATCAGATCTTACATTTACCAATACTTCAATGGCATTTTCCCCCGTTTTTATCAATAATGCTGTTTAAGGTAACTGACTGGTTGACCTTTGTGTAGGACTTAAAGTAAGCACCATTAGATGTCCGACATGTCAGTTTTCACTGGCAAAAGCACTAAGAAGTGCACCGGAGATCACGTCTTGCTAACAGTAACCACGATGAAAACATTCGAAATTCACGTAGTACTGTCGCGTTTCCAACACTCGTACATATATATCACTAGCTCGTATGTTGCCATCATGGTGGCAGTGTTTGGAATTTGTCTGACAAGCTGAGTGGCAAGGCCACGATATAGTCCCCGATGTCCTTCCTCCTTACCAACCAGCAGCAATGTTTGGAAGAATGATCGGTATTTGTTCCCTTCCTCACGTAAACGAGTACGAACAACCTCTGTAAATAAAACAAACATGTATCATCATTTCTAAACTTCTAAACTAAAATAACATTTAAAATTTAGAATTCATGATGATAAATCACCTGTAACTTTTCTATACTTCTGTTGTATGATACTGCTGAAAACAATTGTAAAACGTAAACATCTGGTAATGTTGCTACACAAAAATGCCATGTCTATTTTAGAACTCCTGACCTGACACAAATACATTTCTATAATTAACTTGTTTATACTATTAAAGTGACTTTAATCTTGACAACATTAACTATTGACTTGAAACTTTGCCAACTCAAAGCAACTCCGGTTACATTTCCAATAATTTGTAAATACCTGATTACATTTGAGTAAGAATTGTCTCCCCTAGATTATAGGTTACTGTACATAAAAATACAGGTTTTTTTGTAGATCATAAACTGATGAAATTGAAATTAAAACTGATTAATGCTACATGTTAAATGAAACCTAAATTATTTAAATGCCCATTGCACTGGACATACCTGAAAACCTGAAAGTTTCAGAGAAAAAAATTACCATGTGGGTATGCTATGCATGTAGCACATGTTTTTGAGCAAGCTCCTGCCACCATGAACTTGAGAAAATCGCTATACGTCCTTTCATCAGTGGAATGACTGTTCTCTAGGAGCTGAGCCTTGATTGACTCGTATATCACAAAATGAATGACTGTTTCTGTAACACCTACATATGATGCAGTGATACCCCGGTAGAATCCTGTTAAACCATCCTTAGCATATATTCGTTGAATACACTCCCTGGTTGAGAGACTGCTGTTCCGCCTGAAGTAACAAAGTGAATATTGTGAATCTATAGGTGTTACATGAGAATAACAATATCATGCAAACAATTAACACTGAAAGCGTCTGAACCAACATAGTTACAGGAGTTATTCTGAAAACTGTTCATCAGCTGTACCAAATGTTACAACTTACAGACCTATGTGAATATCTACTGTTTACTTTCCTATCTACAATGACTCTACATGCAAAACATTGATTTTCAAACTGAGGGACTCTTCACCACAGCCATGCAAGTACCTCCTAAAGAAACCCAATAGACACTAATTTCAACAGAATTAATTTGTTCCAATATATCTGAGCAATTCATACTGATTACTTATTTGAAAGTATGAATTAATAGTAAACTGAGCTTTTTTAATGGTTTAAAAGAAATTTAAACCCCACACTGTGAACCATTTGCACCAACTATCACATCCATGTACACCTTTCTCAAAGTGACAAGTACTAACTGGCGGGTGGCAAGGAATTGTCGGCGGCATTTTAGTTTTCCCGTCATGCCTCTATAACTAGTCTGTATGAAGGAATTTTGATCAAAACTATTGGAGGATTTGTTTTGAAGCTGACTGACAGAAATCATGAGCAAATGTTAAATATTACTAAGATATGATTTTTCATTTCAGCGTACTCGCAACCTTGACATATGTGTCAACAAAGACACGTGGGGCATGTGACTGCTGTCAACTTCGATTCCGGAAAAATTACTTTAGTTGTTCTTAAAACATTAGAAAATCATGTTAAAATACATTTCAACACGCAATAAAAATTATGAAACATTTTCAAACCGTACACTAGTATATCGGGATGATTTGACTCTTCAATTCAACGGAATTAATTTCTACGATTGTATAGTATTTCCCTTTGTTTGAGGAGGCTCAATGCAGGAAATCATAGGCTATATTGCCAAGCAAACACATAGAAAAAAGTCGGGAGTTCTAATCGATGTTAGCTCCGACTGGAGGCTGTGCAGGGTATTAAGCAAAACAATTTGCATCTATTTCAGTCGGACTAAGTAGAAAACGGTAACTTCCGGCAACAAGACACTGTAGGAATAGACCTACTTACAAAGCCGCACATTAATATAATTTCTCAAAGACAATTTATTGTTAAAAACTATTAGAAATAATTATTTTAAATTCTTTTCAATTATTTTTGTGTTATATGTGACATGAGCTATGTATCGGCGATAAATGCAAGCCGCCGACATTTCCTGCTGTAAGCCTATTTTAGTGTGCTCGGGGTGCTCTAAGTACCCCTTTTAAGGCCCCTTATTTACGAGCATGCGCGACTAATGTAAGCAAAAATTATCTCCCACGACGGAGGTCAAGGCTAAGATTTGCAAAGTAGTCAACGTTTTGATTCTGTCTCATCTATTTCTAAAATAAACAAAAAAAAACATGCAAAATCCATCGGCTTTTCCTTGCTTGCCAGTAACTTTTAACTAGCCTTGCCACCAGGCTAGATCATAATTTATTTCATTAAACCTCCAAGCAAAATACTCTTAGCCTTTCTTTTCTAACAGGACTTGATCATCTACATTTAGAATTAAGTGGGCAGATAGTAAATGCAAGGACTGAATGTCAATCTAAATGTTAACCTTCATGTTACCATACAGGTAATTTATGTAATTTAAACTGTCTGACCCAGAAAAGAGGAATGTGTACACATCATTCACTGACGTCAATGGAAATGACAGGAAAATTTCAGAAGGGAAACCAAGGACAAAATAAGCATTAAAACATAATGAATACTTCATAAAGCTCATTATAAAGTATAATTTAGTTTCAATGTATACCAATAATCAACTAAAGTTTGGCCTAAAAACCGGTTGACAAAGCTTATGTTCAAAATGATACAAGAATGTCTTTACATGTCTTTGTACACTGTAGTATGGTACAACTTTATTTTGCCTGTGTATGTTTTCCACAAAAATACCAATAGATGCAATCATCGTATAAGAATTTTACTATAGTAATTTTCTTCCATGTATAGGTTAGTGTTCATTCTGATGTAGTTACGAAAATAAATTGATCTGGCAGCATGCGACCAATTTATTGTTGTAAATGCATCAAAATGAACATTAACCTACTTAGTGTTTGAAATTATTTTTTGTAAATCTGCAGTATTTCCCTGTATATAATTATTGATTTACCCAAGTTGGAGTGCAGAGAATACTGCCCTACGATTGGACAAACAATAATTTCAAACACTAAAGCAGTTTAATGAACATCGGGGAATTTTTTCCACGTTTGGGGAAGGATCCCTAGCCCCTCCATATGGGGAAAACTGAAGAGATAATTATCTGAAGGGGACACTAAAATCTCGATGTAAAATCAGTTAGGGGAAATCTGCATGATTTTGAACAAATTTTAGTTGGGGAAGACACGCTATATAAGGTAAAAATGTACAGGTATGTCTAAACCAGATCATTTAGACATTTACAATGCTAATTTTTCCCCGACTACAGACTTACATAATTATGTGAAAAGATTTTTATAACAAAGCCTAGGATAATCTCTAAAATTTGTCCACTGTTAGCTATGATTGATTAATCCATTATTACAAGCAAGAGTGATGCATATTCCTACAGCAGCTGTCACAGCGATGTGTAAACACTGGATAAAACTGGTCAGATTTTTTGTCTTCAACTTACTATGTATATGTCTATGCAGCCCCATTACTATCTGCATGACGGTAAATTTACCTCAGTACCCTCTATAAATTAACTGTACTGTGAAAACATTATGTTGGACGTTTATTTAAAAATATATAACACAGTAAGAACCACTTTATCATGAGAGGCGTGCTCTAAGAGAATGGAATGATTAAAATAAATCTAGAGTAGGAGCCAAGTTTGACCCGTTAGCTATTACCTATTATAGAATAAATGAAGTATAAAAGTCAGTCATGGCTCATTGCATAAAATCTAACTATAATAACAACATCCCTAAAATAAACTGCAGTAACTACTAGAATTTTACATAAGATGCATACTGTCAGTGCAAATAAATGAAAACCCTGGAAGTACACCAACAACAAAACCCATCAACACCGCCAGACAAGAAAAAAATGCCCTAGTCTTCCAGAAAACATCAAAGCTGATTATGACAATAACATTATGGAATTCACTTAACAACCTCAATTCCTGAAGTATACTCTTAGTTTGTCCTTGAGGTCTAGATGTGATGGAAAACTAACATAAAGCAGTACAGCATCTCACATGATCGTGAACAGGTAAAACAGGTTTGTACTGTACAATAAGTATGTATAACTCATTATTTATTTATAACAATACAAGACTAATAAGGTCAAGGTAAATACCTATAGTCACATGCTGTATTACTCAACTGTTTGTATTGATCACCTGTTTGATTAACAATGACTCATGTATGTAAACATTAAACAATCTATCTAAAATCCAACAGATGGCTTGCATTGTAAACCAACATTTTTGGAGGCAAAATTTCAGTCATTTGCAAAATAGCATGTTGTATAGTTACAAAATGTACTAAAGCGGACCAGGTTGTCATCATACACAGTCTCAAGTCCTTGACTGTTTTATCGATTAATGTAGGCTATGGCCTTTATTTCTAGCAGATAAGATAGATCTGTACAACCCAAACATGCTGGGTTATCAATGATGAATTTAGTCATGAAATTCTATTTTAGTTTATACCACTTAGTTTCGGGGCTTTTGAAGAAACCTTGTAGTTTATCCTATAGATCATGGTCTTCAAAGAGATTCCAACCAGAGACACAGACCTAAGGTTCTTGGCGAACACTTAAACTTAACACTAAATGTACCCACAAATAACGCAAAACATAACACTTTACATAGTGCTCCCATCAAATGACACACCAGAAAATACCAGTCCTACATTTAGTGTTACACTGCAGAAAATTGGCTACATTTGTACCTCCACACTTGCAAATTTACTTTTAAGTGGAAAATCAGTAAATCTCTGTATGTAAACACGATTAAAATAAAGGACAGTTGTTCATAGCGAGTTCATTAAAACATACAATAACAACAGGCTCTCAGGCATGAACAGTTCCTGACCTTGAGTCATTATCTAGTAAAAACAATATTACTGTGTAAACAACTTGTTGATGTAGAACAAAAATGTACACATACTCCAGTATTTTTTTTCCTTGTATGGATTCCTTTAATTATATGGGTGACAAAACATGCTGTATGGACTTTGGGCATACCTTAGGTGAATATAAATGGAAATGTAGAGTCAATTTTAAAGAAAATCCTACCTTCCTGTAGGACAGAGACAAGTTCCATGATGCTACGATCAGTTAATAAGTTATACAGTATTGGTATTATAATAGTATTTGGTATATTTATATACTTACTTCTGGTCCAGTTGGAGACGTGTCTTTATAAGCCATATAGGATTGGTAGCTGTACATGCTGTCACCCCTGCAATACAAAATACCTTACATCTAAATCATCACCCTTTCGTTGATATTCTCCAAACATCCCAAACTCAACTGACATCGCGCAAACTTTTCAAGCAACTCTAGAAAGATTTTAACTGACTGTGATAAAATTTGCAGTACACAACCTCAAGTGATGAAATAAACTTAACAAGTTCATTTTTTGTACTTCAAAAAAAAAGCAATTTTTACATTTGAATGCCCTACTTTAACATGGCTGTATGGTTCTTATTGAATGATCACTTTTCATTTTTATATTTTAATCCCCTTATAAATACGTTTTTAAGTGAAGTCTTTTTGGATTAAAAGTACCATGTGAACAATGTAACATAGTGCAATAAATCTACAGGCGCTTGAAGCTTACAACATGAATGCCAGATTTTTCTTTTTTTTCAATCTCTGTTAACTAACATACAGGCCGTGGGATTATTAATATAATCATACTGCATGGATACAGTCTGGGCTTTGTATCAACCCCCACATACAGTAGAATAAAATAGATCTCATAATCTCAAAGTTTGATAAATGTACAGCACTGTATAAATTTGTTGTCTGCATGTGTTATGTAACTTACATTTCTCCAAATATTCCTCAGTTATCAAGTGCAATACAAATATGGGTTAACCTTATGTCTGACATCATACAGATAAATTATCCTGTTTGTCTGGTGTACATTGTAGTTTTTTAATAAACTGCAATTACATGTGTACTTCAAATAAATTAATCCATTTCCTTATATATTTAATCCTAAAATAATTAATAAATTTATGCTGATTGGTTTTTGTTGGTATCTAAAATTTGAGGTTAAACCACAGAATCTGCAAAATCCAAGCAAAAAATAGTTCCCAACCTTCACGACCAACATTATTGGTTTCCCAGTGTTCTTCAGACAATTTTAATATTCTAAAACTATTCTAAAACGACTGTTTAGCATAAAGTTGCAGCCTTCACTGTATTATTGAACCATACAGCTATGTTTAGTATTATAAATATGAAGAAAAGTATCGAAAGTAATGATAACATTTTGGTGTAAAACCTGCAATGAACTGAACAAAATCATTGATTTCGACATTCTGTATGACAAAAATAAGACTATGAAATGTTAAATATGGTTATTTCAATATTGTCATGAAAAGTATGTCACAAAGTGTTGCCAAGTAACTGCTTGACGTTACCTTAACCAAATTGCCAAGAAAGGGGGTCTTAGAAGACCTAGGTCGGAGTATATTTTGTTAAATCGTAACAAATTTCCGCCTAGACTATTTCAAGCGGCAACTGGCCGGTCATGTGATCTGATCTATCGTCATTTTATCTGAAAAGATGTTCAGTTGAAGCAAAAACATTCCACACGCGAACATTCTTAAACAATAAGTGTCCAACAAGGGAGACAACTCTTTATCATTACAAAATAACTAACTTCTTCTGTCCAATAAAAGATTTAAACAATTTCTCACATGTTTTAGTTTCTACTCTAAACACACCAGCAAACCCTGATATCACACATTTTGTTTAGTATGTTACATTACTTTCTTGATGAAACTTTCCAACAGTTTTGTCAATATGAAATATGACTATTTCAAAATAAAATTCAACAAATCTCCATAAATCCTCTCATTAATTTTGAACATGTTTAATTTGCATACATGTACTTTGTATCATATACTATTATGTAAATACAAACTAAACACATCATAAATATGCCTGTATCTTATTACTTCACAAGTATAATATATATATCTTGGTCTTCAATAGAAAATTTTGTAGGTTTCACTTCATCTGGGACTTGTAAAAAAAAAAGTCCACTGTTTAAATCTTGCCTTGGACAGAACAAGTGTAAATTGTTAAAACTTATGCTGAATGCAGGATGTAACAATAGCAAATTCTGTGATCAAAAACATTTAACTTTGTGAAATTCAACTGCTGTCATACTTAGGCAACCTTAAATTTGTAAACTAAAATGTTCATTTGACAAATCATTCACCAGGGTTTTCAATCATTCAAAACAATACTTGCAATTTATAACACATTTCACTGTTCTACTTACAAATTTTGGATTACTTTTATATGTAGACATTTTATGTTGTTTTTTTCATGGAAAAATCAAACTTATTTCAAAGTTTCAAGATCACAAAAATACTTAAAATAGTGTTTTATAAATTACAATGTAAGCTGTAACATGGATATCATTGTTATAGAATATTGTAGTTGGTAAAAATCTGACCAAGACAAGTTGACATTTTTGGAGAACTGTTATTTAGTGCAAATCTTATCTTCGACATTACCAGAACAGAGTAGCACATGCTGCATAGTCATTAAGACTTTCATTCTGAACCTTGTACAATATTACTGGTAAAATGAATTAAACAAGAGGGGCATAATGGCCCTATATCACCTACCTGAGTGACACTGTTCATCAGGAAAAATATTTGGATACAGTTTCATGATGATTAGATGCAAAATGTGATCTATTGTGTCCACAAACTTTTTTCTTTTATTTGGCATGGAGACCTAGTTGTTGACCCCAGGTGACCCAGATTCAAAACATCAAGACAAACATTCTGAGTAAATTGTCATGCAAACTGGGTATCAAATAAGTCCTCTAGAGTATTAAGAAGGTATTCCTTCGATATGACCTTGTAACCTAGTTTTTGGCACCATGTTACCCAGTTATGAACCTGGCATAGAGATCTAGACAATCATTCCCACCAATTTTCATGATGATTAGGGTCAAATGAGGCCCCTGGAGCATTAACAAGTTTTTCCCTTGATTTGCAATTGTGACCTAGTTTTTGATCCAATATGAGTTATGCCGCATATTCAAACTCAACCTAGTTTTCAGCAAGACAATCATTCTGTCAAAGTTTCATGAAGATCCAGTGAAAACTGCATACACAAGGTATTCCTATGTCAATTTGACCTGGACTTGGTGACCTATTTTTTACCCTGAAGATCATGAAGATCCTGTGCAAAATGCAACTTCTATTGCATACACAAGGTGGACAGACATCAAGCAACAGATTCATGCTCAGTAACTGTCCAGCTTTAAAAAAGCATAATATCTGTAACACTTTTGACACAGATTCAGAAATCATAGTTAATCTTGGCACCTATTCAAAAAATTGTTCTTGGCCAAGTCATATCTTTGTTTACAAAAGTACCCTATCATGAATGAAAACCCTGTACAAAATTCTTTGCCCAATGACATGTTTAATTTGATTTACAAAAGATTTGAATACTAGCCAGTTTGTATACAAGAATAGACATAATGCTTTTGTTCAATTTATCAACAGGTTTATTTTTTTCCAACATGCAATCAATGGGTATGGAAATTTGTAAAACTTAAAATAAACCTGGTTATTTTTAACATCTTAACAGAAGCTCCCGTAAAGATATGATAAACGCCCCCTCATGGAAGGACCATTCCCAATACAAATGACTGTGTTTCATACAAATTTTGAAAATTCTTTTGGTTCACTTGTTAAAAAATTTGGGACAACAGTTTGTTTTTTGTTTTTTTTTCAGGAAAAGCAAAGTTCAATATTAAATAAATGTGATTCTTTTTGAATGAGTTACAAATGCCTATTAGAGCTTCTATTAGGATTGTTCAATATTAAAATGTTGGAGCAGAAGTTGTTTCAAGAGTCATTCTTTTGGAGTTATTTGTCATAGAATTCATTTCTTGCTTTTTTAAGTATTCAGAGGAATTCTGATTTTTTTTGGCAACCAAAATGTCCAATGAATAATTTACTATTCATGTTGCAAATATGTAGACTTTATCTTATAAAACCCATCATACTATTTTCTGCAACATTGCCAACTGCTACCAGGACTATTTATAGTATTGCACTGTTCAGGCATGCAGTGGAAATTTCCGAGTACAATTCTACGTAAAGCAAAGGTAAATAAACCTGTTTTGTGAACAGCAGAACTAGTAAATCTCATGTCACAATCTTTGAACTAAATACAACTCAGTTATAGGTATTGCAACATAGCATTTTTAATAAATACAAAAGGCAGAATTTGGTGAAACCCTTACCTGCGGTGATCGCCGAGCCGATGTGAACTAGGGCAGTGTCAGGGTTCAGTACCGTATTTAGATACTTTTTACTGTTTGCATAACAGAAGAAATAGATCGCCCTGAAAAGGAATGAAGATATGTTACTGCATATTTTGGAAGCATAAGGGGTCATAACATTTTTAGAAAACGGTTACTTAATATCCCATTGTGCATTTTGGGATCCACTTAACATTTATGATTTCCGCATACCATGGCACATGAATAACTATGTACAGACATTTTAAAAACGTGACAATGATGGCGGAAAAAAGTGAGGAGTGGAAACTAAGATGTAAAAAGAATGTACATAAACAGTATTAAGAAAAGATTATAGGTGGTGCAGTGGTCAAGTGGTCAACGCTCTGTACTACAAATCTGGAGGTACCCGGTTCGAATCCCGGCCGGGGCACTGGAAATTTCAGAAACGCTTTTCAGTGTTTCCCACTCATCTAGAGATGAACTGGTTAGAAACCCAGAGGTAGTCTCACATGTACTGGTGCTATACACAGGACATGTACAAAAGAACCCTGGGGTCCATGCGTAAAAGAGCTAGGGCCCTTGTATCTGCACCTGTCTCTCTGCAACCTGCACCTTTCAGGAGTCTTGGCAAGTTCAGGAAGGGAGAAGTCCCAGGGTCGGCCGGGACTTATAAACAATTAAAAAAAAAAGATTTTCAACCAGCCCTTTTTATTACAAAATTGATCCCGGTAAGAATAATGTCCAAATAACTGTTTATTACAGTGTTTCTGATATGATGGAATATCTTCAATATCCTCCATATTTACTTGTGAGGTTATTTTGAGGTCACCTAGGTCAGATCAAGCAGTAACTGAGACCATTGACTTATCAGACCAGGTTTTCCAATGTTTGTAAACATTGTACAGTAAACAAAGGTCTGTGGTTTGTGAGTGAATGTCTTCTGGTCATGCTGGTGGTGTGTAAATAAAATATACAAAACAAAATAAAAATTAATTTTTGGTCAATTAAAACACTAATTGCCTAATTTCAGAGTGGTTCAGGATTTAGAAACAATTCTTTTCAGAAATTTAACCTTTCACTCCCAATCAAAGACAATGTGAAGAGTCAATCCTGTAATTTGAATACCTATCAAACTTGGCATGTGGAAAATGTTGAAATGATCTTTCATATTAGAAATAAACTCTGACATCAACACATGTACTCTGCCATTACATAATTCTTTAAAATAGTTTTACATGATATATATTTTTAATTTCTTATTGATATAGAAATAAAAACATGTAATTCTCTACCCTATCCGAAGAATAAACTTTTCGAGTGTTACTTAATTACTTTGACATTGACCTTTATATCCAATCTTTTCATTTTTTCTTTGCTTATGAAAGAGCTAAAATTATTTCACCAACATTATGATTTAAGTCACTACCTGGTCTCAAGGGCATTTTATCAATAGTTTGTTGTAATCACAGGTACTATTTCACTCTACGTCACTGTGTATCTACTGACTGGACTGATACAAGCTAACTTACCTTGATGGAGCTACACCAACTAAATTGGGCCCAAGTCCTTTGAACAATGCTGATGGCCCTTCATTCTGGATGATATGCCTACAAATTAAACATTATCAAATATATATAAATATAACATAGCACAGTCAATCCCCATTGCATACTTCATACAAAATTGGCTTTAAAACAAATTATACAATTTATTATTTCTACAAGTCATAGAAAATGAAATTTATGACTTTGTACACTTGATGACTGGCGAGACCTCTACTCAACCAACTGCCAGGTGGTCTCAACTGGCTACACTAATCCATGCTTTTCTCCTTTGTGGGAAGCTTTGTCATCAAATGCAACTGCCACAATTGTTCCTCATGTCCACAGAATTAAATCATTTGCTTGGATTACATATGATATACATATTATTCATCCATACTTGTTCTACAGACAAAAGGATGTCTCCTGTTGCTAAGCTGCCTTCAATCTTTCCTAGAACAGCAGTATACCTATTTATTATAATTTATACAGGATTTAAAGTCCCAATTTGTGAGGTTTACTTTGTTTTTAATGGATGAACACATTTATAGCAAAAGCCGGTGGAGACCATGTAATCATGCTAAATACCAATACTTTACCTAAGACAGTAATAAAGTCCAACAGATCTACTGTGTGCAATTTGTAATGCCCTCTCTGCTGCTATTGTCCCCTGCGTGGCAGCACAGCTTGTAGTATGAACTCTATTAGAAATCGCACTGTACTTTATGTTATTATTATTTGAAATAAGATTGATCTTTGAACCGACACTTTGTAAACACACTGGTTCGAACGTCGCAACTGAAGACTGAAGTCTAGTCTTAACAACTTCCAAAGGACATGTCAAAACTGCACCGACTGTACCACCAATTCTGAAATAGTAAAGGCAAACAGCATTAAATATCAATCTATATTTCAAATGCACTCGGGGTAGATCATGAAACTGACACTCAAACTAATGCCAAAGTTGGGTAGAAAATAATCAACTGGCTGCACTCACAACAACAGAATCTCTTCTACAGGCATGCTCTAGATGTAAGAATCTAGCTTGAAAGAAAAAGTACTGGTGAAAGCCCTGAGCCCCATATATATGTAACACTAAAAAAATTCAGTCAGTCCTTGATGTGTAACAGGCCTATTACTCAGCTCCTAATCTGTTTGGCTGAACGATTTGACCCATTTCATAGATCTGATTTTTTTCATTGTCAAACCGTTGAGGTGAACAACTACAAAATATCAGCCTGTAAAATCAGTTTGCCTTCAGAGTCGTCAGACTAGTTAAGATTATGTAAAGCTAACGATCCACCACAAGTAGCCTGCAAAACCTTTCACGGCAATTACATTTGCTAGGCAATAGGGACTGGCAACTTCCTGAGCATTACTGTCCCACAGGGACTATAAGGTCGGGGACAGATTAGTCCAAATAATTGTACTCAACGGGTGAATATCATTGACGCCGTTGATCGGCGGCGTCAGTAATGAATAGGTTTCAAATTTGTACCATGGGGTTGCATAATCGAATAGGGGCAGCCAACATTATTATTGTAAATCTAAATTATGTTCTATGTATGAAAAAGACTTTTATGAATCATTAAATTGTATTAAGTCATTAAAAAAACAATACAATACAAAATACACATGTCTCCTTCCCTTATTTCAAAACTTTGGACACATTTAATGAGTATTTAATAACTTTTCCACAAACTCGTAGACCACGGGTTTTTATAGCTTTGTTTACGGACCTTACGACCCGATTCATCAAAAGCTCAGAAAAAAAAGATTCGGAAGATGTTTTGCTATCTTAAAACACTCAGGTAATAGAATACATGGCGCCAACGTGAAAAATCAATGAAAACCCATCTTAATTACTACATATTAAACTATAATATTGAAACTGTAAAGAAAAACCGTTCACCCAACTATGCAATACGTAGGGCCCTAACGGAATTCCATTCCATCATTTGTAAACAAAACAGTAATCAGCCAATGGAAGTTCTGTAAAATGTATACGTCACAGCATAATTAATCATGTGGATTTCGTCTCTCTCCGCCATATTGCTGGAGTGTATATGCTTCGGGAATAGAAAGAAAGAAAAATCCACATTACCAGCTACAGGGAGGGAGGGGCAGGTATATCTGTTTTACAGATAGTTCTTTTTCACAATATTAAGACCCGGTGTAAATTATATTTGCACAGATTTTTGCCTCTGCTTCCAATTAACCGACATGTAGTCAGTGAAATTGTGGGAGGAACCATGGTTATAAATAGTTTTGTGTATCAGTTCCTTGGTATCTAAAAATAGCCAGTGTAAAATTAGCATCGTTGTGAGAAAAGAGGTATTTAATTATCACAATAGACAAACAATATGGAAGTTACATAAGGGTTTAGTATTATGCTAATTACTAATAAAAACTTTATTTTTATAAATCAGTTTCATAAAACAAAAAAGGATAATACAGCTAAATACACAGAGGCACGGACCGGTATATTACTGATTACCGAAAACAACTTTTTACCGGAAACAACCAAAAACAAATGAGATTACCGGAAACAAGTCTTAATGCAATCGTTTTTTTATGTTAAATACACTTTTTATTATTCTAAATGATAAAAATTAATGTATTTGTTGAATATGTGTAATTTTAGAATGATACGTTAGATTTTAAGCGAATTAGTTCGATGTTACTTAGTGTGTACTTTATGTTGTAACGATCACCTCCCTTAGACGGTATTAAAACCCAAAATCATTGCAATCATGGACCTATATACACATGTGTATAGGTCCGTGTTGAAATGAAAGATCTTTATTAGAAAAAAGTATTACTTTTCTTGTTTTGTATTTAAATAGTTCGATAAATTTTAGCGTTATTTTTTGTTCAAGTTCTTTGACAGTTTAACAACTTATCTGCATTCCAGTTACGCAAATTCCCATGAGTGAATGAAAATAAAAAACAGAAACTAGAAAATCATTTAAAATCTTTTTATTTACATATATCATTACAAACATATAACATAATTAACATAATGTGTATATAGGTCCGTGACAGAGGTAATGATCATTTTATGTAGTAAAAAAGGGTTCGCTGATGTTTACCACGTACATTTTATATAGAAACCTGCCCCAGTGCCCATCTCCCAGCCATGCTTCAAAAAACATGCGCGGCGTCTTTGATGCCTTGCATCAAAATTCGTCTTGTTATATTTTTTGATAGGCGCTATCCAGTAAACGCGCAGATATCTATTAAATGTCCGTATGTAAAGTGGGTCAACGTTGGGAGTCGAATTATTGAGACTAGCGGACAGACGTGTTAAAAACGGTTAAAAACCAGAAGGCTGGCTAGGCATACACCACACATATTCGATTTTTAGGACAGTTATTCACGAGTAATCTCAAATATAATGTGTACTTATTAATTTGAAATGCACAAACAGAATCATTCCAAATTCTAAACTTTCTCCAATTTGTATTTGGCCAATGCCTGTGGAAATTTCATGTTGTTTACAAAAAAGAAGTCCAGTTAAAAGTTTCAGCTAAGCATGCTAAGAGATTACAAACGTAATATATCAGTAACCGAATAAGAATATAGTTCCTTACCCTCCTGCAAGCAGATGTATTCCATAATTATTGTTCGCAGCCATGGAATATTCACTCTTTTCTATCCACCATCGAAATGATTGTGTTTTACACGGAGTAACATAAATTTTTCCGTCAACACGCCGGTAGTGTGTGAGATTTCTCATTAACCAATGAAAAAGCTGAATTTAGTCGGTCGTGTAATTTCATTGGTTCGTTGAAATGATCATTCCTTGACCTCGTGAATGAAAATTTTGACCCTAATATACCTCGCATAACTGTTAACTAGGTCACTGTGGCGGGTGTGTAGTAGGTTTCTGTTGTAAACACATATCAAAGCGCGCGAAGTACCTAACCCCCAAATATTATCTACCAGATAATTTATATGTTATCTACAAGAATGTCTCATAATTGTCAATTTTGAGGGTTGTTTAGGTTTCAGTCTGTTTCTTTTACTTGTATCAGAGCTAGTAGCTATTTTAAAAGGAAGTGTCTAGAGAACCGGAACCGGTTCCATAGACAGCGACCTAAGCGAACCGGAATTAATATGCGGACGAATTATTTGGCGTGTTATCGGCACGTTAATTGATACAGCTATATAGACAATGTATAATTATGTTGATTATTATTGTTATCATTAAGTATGTGTTTCGGATTATTTAATCGTTCTTCCTAAAATTATGACATGAAAAACGTAATACAGAATTAGTATTACAGATAACAGAATGACGTAGGAGAGCGTTTAGTTATGACAGAATGAATAGCATTGAAATAGAAAGCACAATTTTCATTATGTCACATTCAGGCCACACCACGGGGAGGCGCTCTTATCATGGCCCGTCGAGCCCGTTAAGGGTCAGTTTAGCCCTGAAAAGGACTGTTTTCAGCAACAGAACAAAAATATGAAAACAACTTTAAAGATCCTGATCTCTTGAAATATCATTCTCAGAATCAATACAGTACAATGCAACATTGTATACAAAAAAAAATTTAAAAACAAATTCTTATCAGTTCTCTATTCTGTCATCCATTATCTCTCTCCCCCTGCACTAAAACTGCAACAAGCAGTTCAAATTACAAGAAAAGGAACTGATATATCAAAAATGAAGTGAAATACAGTTCACTTGATTAACTGACAAAAAATTACAAATTACTGTGAAGCAGTAAGGTCGCTGTCTAGGGAACCGGTTCCGGTTCTCTAGACACTGCCATTCAGCGTAGATCTAGCACATTACATGCGTGTGCTGAATGTTTGAGAGGTACATTGTACTGTGTCCGTGCGATTGAGCATGGTTGATTTTGCGATTTATCTTGTCAAACCCCTCTCTAAGTAATAGATGCAGTACGAGTTTTGCTGTAAAAGTGTCTTCTTACAACTATACTTTATAAATTGTCCGAGGCGAATTTTAGATATCTTGAATTCATACAAAACAATTTGAGCGCGGTGAAATTCAATTTTAGATATCTTGAATTCATACAAAATCTATATATGAAGAGGTCTTTAATTACTCTGTAAAATATTTGGAGAGGTCTACAAATCAATTAAAGATATCAAAAATTTGCTTGTAGCGCGGTTTAATTCCATTGGTTTAGAGACATCTGTTCCGTTCTGTTCTATAATTCAATTGAAGAGGTCTCCAATTGAATTATTTAAAGACCTCTTCAAATAATTGAGTATCTGTAGATTTGGCATGAATTCAAGATATCTCAAATTGAATTTCACCGCGCTCAAATTGATTTAGAGAGGTCTCTATTTGAATTCAAGACCATTCTTATTTAATTTGTAGCGAGCTTTAAAACAATTAGAGTGTCTTCAAATCAATAAGAGACCTCTTCAATTCAATTACAGAGCTCTTTAAAACAGCTGAAATACACCTTAATTTTTGATATCACTTAATAAATTGTACATTGAGGTCTTCAATTCATTTATTGCGCGCTTTAAATCAAATTTTGATATCATTAATTGAATAAAAGAGCTCTCCAAATATTTAAAGACCTCTTCAAATATTTGAGTATATGTAGATTTGGCGTTCCATACGCTAAGAGGACTCAAACCTGAAATATTGTTTACCGTAGGTCGTTGTTCTGACTCCCGACTGTACTAGGGTGTTTTCTTACAGGCTGTCAGTTGTCTTTCTCAAATTGAAAACTTCCCAATGCCTGGATAATTCCTACAGAAGACAGGTAAGTAGTCATTATAAGGCATGTTCCTAAAGACCAGTTAGTCTTACAAGTGAACCTGTTGGCTGCATTCACAACCTACTCAGCAAAGAAAAGAAGGGTTTGAGAGAGATACAACACAGGCCTGGCTGAAACTAGTTCAGTATGTTTCAATTGGGTTTAACAACAATTATTAACTAACAATGGCACCAAAGTTCAAATATCGGAAAAGCAGTTTGCTGTTTAAGAAATTACCATGGTAACCCTATCAAGTCATACGTGAGATTACCTCATGGATTTGTAGTATCCCTCTTGCTCTTCAAATTAGACCTCAGTGACAAAGTCACAAGCCGAAAAGGGATGTTATGTACAATCTGGACCCAAAGCTTTAGAGAGGAAATTACAGGAGGAATAAATTCAGTTGCTGAATTGACCCAGAGATGGAGAATGAAAAAGATAAAATTCTGCATATTCAGGAAAATATATACAGAACACATCTTAATCTTCATCTGAAAGGGAACAACCTGTAAATAGTTGAACACACAAACATTATTGTTATAGTCGTTTAAATGACAAGCTGAGCTGCAACATACATCTCCAGTTCATACAGAAGCATAGGCATTAAAGCCTCTAGAACTGTTGCAGTGTGTTACCAAATCATAGAAGATATCAAAAGATTGTACAGTTGTACGTACTACCACATTTAGAATATGCAGTACCAATATGACAGACCAGTAATGCTGTACACATCCTTTAAAACGTCCAAAGAAAATGCTTGAACAACAGTGTCTTTGCAATTTTGGTACAATTAGTTGTATAAGCCAACATTTTCCCCTTAGATCTGCACAGAGAAGAAATTGCTGTTAGAGAATGCACCAAAACCACGATGAAACATCATTGATTGGACAGTCACTCATGAAATTGAGGAATGAAACCTTCAACAGCAAAACAAACTCTCTTTCCAAAACGTTACAAGTCAGTGATAATGAATCCCTCACATATCTAGACACCAAATGCATCGTACCAGAGTTCTCCTATTTGGAAAGGCTTCAGTCTTCTTTAAGAAGACCAGTATACTGGAATAATTTGTGGTCATCCAAATCAAGATCAAAACCACAAGAGGAAGAAACAAAGAAGTCACCCACGATATGTTATTAAGGACTGTGTTAACTATAGCTAACACATATGGTTCATGTAAAGGCAGTCCTGGTCCATGTGGGACGGGCTCTTGCATTTACATGCATAACCAAGAGAAAACATTTAAGTCAAACAGCTAGTTTCTTAATTTACGTCCATTATAGTAGACGAAGTAGTAGCTATGAAAATAACCCTACATTTCATATTGGATGCGACCATTGATGCATATACTGTCAGACAAATATCGTAAGACTTTGATGGAACTGCAGTACCAATATTCATCTTGCTCTAGAAATGTAAACATTTTTAGGTTGAATTAGCCGTAACACACATAACTGGGTAAGAATAATGACCACTTCATTTATTGTTAGTGGTATCAGACAGTCTTGAGATCACAGAAAAGCTCATAGGAACGACTGTAAATGAATTAAGTCGGTTTGTGTTGGCAACTACATGTAATAAATTTTAGAGAAAGGGGTTTTTATTTGGCCCAGTAGAATGAACTTCACAAACACTATCTGACTTTGAGATTTACAAATCCTGTGAGACATTTACAACTACAGGTCCAGTGTTAAGACAAGTACCAGGGAAAGAAAGCCGATAACCAACCAACCGGCCGGCCAAATAATGGTTTATATGAGAGGGTTATGAATAGGACTGTCACGTTCAGAGAATTTTGAAAACGTGTATAGAATCTACATGACACTGATAAACGTAAAATGCCCGTGTGCACGCACGCTTCTAACTCGCATTGATTACACCATGCACACTTTTTAAATATATTACTGACGAAGATGACATAAATCCTCTCGATTTGAGGTACTGGTTAAATAACATGTGAGCTGTGCAAGACACTACCTAGAATGAAATTTATCTAAAATACCGATGATACCTTCATTAGTCTTTGAGCACTTTTACTCCCAAAGCAATTAAAATTATAAACACTAAAATTACTTTTCGGTGTTGAGATCGTTGACACATAAGCTTAGACATTTGGTGTGTAACATTGCATTGTCTAGTGAATCCCCACCAAGTTTGTTTAAATCATGCCCCTAGCATTAATACTGACTACTACCAGCGGTCACTGCTTTCATATCTTATGGAATAATGCCTCTGAAACTACAAGACATAGAGCTTAGATTTTAGTATGTAGCACTGTCTAGAAGACTTCTGCCAAGTTTAATTTAATCTTGCTCCTAGATTCAATATTGGCCCCGCCCGGGGTCACTTGGTTTACATGGACATATAGGAAAACCTTAAAAAAATCTTCTCTGAAACCTCAAGGTCTAAAGTGTAAATATTTAGTTGTAGCATTTTCTAGTGGACCGCTACCATGTATTTGCAAATTAAGCACCATGGTCAATATTGGTCCCGCCCGGATGGTCACTTGTTTTACATCGACTTGTATAGGAAAACCTTCAAAATCTTTTTCTCGTTATCCACAAGGCATAGAGCTAAGAAATGGTATGTAGCATTGTCTGGTGGATCTCTACAACTTTTGTTCATTCATGTCCCTTTGATCAAAGTTGATCATGCCCTGGATGTCCCTTTTCTGTATATAGAATTATAAGAAATCCTAGCTTCCAAATTCATAAAACAATCAGTGACTTACCTAGCAACCAGTAACTTCATTAGAAACCAGTGACTTCCTTATCAACATATGACTTGCCCGAGTGTTCTGTGACTTTCTTTACAACCAGTGACTTTCTTAGCAACAATTTAGTCCCCTATTAACTAGTAAGTGCCCCTAGCAACCGCAGTGACTTCCCTAGCCGCCAGTGACTTTCCCTATGAACAAGTGACTTCCTTAGCAACCATTGGATTTCTTAGCAACAACTTAGTCCCTTAGCAACCAGTGAGTTCCCGTTACAAACAGTAACTTCCTTAGCAACCTTTAACATCCTCTTTCCATCAGTGTCTTCCTTTGCAATCATTGACGTCCTTAGCTACTAGCAACATTTGATTTCTTTGACAATGTCTTAGGGCTGATGTTATTTGTTGTACACTTATTGACTGAAAATAAAGCTTATCTTATTATCCCCTCGGCTTGGCGGAGGGGATATAGTAACGGGCTCCGTCCGTCCGTCCGTCACACTTTTGTCCGAAGCATAACTCCACAAGTACTGAAGGGAATTACAGTCAAGACTGTCTGTAGTGACTGACGTTCGGAGAATTAATAAAAGGTCACTGTAGACAAGGGGTCAGTATACGCAGTATGTGTATGAAATGACAGTGTCTGGCAAATAGTAAATATTGAGTAACTGGTAAGCAATTTGCTTGCTATATTATATTACTAGTAGTAAGCAACGCAAAATGTTAGGTACATATATAATTGATTATGTACTGTACATGTAGTTTATTAGTGAATTAGTGTATGACTTTTCTTCAAATATTTATAATGAAGATAAAAATAAAATTAATAAAAACAGTGTCTGCTTATATTTTAAAACAATCACGTTCACTGAAACTACTGTCATGTACAGATTAAAACTGTCGACTGTCGACTAAAAGCTGCATCTGAAAGTTACTGCACTAGGTACATTTGTATCTTTTACATTGTAATAAAGAATTTAAGAGTTAAGATGATAGCCTACAGCAAAAGAAGTCTTTAATTTATTTTTTGTTTGTTTTGACTTCTGAATGGACACTTCTGTAAGTTTTTCATCTACTACACACACAGCATCCAATAAATCTGAATCTCCCAATTTCAGTTTCAAAATTTTAAGTTTTCGAACACAAAAAGTCGCTGGACACGTCCAAAACTATGTTTTGCGGAGAAAAAATTAGGGTCGCTGGACGGACTAGACAGGGAGTCGCTAATCACAAGCCATTTTAAGAGTAAAATGTTACGGGAGGAGCATAGAAGAGTCGCTGTTTACAGAATGTCGCTGAAAACAGGGGGTCGCTAAGACAGTCTCGACTGTACTTGAAACTTTACACACATATAAAGAACATTAAGAGGTAGTGCAGTGCCCAAGAACCATAACTCTACCTTGCCTAATTTTTTATTTATTCCCCTTCGTTATATTTTCTTGATTTTTCTTGTCCGGATCATAACTCCAAAAGTACTAAAGGGAATTACCTGAAACTTTATACAGTGATAGAGTACAATAAAGGGAAGTGCAGTGCTCAAGAACCATAACTTTATCTTGCCTAATTTTTTAATTACTCCCCTTTGTTACTTTTACTTGATTTTTCTTGTCCGGAGCATAACTCTAAAAGTACTAAAGGAAATTACTTGACACTTAATACAGTGATAGAGTACAATGAGGGAAAGTGCAGTGCTCAAGAACCATAACTCGATCCTGCCTCATTTTTTAATTTATCCCCTTTGTTACTTTTACTTGATTTTTCTTGTCCGGAGCATAACTCAAAAAGTACCGAAGGAAATTACTTGAAACTTAATACAGCGATAGACCACAATGGGGGTAAGTGCAGTGCCCAAGAACCATAACTTTATCTTGCCTACCTTTTGATTTACTTCCCTTTGTTACATTTTCTGGATTTATCTTGTCCGGAGCATAACTCTTAAAGTGCTGAAGGGTATTACTTGAAACTTAATACAGGTATAGAGCACAATGAGGGGAAGTGCACTACCCAGGAATCTTAACTGTTCCTTGCATAATTGTTGAATTATCCCCTTTATTACATTTTCTTTTCTTGAGCATAACTGGAAAGTACTGAAGGAAATTCCTTCAAATTGCAAAGAATGAGAGAGGACACACAGGGGAAGTGCAGTGCCCAATGACAATAACTCTGTGTGTTTTTTTTTTAATTGTCTTTTTGTAATTTATCTTGGACAGAGCATAATCTTCTCCGTAACATAACTTCAAAAGTAATGAAGCATCATACAGTGATAGAGCACAATGATGGGAAGTACATGCCCAATAACTATACCTCTACCTTGCCTAATTATACCCCGCCAAATACTAATATTTTATTAAATTAGAAACTATACCATATCCATTCCCCTCACTTCAAATATCTTGGTCATAGAAAGAGCACTTGGCGGGGGATAGCCATGTCTAACATGGCTCTTGTGTTATCTTTATAGTTGAATGAATGCTGTATTTTTGACAGAACATCTTTAAAGTATATAATAATTTCTTTCAATGTGAATCCGGAAGTAAACATTTAAGGACAATTTTGAAATGAAATGAATGATGCATTTGATATAACAACATATTTGCGTTTACTGAAGTCCTGAACTTTGGAAACAACCACTTTACGATCATGTCAAAGTACTGAAAGCACTGATCAGTAGTGTTACAAGAACAAGGCATAAATGATAGACACAGCAGACAGACGTACAGATCCAGTCCAAAGGCATGTATGAGGTCACATCTATATTCCACTACTCAGTAAAAGAAGGGATGTGAAGGCACTCATGCAAGTCAGCAAGTAGCAGTTCTTACTGATCACCCCATGAAAACGGAGTTCGAGATCAGAAAATAATCGTCTGGGGGCTTTGTACATACAAGAAGCTGCAACGAGCAAATACTACCCTTCTTGGACTACCAACAGTTCATCTGGATCATTTGGCACTACCATGACCACGAAGGCACGGCTTGTCAATTATCATTATCTACACTAGTAAACTCCCAACAGATAGGAAAAATGAAGTTAATGAAGTCCATAAAACAAACCATGCCCTCGGGAGACTATCCATTGTAGACATGGACTCGTGTGTACACAGACCGCTCCGCAACATACGAGATGGTAGTACCTTTCATCATGCACACGACTGGTGGGTATGAGACAGTAAGCATACCAACAGGCAAGCATGTACACATGCCTCAACAACTGGAGTTTTGATAGAGCCCTGTCAAGTGATCATTATGAAAGATGTGCTTTCAGTCCTAGATGCCAAACCAAACGTCAAATCATCATTGCAAGAAAAAGCAACTAACAGACTCAGTATGAAGAGGGAAGTACCCATTCTTTCGATACTTGCACACCGTGGGTCGTGAAAATATGACAAAACAAAGAGCTGCGCCAACTACTCAGAAGAGACACCTTTTGAGAAAAGCTTATTGTGATTAAGATATTTTCAAGAGCGAATACGCAGATAAATGACTAACACCCAGTTGACAGATAGGGAAAGATCATCCTATTCAGGATTCCGCACATAACACAACAGCCTCAATCCTTATATGCATGGAATTTAACATTTTCCTTCAACGCTGTTTTCTTCAGACCAGTAACTGCATGAAGCTATCAAGGCCTGTTCCTATTTTAATTTTCTGAAGCTTCTGTTTTATAATAAGCATACTATTTTGACGCATATAGACAGGAACATTTATTGAGTTAACTAAAAGATGAGTAAGATTAGATGTTTTAGATGCTATATTGGAATGGCTAGAATAGTCTACATTTTGAAATATTAACAACCTCAGGTTCTTTCTTACAATGAGAAAATGTCTTATTCTACATTTTATTATTTCGGCTGTCAACAAGTTTTACTTTTAGTGTTGAAAACCTTTCAAAGTACTTCCTAGTACCGAAATCTTTTCCTTCATATACAATTTAAATTTCTACATAAAAATATGAAAAAGATTATTTTTTCAGATTGAACCTCAAATAACATTATATTTTCGATTGAGTGTAAAACACAATAAATGTATCTAGGTTTAAAATTATGTTCTCCTCGAATTGTATGTAAGAGGCAATTCCAGTTTACCAAATGTTGTTTACCTATATCACTGATTACATCGGTAGAATAACGTATCGTTATAAATACTTTTGCGCATGCTTTGATCAGGTAAAAATACTTAGCAGGTAAGATTATTTTCTTTTCATCGTATATGTAATTGGTCAATTATTTGGCTTTTTTCCTCACCTGTGTACTAAGTACTAAATGGTGAGATATTGTGGCGAACGTTTGTCCGGCGTCTAACTGTATATCAACATAAAAAGCTGCAATTTTGAATGAAACTCGGTGGTCGAGAATGCATGCTTTAATATGAAATATCTGGAAGATGTATGTTCAGTAGAACACTTGTATCACTTATTTGTCAGAATAACCAATAATTTCGTGACAAAAGTACAAAAAGGGGCATAACTGTGTCAAATATGACATTGACATACAAACATTTGGCGGCATCACGATCCTTTTGCCATAATCAATGCAATTTGAAAGTTTGATGAAGAAATGGCAAAGTTATAGCCAACGTTAAGTTTTCGAGACAAAAACTTATTACAAAAGGGACATAACTCTGTCAAATTTGGCCTTGATGTACAAAATTTGGCGGCATACGACCCTTTCGTCATAAGCAATGCAATTTGGAAGTTTGATGAAAAATCTAAGGAAATGGCAAAGTTATAGCCAACATTAAGTTTTTGTGGCGGACGGACGGACCGACGGACAAAGCGATTCCTATTGAAACTCTTTAGAGGTCACAATCCCTGCCTTATGAAGATGTACATGAAACTTGATCAGTATTATTGTCCAGTTGGTGAAGGGGGTTCAGTGGTGAGGTTTTTGATTTTTGCACTTCCGGAAATTTACATTTGTTACATCTAAAAAAACATAATTAAACTGAACCTCACATTTTGTGAGTGAATTGACAAATTTTGCCATACGCCAAAATTGGGGCACGGGTAAAAAAAGATTTTTCTCAAAAACTGTTCAGGATATTCACTTAATGCAAACTTTACTACAAACGGAATTTTCAGGATATAAAAAGACAGTAAGTAATAACAAGTTCCTGTTACAGTTCTTTGTTACAGATATATGCCGTAATATTTCAAAGCTCGTCAAAATGTAAAAACGCTTTATTGAATTTCATTTTTATATGCACACCAACCACCTTTTTTATTTTTGCGCTCTGAAATAAATGTCTTTATCATACTGTAAGCAAAATATCATAAAAAATATATCATTCCTTTGTCATGAAGAAACTTCTTCAAAAATTGAAAAAAAAATCATTTATGGGTTGGATAATGATAAGGAATGTAATATTTATTCAGAAGATGACCAAAAATACCACTATCCTATTGTGGCATATTACTACCACACGTTAGTTAACTGACTTTCGTGTTAATTATCTAGATACCTACTTAAT
Source organism: Saxidomus purpurata (assembly GCA_022818135.1). Lineage (NCBI taxonomy): Eukaryota > Metazoa > Mollusca > Bivalvia > Venerida > Veneridae > Saxidomus > Saxidomus purpurata. The sequence continues at coordinate 51,986,811 of JAFMSR010000004.1, forward strand.
ATATGTGATATTTATCTGGCTATCGTTATCTAGTTATATTTTCGCGCAACATTTCCAGTTTAGATAAATCGTAACACGAATTGTGTCCTTCCAGTTCACATCTGCCACTATAGTTATCTACTTATCTCAGATAATTTATATGTCCAACTAGTAAGATTTCGCGTTGCTATTATTAAGTCGATAATTCGAAAATATTTCGCGTTATGTACTTATCCGCCACATTTAAAAGCTAGGTTAGAAACTAGGTCAGCCGATCAAAACAAGGTTTAAAGGTCACAATGCCACCCTTATGAATATCTACATGAAACTTGATCAGTAGGTTTGTCCAGTTGGTTCTAACACACAATGCTCCAAAATGCAATAATAACAAATTGTTAATTGTTTGAGACTGTATATATACGTTATTGAACAGTTGCAAATTTAAATGATGTAACCAATAATAAACGATGTTACAACGATAGTGCGTTAGAACGTCCTTTTTATTTCTTAAAAGTTTAGTACTTATTATATGTTTGTGACTAGAAAACATTCTATATGATGGTATGTATTTCGGTAAAATATATTTTATTAAACGAATAATGTTTAAAGGTTGCAAAGATAAGGCACAGCCGTGTTAAGCTCGCTTTTGCCCGGAAGTTCGTAACCTTTCAACCACCAATGAAATGACGAGTAGAATGTATAACATTTTTTGAAATGAGAAATTTACGCTGTACGGATAATATAAGATGCATAGAATTACCGAAAACAACCGAAAAAGACCGAATAAGACTAAAAAAGACTGAAAAGGGACCGAAAAAAAATTATGCAAAAAAGTCTGAAAAAGGACCGAAAAACAGTTTATGCAGACCGAAAACAACAATTCTTTTTTTCAAAAGATAATGTATATTAATTTATAATTTAAGTTTAAAATAAATGTAGGAATTTGTAAAGTCAATCTAGCCATATTATATTATCTTTAGAAAAACAAGCTGTTTTCGGTCGGCAGTATTTATTTTTCGGTCTTTTTTGGTCATTTTACTTGATTTGTAATACGTTAATTTCAAATTTCTTCATTCATCCACGGACCTATATAGTGAGAATGAGAATAGACAATAAAATACTCTTGCGTTTTCAGTTTTTGGCCTCCCCTAGGCCTAAGTTAGTATACCACATTTCAAACACTGCAAGAATTTACGTACATTCCCGGGAAGGAACTCACGTGATCAAAATCGCCCGCCATTTATCGAGGACGCTGCATGTCAAGGCCCAGTGAACGGTTTCACCGATTACAGCTACAAGGTAACCAAGAATCATTTTTGGTTTTCTCTGTTATACACATTGTACAGTACTGTATTTATATTTCACTGCTGGTATTGCGTTGTTTATTTCTGTTTCAAGGTTTTGTCCTTGGTACACAATAATTTTCGATCCACATCATCAGATCATATCGCTTGAAGTTGTACAAAGCGTAGATCGAATTATTTTTATTGGCTTAAACATTTTATAATGTTGACTATGTGATTATTTTTCATTTAACGCTCGTTTTATAATAAAACAAACTTCCCTTCCACCCATATATTTGTGAATCATTCATTCTGTGTCATATATTGAATTTCGTCCTCTGCACATTTCGACCCGCGCTTTAGGTAAGGTTCAGCGCAAAACACGTAGGTCAAAAGTTGTTTTTCGGGGAGTTAACCTATAGCCCCCAGGCCTTCAGCGCTCACAGCGCTTTGATTCTTGAATGGGTTAATAATTTCAGTACGTATATAATTCATAACTATCAACATAATATGTTTGTTACCCCCAGTTTAAGTTATTTATAAGTGTATATTATTTATACTTTCTCGGCCAGTGAATAGTCAATAATTCAGGTAGCATATTTATAAGAAAAACAAGGATTTTTTTCTGATACACATGTCGCGATAGATATTTAATTACTATTGGAGACATATTTGATAAATGGCCGGTTAGCTCAGTCGGGAAAACATTAGCACAACTTTGCAAGGAAAGTTACATGGGTTCGAATCCCGTTTTTATCCTCACCTTGTGACATTTGGCGCCTCCCGACTGAATAAAATTAATTATTTGACCTTTTACCCAGACTTTCACAAGATACAAAATTTTATTAACCGTCGGTATCTTGTATCTTGTTGTGTTTGTCGAATTGAAACTAAATGCAGAGAAAAACATCAGACAGTACGGGGCAACAGAACATAGAAAGATTAATCAATTAGATACGAAAGCAAACATTTCAGGGTAGCTTGCCATTCTATTCAGAGGACAACGAGTATCTTAAACAAAATGAAACAATTTCTCCTCTCTGCGCTTAGTTTCAATCGGACAAATACGAGCAAAATGAGCTACCTTTTAACAATTGTTGCACCTGGCGTTGGTGGCATGGCATTGTTTTCTGATGTGTGTCTGTTACACTTTGAATGTAGAAGTTGTAGGTCTGTTCATTAATTGGGAAACATTCATAAATTTATGGAAGGTAATCCAGTTAGGTGGGGAATGATAATTTCTCAAGTAGTAGATCACTCTAGTATGTCTGTGAGGGTCTGAAAGTATATCGGTACACGCGGATTCTGTCACCACCTTTTATACACGGATTTCCGGTATAAATACTACATAGAGATATATGTTTTCTGGTTGTGAATTATTCCATATGAGATCTCATTTAGGGATTGTGTAAATTAATAATTTGTTGTTAAATAGTATGCACAATTTATTTTATAAAAGCAAAGCCCTTTTTTGAATTCTTGACATGAGTTGCTACGAAGTATCCTTTTTGCATTAAAATTGCAAACAATAGTTTTGACAATTTGAAAATGAATTTCTCAACAAAATTAATGACAGTTCTTATTTAAACAATTACTCCAGGAAAGATTTCTTGTAATATTAATTACAATGATTCTAAATCATGTAAGTAAATATTTGAAAATACAAAAATTAACAGCATAACAATATTTTCAGTCATGAGGACAAAGATGAAAATACTACTGGCTTTTATTACACTGATGTTCACCGATGGAATATTGTGTAACGATGTTTCTGTATCGACACCTGTTGGAGTTATCAAAGGGAAGTCAGTGTTGATATCATTTGCAGGACGGCCTTACAGGACAACGGCATTTTATGGCATACCGTATGCCGAACCGACTCATGACGTCAAAAGATTCTCCAGACCAATCAAATTGGCCCCATTTAATGAAACGTATGATGCAACCAAACCAAAGAGAGCGTGTCCTCAAAACATGAAATGGTCATCTGAACTTGAGCAGTTTCAAGTGAGCGAGGACTGTTTGAGTTTAGATATCTTTTTACCACATCATCAACGCAACACACATTCAAAAGCTGTGATGATATTTATTCATGGCGGAGCTTTTCAATATGGCTGTAAAGACACTTACAAATCCGAGGCGTTTGCTGCTGTCAATGACGTCATTTACGTGACCATTAACTACAGACTGTCTGCGTATGGATTTTTGGCGAGTACGAAGCATGGATTAAAAGGGAATTATGGTTTATGGGACCAGCATCTGGCAATTCAATGGGTTCATGACAATATAGCAGCTTTTGGCGGCGACCCTAAAAGAGTTACATTATTTGGTGAATCGGCCGGTGCAGTTTCTGTAATGTATCAATCACTGTATGACGGCAACAGGGGTATGATACATAGCGCTATTGCTCAGAGTGGCTCAATAGGCTCATACTGGACTTACAGTGAAAACCCCGATGTTGCATTTGAAGATTTAGTTGATAGAAGTGGTTGTAAGAGAGAAACGTTTGAGGAAATTATGACTTGCCTTCGAAATATCGATACATTAGAGCTCCAAAAGCTTATTTCTTATCAAACTTCGTTCTTGCCAGTGCAAGATGGTGAATTTATCAAATACAACCCTAAACATTTATACAAGAATGATACAACAGGATCCACGGCAGCTTTGCGTCAATTTGCTGACATCAAAGTTATTATGGGTATGAACAATGACGAAGGACTACTGGATTTCGAAATTCTTGCAAATGTCTTGGGAATAGGTGTAGAAGAATTGTCTGATGGCATTTCGACTGAAGAGTTCAAAAGGTACACACTGGGTCAACTTGAGTATGTAAATTTCACAGATGATGAAAATGTAGTAACTTCACTGATTCATCAGTTTACCGATTGGTTGAATCCAGATGATCCCATTTCTAGAAGAGCAATGTTTCTAGACCTTCTAAAAGATATAAGTTACACTCCATCTGTAGTACAGGCGACAAATACACACTCGATATTTAACGGAAAAGGAAAGATTTACATGTATCAGTTTGGGCACAAACCAAGTTTCTCTCGCTCTCCTTCTTGGATCGACGGAGCAAATCACATGGAAGAGATACCTTTTGTTCTTGCGTTTCCTATGAGCTTTTTGCCCGTACTTGGTATAAATTCAACTGAGGAGATTCATGTGACTGACGAAGAAATGTTACTCTCGGTGAATATAATGAAGTTTTGGACACAGTTTGCTAAGACAGGGTAGGTGTGATTATTTTCCTCGAACGTTAAGAAGTGAGTTAATTTATGTTCCTCCGTATAGTTAAGTCAAACCCTTCAAAAAAGTTAATACTTTTTATTAAATTTCTTTCATATTATGAAATGCTACACGTGCCTTCTCACATGTTAAAATATTGATATCAAATGTATTAGATATCCATAACTTGGACTTTAATTTTCAGAAAGACAAAAACATACAATATGTAAATTATTGGTGTATATTTAAGGCACTTTTCCAATATAAAGTAATTAAAAACATCGTTATAGAACTTTTCACGAATTGTAGAACATAGAGTTGTCAACTATCGGATTTATTTTAAGTTTTTCTTTGCACTTGCGTTAATTTCTAATTTACAATATACTGAAGTTTTACGACCAAATCAACAAACTGAGACCAATTTGGCTAGTCGCTCCATTAAACTTAGAAGGTTTAGCCCCTGTTTTGTTGGTGTAAACCTACGACAAGAATTGTTCCCATAGTTTAAAGGATTGCAATGAAACATCAGATATCATTCAAGTTATTTATGAAACACCCAAGAAAAGCTTTTCTTCAGACATTAATGACATATAATACATTATAGTCTGATATATATCTATATAGTCTTGATATCTTCTAAATGTTCACAGGAATCCAAACGGTGCAAGCGATAAACGTACTCCTGTTTGGCCCGAGTACAGCTACAGAAACCAGACTTACATTGTGCTCAATACTGATAGCAAACCATTTAGTACCGGGTCACACTTCCGGCGTGAGTTTGTAAACTATTGGACAAACGTATTTCCAGGTCTACAGGATACTGTCAGAGGAAACTGGAATGATAAAACAGATTGCTACATGAATTCGGGATCTCCTTTTAGATCTGTGATGGGTACTTCTGTTTCATGTGTACTATTGATACTGACGTTCATGTATCCATAGTGAAAACTCTGATTGTGAGTGTGTATAATAGTGTTAGGTTTGATTTTAGATACCTGCAATTGTTCTTGGTAAACTATAGTTACGTGTGCATGTAATTGCGGATTGTTCCAGTGCAATAAACTTATTTATTGTAAAAGCCATTGTAAATTGCATTTTATTTTGAGTTTTAAAAATATTCAGTGTTTTGTTATTTGTCGATGTCTATTGAAAATTCATATTCCAAACTGGCTACTTGTGTATGGTAGTATGGTGGTTTGTGTTTTGTCGTACAGGACGGTCTTAAATACAGTCCACACAACTCATCGTTTGGGTTAAACATCTCATAAAACGGGAACTAAATGCCGTATCTTGAAGCTAAAACGCGAACTAAATGCCATATCTTGAAGCTAAAACGCGAACTAAATGCGATATATTGAAGCCATTTTACGTTCAAGATAATCAATTAAATGCTTAGCCTACAAAGCATGACAGATGACTTGTCAAGTATTCGTGTGCTTAAATTCTAACTGTCAAGCGACTATTATACGCTTATTTTTATTTATAATATCCTATTATCACATTGAATGACATGATCGGATGAGGTCCGCTCTCAACTATATGCACTGTTATGGATAGTAGCCACTGCATCGAATTTACGTGGTCGAGTTGCGTGTAACTATTACTCTTCTCACTGATTTGGGGTCATGGATTCGAGTCCGACTACCAGTCTGGCTCCTCATGTGAGAAAGTTTGCAGTTTCTTAAGAGGATAGGAAGCCTAGTACATTGTAACGTATTACAGTCCCAGACTGAGTACACAACTTCATATTCAGCTCAATCAGTATTTATTTACATAGTATATTATTATAGGTTTTTAAACATAACACCTTACTTTTGCACATATTCTATAAAGTACAATTTTATTAACCCAGATCTTAACATTTTTCTACTTTAACTTACCCAACTCCTAACCTAACTGAACCCCGACTCCGCTAAATGACAGAAATGACATAGAGGATAATTGTTGGTTTCTGTGTAAGATCACGTTATAATTTTACCGAGTGGGCACCAAAAGTGATATTTTCACGAGTGGCGCAGCCACGAGTGAAAATAACTACTTTTGGTGTTCACGAGTGAAATTATCGTGATATGACATCGATACCAACAATTTTTCTGTTTATTTTATGTCTCAAACTTTTCTTTTGTTGAGTTTATTTCAATAAAATGTCGAAAACCGCGGGAAACGTCACCAGAAAGCATCGCAAACATGACGTCATTTTTACGACGTCATCGTTATATGGTTTGTGGCATTCATTACGCTCTGTATACTTTTTGACATTAATCCGGGAAACATATTTTGATAATTTTCACTGCATGGGCAGTGAGTTTATCGGAATATAATCCACCGTTATATTTCAATAAACTACCGAAAATCATAAAATAAAAGCCAGTCTGACCATGTGAGATTACTCTAATTTATCCAGTTTTTTCCTGGATTTCATCAGAAAATGTCCCGACAAAGATCCGGGTACATAACCTACTTTATTTTATGCTTTTCAGTGAAATACTTAGCTATATCAGTGAAATAAAATTGATATTTCACTGTTTCAAACCAGTGAAAATATCAAAATTTTCAAAACAACAAAAACAAAAATAATATCAAACAGGGAATGCCAACCGAAAAAAAAAAGAACCCCCCCAAAACGAGCCCCACAGCACCCAGAAGTGCACACCACCAACACACACACACACACACACACACACACACACAACACACACACAGTCATGTACACACACACACACATATATACTACCGACACACACTAGGATACAAAGCAAACACACGAGGACAAAACGAACAATTAAAGGAACACAGTGGGGCACCGCCTTGACGTCAAAACAGTTTACCGAGCGTAACAAATGCCAGACACCAACGACGATGACGTCGCTTAAAGTAGCTGCCGCCCTTAAGACCAGAATACAACAAGTAGACGGAAAAGTACGAAATTTGGCCCAGGTAAAGATCCACATATCTATTTTCGAAAAATAAAATTCTTTTTTCCTATTCGTGTAAAAAGCGCCACCTGTCGGCACCCGTTTTTTCACGAAACTTGATCGTTTTTCCATCAATAATATTTTTTGCGATTTCACTTGTTTTAAGTGTACATTATTTTGACAACAGCCTTTACTTGGTAGGAGCAATTTTAATGTGTTTAGTACATTACAAAACCATAGTTTCTCCGAAAACAAATAGTCCGAATCCAATAACGATGTGAAATTTTATCGTCAAAATTTACGGATTTTGCCGTATAGCGCGTTATCTGCGCGGTCAATGTTTTTTTATTTTTTGATATTATGTGCATCAGGTTTTGCTCTTAACAATAATCCTAAATAAAATCGCAAGTTTTCACGATGGCTTTTTGCTCAAAAAAACTTTTTTGTATTATACGGCGTTATTACCAGTTTATATTACTAATCCCAATTTGAAACGTGTTAACATTTCCTTTTCAGTGTGATGAACGAAAGAACGTTCTCCGGGTCCAAGACCGCACTTCGACACTTAAGACCCCTAGACAAAAAATTGTGATATGTAGCGTATTTATAGTTGTTTAGGTTTTGGAAGTGTCTCGGGTCCTCGTCCGCACCCCAAGCCCCGGATCGGAAGTCTAAGCTATATCTATCACTTTGAGCTATGTACATATTTTTGTATTTTCTATATATTACTTTCTATAAAAAGAACATAATATATCGAAAACTGTTTTGCTAATACTTATTTCTTAAAAGAAAAGAAACGTATACCATTATTGACTTTTAAACATCCTCCTAGCTGCAACTTTGTTTGTTTTGGTTTTTTTCGTTGTTTGTCTTATTTTAAGAAAACATGCCTGCTGTTATGGAAATATTATACAACTACATATATGACATAAACATTAATGCTTCCCACCATTTCCTGCAATGTGATAATCTGTCTGGACCCGGACCCTTCCCTAAAATGGTAAAAAATATCGCTGTTATTTTTGTCAAGAGTGCATTGACAGAGAGTATGGGTCACCTTTAGTGATAACTCTAGTTAAAAGTACATCTCATAGCGTGCAAAACATAATCAAGTGGACACACCTTAGATCTATCAGATTTTATTCTCCAAAAATAAATAATATCTTCAGTGAACGTAAAATGATAAATAAACAAGAGCTGTCCCTCGTAATTGACGAATGCCGTCGCAAGAGGTATCTCACAGTCTGTGCCCTCTCCATGTGCTCAAAAATTGTGCCATGCAATTTTAAAATCCATTAATGCATGACAGAATTACCATGCATACAGAACTCCTTACTTTTAAACTCTAAGTGTGACCTTGACCTTTGAGTTAGGGACCTGGGTCTTGCAACGACACGTCGTCTTAATGTGCTGAACATCTGTGCCAAATTATTTTAAGATCCTTCAATGCAGTCCGGACACGAATGTATGCATATACATAGGATTCCATTACCTATAAACACTAAGTGTGACCTTGACCTTTGAGGAAGGGATGTGAGTCTTGCACGCGACACGCCGTCGTGATGTGCTGAACATCTATGCCAAATTATTTTTAAACCATTCAATGCAGAACAGAGTAACAGTCCTGACACGAATGTGTGCATACATAAAGGATCCAATTAACTTTAAAACCTAAGTGTGATATTGACCTTTGAAGTAGGGACGTGGGTCTTACATGCGACACGTCGTCTTGATGTGCTGGACATCTTTGCCAAGTTATTTTAAAATCCTTCCATGCATGCATGACAAAGTTACAGTCCGGACACGAATATATGCGTATATGAAGGATCCCATTACCTTTAAATTCTAAGTGTGACCTTGACCTTTGAGGTAGGGACATGGGTCTTGCACGCGACACGTCGTCGTGATGTGCTGTACATTTGTGCCAAGTTATTTTAAAATCCTAAAATGCATGACAAAGTAACAGCCCGGACACGAGAAAATGTAAGAGCGGACACAAGGACGGACGGACGGACGTACTTACCAGACGGACTTTGTGATGTTTTCCCTTTGATCTTTCTTTGATCTTTTTTAACCCCACAATACAATTATTTAACCCCACAATACCATTTTAACCCCATAATGACGGAATGAACTCAAAGAACATCACAATGCTAAGTTGTACTCAAACCCTAACCCTGTAATGTTTACTGGGCATGTACGGACAGACATACGGACGGACGGTGCGATTTTAATATGCCCACCTTTGTGGGTATAATAAAATGATGCCACAAATAATCAACATAGAGACCTTCTGTAATAAAACGCTTTCCACCCATTAACAACTTTACTGTATATTTTGATTTTACCGATGGTGACTGGAATGTTTAGCTTAAACGTTTAGGTTAAGTAATAACACTTACAAATATTCTGTTTTTTTATGCTTTTTAAGTAATTAAATTTGACATTTATTTTAAATTCAATATTACTTTAAAACCAAAATAGCATATATAAGTGTGATTCATTAGTTATGGATGGATGGCAGAGATGTAAATGTGCAGATTGGTTTCAATATTTTGGGAAGGTGATGTATTGCAATAAAATTATGCATGTTTTACCATGCATATCCGTTATGATATTGATAACCATGCACTTCGTCTTCATTGTGACAAATGTTTCTTTTTGCAAGCGATTGTATCAATAACATATCCTTGTACGCAAATTTGAATTTTACCCGTTTTTACAAAAAGATTAAATCATTTTAGTCAAATAGTTCTGACATGAACAAGCCTTGTAAGCAGTGTTTATACCCCCATGATTGTTCAAAACGGTTCAAGCCCTGCTACCAACTATGACTACGTGAAAATTTAACAGGATACAAAACAATTTATTTTCCGGTAGCGGAACAGTTGCGTTTCTTTAAGTCAACAATTTCAATATTTTTCTCTTTTCTCCATTGCGTGTTCCTTTTGTTAACATACACGTATCAACATTTTAAAATAATTTAAACTTCGTGGACATTTATACTTAATTCTTACTTTAACTCAAACGTTAATCCTTTATAATATACAATTTTCACTTTACCATGAACGGAATTTCCGATTAATGAAACATTTTTCCGTATTTCGGCATGAAAAGAATGACGTCATGGTTTGAAACCATTGAAACGTCGCGTTTATATGCATTTTCTGGTGAGATTAGAAGTTTTTATAACAAAAAATCCAACGTGAACACATGCCTTTTTTATTTGATCATTTACAAGAGCAAAACCTGATGATTATAATATCAATAAATAAAAATCTTTGACCGCGCGGATAACGCGCTATACGGCGAAATCTGTGAATTTTGACGTAAACATTTCGCTACGTTTTTGGCTTCGGACTATTTAGTTTTGCAGTAATAATGGTTGTGTAATGCATCAAACATATTAAAATTGCTCCTACCGAATAAAGGCTGTTAACTGTCAAAATAATGTACACTTGAAAAAAGTGAAATCGCCAAATTTTTATTCAAATTATGATAGAAAACGATAATTTTCGTTAGAAAATCGGGTGCCGCCAGATGCGCTTTTTACGTGTATGTTAAAGCTAAATAGGAAAAAAGAATTTTATTTTTCGAAAATTTAGACATGGAACTATACCTGGAACAAAATGCATACTTTTCCATCTACTTTTTGAATTCTGGTCCTAAGGTCCGCAGCTACCTTAAGTGACGTCATGTGTGTCATGCTTTCTTATGACGTTTTCCGCGGTTTTCCGACGTTTCACTGAAACAAACTAAACAAAAGTAGAGTTTTATATAAAAATAAACAGAAAAATTGTTGGTATCGATATAATATCACGTCATTTTCACTCGTGAACACCAAAAGTAGTTACTTACACCCGCGCCTGCGCCACGGGTGAAAATATTACTTTTGGTGCCCACTCGGTGAACCTATAACGTGATATTACACCGAAACCAACAATTATCCTCTATTTATTAGTTTAAACATATTTTATTGCTGAATATACATTTATATACACATGATTGTATAATAATTATACAATAAAGACATTTTTACTACATAAAATCAGCAAAAGGGTAGGGCCACAAGTTCTCCCAACAGTAAACGGCCCTCCCCTCTATTTATTAACATGTATTTACAAATTAGTCCCTTTGGCGAATAACATTTTGACAGCTTTGACAAGTACATTGTTTCTTCCCATTTTTGAAAGAAAGTTTATGAATAATTAATAAAAATGTCAAAAAAACAAAAATAATATCAAACAGGGAATGCCACGTACCAAAAACGCAGCCTCCCCAAAACGAGCCCCACAGCACCCAGAAGTGCACACCACCAACACACACACACGCACGCACGCACGCACACACACACACACACACACACAATTCATTTTTCCAAATCATTTTTCCCCAATCACACTTCAACATTGTTCCTGGGAACAAACAGATGTTGTAATAAATTATCACTGTTAATATTATTATAATTAATGTTTCCATTTAATATAAGTAGAAAGTGTCTGTTACCATGTACCATGTGTAATTTTCTTCTATCAGGGGAAGATCGTAATTAATGTTGTTAGAACTTGTGACCTAACCACTTTTCCATTATGCTATGAAATCTGGTAAATTGTACTATATATGAAACACTGCTTGGAAATAAAATACGTTTAAACTTATGTTCAGAAAACACATATTTAACAGGAAAACATTTTTTGCAGATAATTTGGGAATGAGGGGGTATTGACTATTGCAGCAACACGTCTTTTGCTTATTCCGTCTTTTACTTTTACCGTTCTGTAACACACTTATCTACCTATCTATCTTCCGTATTGTCAAACCTCACGCGAGGACTTAGACATTGACGCGCGTCAACTGACAAGAGAGAAACGAATAAAAGCACAAAAAGAGCGATTATATACAGGTTGTATTTAAAAACAGGTTAAAACAGAGCAGGTTTCTAGGGGGGCACATGTTCAACCTGGCACACTGCCTGGCTGAACTGTTTCGCATCAAGAGAGACAATATTCTGAGGAAGCGAGTTCCAATAGACTGTAGTGCGAGGGGGAAAAAATACTTATAGAAATCAGAGGTTGTTTGGATTTGTCTGTCGGTCATTGAGTGGGATAGACGACTTGTTCTTGTATTTGGTTGAAGGTAGTTTACAGATAGAATTGCAACTAGGTTATAAGTAATGTTATAGAGCATAACCAGTCTTTGATCAGTGCGGCGTAGGTTAAGTCGTCTCTAGTTTAAGTTGGTCAACATGTTGGTGACACTGGAGGTGCGGGTATAATCATGCATTGCCCAGCGAGCAGTCCGTCTCTGTATGGACTCAAGTTGTCCGATGCCAGCACTCATGTGTGGTGACTAAACTGAGGAGCAGTACTCAAGCTGCGGTCTTACAAGTGTCATATAGGCTGTTGATGTTAGCTTAATTGAATGTACTTTAATGTTTCTCCTTAGGAAACCTAGTGTTTGATTTGCTTTTGTGGTGATGTTGTCTATATGTTTGTTCCATGTTAGGTTATTTGATATTGTGACACCAAGATATTTTGCTGATGAGACTGTTTCAAGTGTGATGTAATGAAGTGTGTATTTGGTGTCAATTACATTTTTTCTTTTTGTTATTTGAATAACTTGGCATTTTGTTGGGTTAAAGTTCATGTCCCATAGTGATTCCCATCTCTGGAGTTGGCAAGGTCATACTGAAGGTATTTGGAGTGTGTAGCTACAGTGAGAGACAGATAGATGGCAGTATCATCTGCAAAGAGACGGACTTTTGAGTGAGAAGCATACTCGGGAAGGTCATTGTTATAGATTAGGAATAGTATGGGCCAAGAACAGACCCCTTGGGTACACCAGAAGAGACAGGGATAGTATCAGACTCTAACATACAAGTGCGAGGATTTTTACTATTTCACTATATACTAACATTTCCGACGTGCACTTAAGTCCTCCCTTTAATAGATAGGTAGGTAGGTAGGTAGGTAGGTAGGTAGGTAGGTAGGTAGATAGATTGATTGATTGATTGATTGATTGATTGATTTATGATAACAGCCTGTGATCTGTTGTCCAGAAAAGATTTTATCCAAGACAGTGTAGTTCCACGGATACCATAGAAGTGGAGTTTTTACAGAAGTTTTTCATGGTTAACCATATCAAAGGCTTTGCTGAAGTCGAGGAGAATCATATCTACCTGACTTTTGAGATTTACAGCTTTCAACAGGTCATCGACAAGCATGAGAAGTTGGGTATTGCAGGATCTTTTTTCCTTGAAGCCATATGTTGGAGTTCATAGAAAAGATTAGAACGTGAGAAATGCTTTGTGATGCTGGACGAGACAATATGTTCAACAGTTTTACAGAGAATACAGGTGAATGTGATCAGACAATAGTTCGCTGGATTACTTTTTGGGCCCTTTTTGTAGACTGGGACAACATTGGCCATCTTCCAAGGCTGGGGAGTCATACCAGTTACGAGACATTTTGAGAAACAAAATGGAGAAAGGGAGAAATTTCCTTGCTAACATTCTTTAGGACGATTGGTCGGATTTGATCAGGTTCGATTCCATTTCCTATCTCTATCTATCATTATTCTTGCACATCATAATAATAATAATATTATTATAACTGTGAAATATCTCGACAATAAATCCTGACGGAAAGTCACGTACATCAGAATTTAGTATATAGTGATTAGCCAATCAACTGCAGACGCCAATCATACATTTGTATCATGTGACTGGACAAAATGGTGGACGACGTTGGCGCGAAATAACTTCCGCATTAGGACATTCATTAGAAGAATGGTTAAAGTACTACGATGTTTCAATTTTCGTTCTTCAACAATATTAAAACATACAGAAAATGAACCTGCTTGTCTATCGTCAGGACGGACGTACGTGTTTATAGGTTCACACGGTACTGAAATCCTAGTGTTCCACAAAGGGAACAAAAATCAGAAGGGTTCGGAATGGATGAAGTACTGTGCTTTTCAGACCGGAGCTCATGTTTCCCAAATAGAATACAACGAAACAGGTATGAAACAAATGGATTATTGCACAATGGTCTGTCACTGGGTCTGGGATGTGTAGCAAATTTGTGGTCAGGACTTCCGCCTTTAGCTGCGCTACAAACATTTTTCTAGGGCTAAGTCACTCACACTTCGGTCACATTGGTCGCTTAAGTGACATACTATTGGACTCATTCGAATTAACTTTTTGTCAGCACCGAAGATGGGTTGCTGCTTAGTCTCACTATTTCCACTTTGAAGGCAGACCGATTTTACAGGTTGACATTTTAGAGTTGTCCGCCTTCTATGTCTCACTTTGATGTGCAGTAGCTGGGAACACATCCCCAACAACATCCTGTTGGGCACTTGTAAACGCAATAAAATCCAATATTTAAATGTATTTATGATTTAACATGATAGGATTAAGTTTAAAAATCATACTCAATTCCAAGCTACATTTACCTATATGTTTTTCAGACATGAATATTTAGAGATCCTTCCTAAAATTATGACATGAAAGAATTAATTTACTGCAGTATTAGTATGAGAGATAACAGAATGATGAAGGAGACCGTTCAACTATGACAGAATGAATAGCATTGAAATAAAAAGCACAATTTTCCTGTAAATGTTTTTGATTTTTGATACCATGTAATATATGCTAGAGAGAAATAATTAGACCTAAATATACACCGTTGTTCATTAACTCTGGGCCATGTGACCATATTTTGTCAGATCGAGTTTCAACAAGATCTTGTTAAGACGTCTGCACAACTTGTTGTATCGACGTTGATGACGATGGAAGAGGCTCCCAAATTCGACGTGGTGAACACCACAGCTGCGGAACTCATTTCTTATATCAAGTAGGGCGTGGAATAGCTGATGATTGTTAATTTTTCCATATCATTTCACCTATCTGAATGAAGACTATGTCAAACTTCACCAGCTTACGCCTGCGTAACTTCTGCAACAGCCCGACGACTCCTAATCCTCCTGTCCCATGTGCTTCACCATGAAATGGTAGATCATTGTGTAGACTACCATTTCATCAGCGTACACATAGACGCCGGACGAAACCATGACCAAATGTGCCACAGTAAGGTGCGTTTTCATTCTCCCAATAGTCTGATTCCCGGAAAGCCATTATTCTGAGGGCTTTATTATTTGGGCTTTATCGTTGTAGTTCTCAAAGCCGTGAAAACAACACGACATAGGCAATTCACTCTTGAATGAGTGTACTTTGTTACAAATAAGACCTGTGTTAGCGTTTTTCTTTAAATAGTCTTATCAAAATGCAAGCAATATTAAGTACCATTTAAACACCCAAAAATTAAATCATATCTCCAGCTTTAAAAAATTGTTTGACGTATGAAACATGGCATGTGCAAAGAATTTTTGCATTTATTTTGTATAGGAGGAAAAGAAGTTACAGACTATCGTGCTGTCATATGTTTGCACTACGATGAAGTGCAAATCATCCGATTTGTGACGAAGCTCTTGCATATGCAAGGTGGACTAAAGCCTACTATTTATATGTTTTCAAAAAGACTTTAAGTTCTAGTTTTTACAGACAAAAATATTTTAGCACCATATTTGTAAAGATTAAAACGCATTAACAGAGAAAAACCATGTGTTATTTCTTTTCCGTTAAGATTGATTCTGTCATAACTGAACGGTCTTCTACTAACTCTAAATAAATTGCTTTTATATTTCACAATAACTATTATATGTGATGTTATTTTAAGATCAGTTTAACACTATAACCGATAACATTTCCCTTTTGAAAAACTTTAACCATAATTCTCTCTAATAGTGACTAATATTATACAGCTGTTATACAGTTGTTCGACATGTTTAGTACCAACTTCTGTAGCGCTAGTTATAACAATAATGATCAAGACCATTTGAGTATCAATAAACTAATTACATTGTCTCTATAGCTTATTTATTCGTCCGCATCATATTAAAGCCGGAAGTGTGGAAGGCGAAGGAGATCAATTTGACAATCGACACATTGAAAACAAATGCAAATAAACTGATAATCCCACATTTTATGTAATAGAGGCTAAATAGAGAAATTTATACAATATAGAAACCCAAAGGAGGGAGCGCTACCGACGGGGGATAGCTAGATTGGACAAGCAGAAAACCCAAACAGGAACGTTGTTCATAAGAGATGTGACAGCAGAAACTTGTCAGATTTCCATGGTTAGGATAACTCGAGAACTTGGATAACTCGAGCATTTTGCTCGTCCCCTTGCAGCCTCCAGTTATCGAGGTTTTACTGTATCTGTAATATATGCAGGAAAATAATTCCGGTTCGCTAGTGTATATAGGATATTGGCTAGAGAACCGATTCCGGTTCGCTAAGGTTGCTGTCTAGGGAACCGGTTCTGATTCTCTAGACACTGCCAAAAATTTAACTTACCCAGCATCAAGGGAGAGATGCTGGTCAGTTATATGCTATAAAAAGTGAGCAATAGGCTTGACCATTTAAAGTTTTAAACACAGATAAATCAAAATCACTCTAGAGGCCAATTATTTGTCCGCCATTCATCCTGAAAATTGGTCGGAATTTTTTTTACAATTTGTAGGCCTAGTTCGAAACTGGGTCATATGGGGTAAAAAACTGGGTCACCCAGTAAAATCATAGAGAAATGTTGTGAACTCTCTAGCAGCCACATTTTGTACCCAATTATCTTGAACATTAGTCAGATTGTATGTATTTATCAAAACTAGATCAAATTAATTTGTTAAAAAGTGTGTCACATGGGGTCAAATACTATGCAGCCAGGTCAAATCATAGAAAAAGCTTATGAGCATTCTATCTAGAAGCCATATTTTGTACCTAATTATCTTGAAAATCAGTCAGAATGTATATATTGATGAATTTAAGATCAAGTTCTGAACAAGGTCACGTTGGGTCAAAAACTAGGTCACCCAGTCAAATCATAGAAAAACCTTCTGAACTCTCTTGAAGCCACATTTGATACTCAGTCATTATGAAAAATGGCTAGGATGTTTCTGTTGATGAACTAATTGCTTGCTTTGAAATTCAAGTGCAAGAAATGGAGTCCAAGCATAAATATAAAGTGTTTTATAAGGTTGAGGAGACCCTGAGTTGCCTGTCAGATACAAATATGCATAGATGATAGAGTATAAGATACTTTAAATATTTGAACATTTGTTGGAAATAATGCTGCTAGGACTGAAGTGTTGTTTCTGGATGTTTATGAAAAATTGTAAGATTGAAATGATCTGTTTTGCAGCAGTGTTAACTGTAATGTGTTTCTAAGTGTTTATTTAAAATTGTTTTTGTGGTTTTTATTAGCTCACCTAGCACAAGGTGTCAGATTGAGCTATTAGGATTGCTCACCGTCCGGTTTACATTGCCAGTTCACATTTTATTTCAAACAACATCTCCTCTGAAACCACTAGGCCAATGTTGATGAAACTTGGCAGGGATGTTCCTTGCATGAAGCCCTATCACAGTTGTTCAAATTATTCCATTCCATGCACAGCTCAGGTTGCCATGGGAAAACTTTGAAAAAATTCTTCTCAGGAACAGGAAGGCCCTAAGCATGTGGCATTGCCTAGTGAACTTCAACCAAGATTGTTCAAATTATGACCCCCTGGACAAAATTGACCACGCCAGGTGGGGGTCACTTTATTTAACATTGGCTTTTATAGGATAAACTTTAAAAATCTTCTACTCTGTAACCACAAGGCCTAGAGCTTAGATATTTAGCATGTAGCATTGCCTAGTTGACCTCTATTAAGAGGAGTCAAATCACAACCCAGGGGTCAAAATTGACCCACCCCATCTGCGGGTCAATTGATTTTACATAGACTTATATGGACAGAACTTCAAAACTCTTTTTGTCTAAAACCATAAGGCCCAAAGCTTAGATATTTGGAATGTACAATGTAGCATTATTTACATTGTAGTGGTTCTCTATGAGTATTGTTCAAATCAGGACCCCCAAGTAAAAAAAATGCTTCTGCTATTGTTGACATTGTGTAATAGCCAGGTGAGCGATAGAGGGCCCTCTTGTTTTGCTGCATAACCATTGGTTGTCAAACTTATATTCAAGTTTCAACTTTATTTATTTTATTAGAATTAAGAATGATGTATAATGTCCTAACTTAGTACATGTATTATCTGCCTATTAAAACATTTTTTTCACCACATTCACATAATCTGATGATTTGAAGGTAAACTATGTTCACTATTCAGGTGACTATATAGCTACAATAGAGAAAAAGACAAATAGAGAAACTGAGGTTGTATCTGTTAAAGTGTACTTGAACTGGCATATTGCGGCTTCACATGATGATTTTCGAACTAGAGTCAGAGTTGCTGGTCTAGGCTACAGAAGTACAAATGTTCAGACTGGGAAAAGACTAGAGGTATTAAGGATTTAATCACTGCTCAAGACTGAAGAAATTTCATTTGAAGAAAATCTATATTCAACACCAGTGAATAATATTTCATCATTTATTTCTTAAATTAATATTTTTCATGAAGAAAAACCAGGTAGGAACTTGCTATCTGTGAACATACATTTTTGATAATGCCCCTGCCAGAGGACAATCATTTTTTAATGGTTTGGTGTTACTACTACATGAAGGTTTGGTGTCATGTATGAGCATCATAAAACATGCAGGAGAAACAAGCTTTAAGTGTTAACTTTGATAAGGTAAACCATCTGGCACCTGAGATTCATAAAATGTTTAAATTTGAAAAAAAAATCATTAAAAAACGTTTTCCATTTTTCCTGGTGTGTTTCATGTGTTTTGATATTACATTCTGCATATTTTATATGTATAATAATATTACCATTCATAAAATTTGTAAGGCTAATAGAAATTAGGGTGAGAATATAAACTTTGCCACTAGTAAAAAGTTGCATTAACACTCACATTGGAATGTAGAGTTTTGTCAAAGTTGCAAAATATTTATGATGTTCTCTTGTTCCCTCACAAGGTGGTAGATGTGCCATGTGAAAAGGGAGCTCAGTTCATGACATCATGCCAGCAAACAGGAAATCTTGGCATCGTGTTTCGTGGGGATGTTAAGCTGTATCATTTAGTGGAAAAGACCATACCAAACTCCGAGACTACGTTCCTTGATGTCATTCTATTTCTGGAGCTACAGTTTACACATCATATAAGCTGTGTCAGCCTTTGTGAAGATTACATTGCTTGCAGTTCTTCTAACTTTATCCAGGTAATGCTTCTGTTTGACTCTTACCCAGCTGGCGACAAGTGATTATGCCTTATGATAAGTGTAGATCATGATCAGCCTTCACAACAAGTATTGATAGTGATAATAAAAAAATTATAGTTGTGCTATAATTTTTTCTGTCACCATTCTTTTAAAGAGACTTGTAGCAGACAGTAAAAATTCACCAAACCTCCAAGCTAAGTACATTAACCAGCCTGATCATTCAGAGTTGTGGCCCTTGACTTGACTAAATTGCCACTGCTTGGTCTTTAGTAAGTAGTAAGAATGTTTGTCTTTACAAAGTTTATGTCATGGTCAAACTTGGTCACATGGGATTAGAAAATTTGTCACCAGGTAAGATTAAAGGATAACCATGTGATCAGTCTAGAAATAACTTTCTATTAAGGGAATGTCCTCATACTGACACAGTATTTCTGTCAAATTGACATAGTTGATATGTTAATATTGTTAGAGGTCTGATCTTGTGTTACAGATGTTCTCTGTTCACTAAGCTGAGTGATATAGGGTGATCTTGGATTTTTTCTTTCAGGTCTTTAAAGTGAATATTTCCAATGAAGCTGAGGACATAAAATCTTTGACAAAAACTGCTGAGTCAGCTAAAGATGCTGTTAGCCCTAGCAGAGTTAGCAGGAGAGTGTCCAGTGCTCTCTCTAGTCTCAATATTCAAGACAAATTAAGGTAAAAATTGTCTTAAAAGTTCAAAGGTCATGACCTCATAATTATAGATTTTAATGTATCTAACGATATGCATTAGTTAGAATTTAAATATTTGACAAAGATTGGCAAAAACGAATTGTACAGACCTTCAATATATTCAATAGGAATGAAACTGTTATACACATTCATAAATTTTGATCATAAGTTTGGTTAATACTCCATTTTCTTTAAGTGTAAATCGGTAATTTAATGTTTTTCTTAGAATTGTGATGAAGTTACAATGAGACGTTCATTTCAGCTCTCCACCTGTCACCATCAGTCATACCAGGTCAAAGGTCACAACTAGAGAAACTCCAAAATTCTCAGCAGTTGGTGAAAGAGGTTCATCTACTCCAAGTCCAGCCCTTGCAATGAATCCAAAGGTAACTTAAAGTCACATACAAGCTTTAGGAGAATATTCACTCACTAGACATCTTTGTACTTTGTTGATTGCATTTTGGCAACACATTTAACAATGAAGCAAAATGTCCTTAAACATAGAAAGTGGTCTTTTTATAAAAATTTTAAAAGTCTTCTATTTGTGCAATTAAAGTCAGCATCAAGAAAAAGTTATTGAGAGAAAACAGTGCCTTTTTTTGGCATTAATTCAATGTGTCAGAATGTTACAATTCATTTTGGAAAAGGAGTACTTGTATAATTATGTGGCGACAGATTGTTTTGATGTATCAGTATTGATACTATGTACTCAATTACTTACGATTTTTAAAAACTTGTTGGAACAGCAGGAAGCAGATTTCAAGGCTCAACTCCATATTTAAATTTAGTACCATACTACACTATAACATGAATGAAAATAAAACACCTGATGGCAAAGATGTTTTGCAGCAGAGATGATTTGGAGGATAAAAATAATCGATTCTGGTTGATTTCAGGTTACAAGCTGTTCTATAGAGGATGATGCAGACTTTATACACTGGACATTTTCTGGTCCTAATGCTGGCACAGCCACCTCACAACTTCACATGTCTAACACAGATACTGAAAGTACCACACTAGAGCTCAAGGGACTCAAAAACTTGGGAAAAGATTTGAAACCGGAACCTGCTTTACCAGAACTCAAAGACCTGAGAGGTATATGAGATAAAAATCTTGAGCATTGGGTGTATGAGGGAGGGGGTGTCAGAGCCAGGTGGTTTAACATTAATTTCAACAGTATTTCTGTTATTTAGAGGCAAGCAATTTACCCAATAATTGTTCCTGGAAAGGACCTGTACTACACTCCTATTCTGCTTAAGAAACTGCCAATTTTCTCAGATAGAGTTGCCTGAACAAAGACCCAAAATCTGTGAGAGGTTTAGTGAATTGAAGTTCGCTACATTCTTGGCTACTCAATGAAGGAGGGAGGTCATTAAACTGTCTGCTATTGCCCTATAAAATTTCTAAAATGACAAGTCTTTCTTAAGTTGTCTAGCCTCATCTCTTTCCTGTGGGCAATAGGATTATTATTTTTAGGAAATATCTGTGTAAATCAACTTGGCCACAGTTTTGGCCCTTTACTTCATAATAATTATGCTGTGACATGAAGAGTTAGTATCAATAGCCACACTTATTTTGTATGTTTGATAGGTACAACATTTAATGTTGCAGTATTTTGGTCAAGATCAGAATATAAACATTAGTTTTCAACATTTTTCGTTTGTTTGAAGGCTTATTCTGAACTTTTAAACAGATTTCATACAGTCCATTTTGAATTTGGTGCTAAAACGTAATTCATGTCAAGTGATAATAGCTGTGTAACACTGTCTCCTGCATCATAATTTGCATCATTTTAGCTTGATGGTTATTGCATGTTCATGAGATAGGGATTTTCATCTGTAAGGCCTGAGGCTGTCTGTTACAGGAAGGGTGATGCTGTATACAGGTGGCTGTTTATACAGGCTTGACTGTTTTCCAAACTGTTCGTTGCAGTTTAATGTAATTTTAAAGTAGTGATCATGTTTTGATAATATTGAGCTATTCTCAAGGGCAATATAACTTCGAAGTTAATTACAATTTTGAAGTATCACAGTTATTTACTTTTTCAGGTGGAAATCATTTGACAACAGGGAAGACAACTCTATCTCAACTATTATATCAGTACCTTGACGAGAGTGACATATCCTGGATACATCTGCAACTTATACCAACATACTTGATAGGTATTTTTTCTCAAATCTGTACTCGGAACTTACTAAATTATCATAGTTATCACACATCATATTCCTGTCCACACCAGCTTTTGATCAAACTATTTCATAGCGTTGTTGAATCTTTATGGTATAGCTGGTTAATGTATGTGTACACTAATTAATTGTTGCAGTTTAATAGTCAGACATAATCCTCTAAACTCATACTAATCACCCTCAAGACACCACCCATGGTTGAACAAGTACTTTTAGAGGGAGAGAGTCAACAGTGTTCACAAGTGGGAAATAGTTAACTGAGAATTGTCCAGACAATCAGGGAATATTGTTTGTCCAGACAATCCAGGAATATTGTTTGTCCAGACAATCCGGGAATATTGTTTGTCTAGACAATCAGGGAATATTGTTTGTCCAGACAATCAGGGAATATTGTTTGTCCAGACAATCAGGGAATATTGTTTGTCCAGACAGTCAGGGAATATTGTTTGTCCAGACAATCAGGGAATATTGTTTGTCCAGACACTTTAGAAATACTGTTTGTGAAGACCATCAGGGAGTACTGTTTGTCAAGACAATTCTGGAGAATTGTTTTTCCATACAATAGGGGAGAACTGTTGGATATAAAAATGAAAAGGATTGTATTCCCAAAGGATAAAATATGTGTAACTGGTATGGATCTTGTAAGGGTAACATGTTTTACATATTATATCTTTGAGTTGTCTATGGTGATAATTTGTCAAACATAAAAGAAATTTCCTGCTACCATCACCAAACCTTAAGTTATCAATTCTAAAGTTAAAGTTATA